>OX463849.1:14647636-15095196 GCA_949825065.1 Odontocerum albicorne | reverse complement strand
GATTTAAAAAATCACGATGTTGAATTTGAAATATTTAGTTTTGATTGAAGATACTGGTGAGATGATTTATTTACATTTTCTAGTTCATTGTATATTCATTAACATTGATTGTTATTCATTAACATCAAACTTTACATTGATTTAACTTGATAGTACAGTTTACATTTTGTTTCAATTTATCATGATAGCAGCTTTTACTTTAGTGTCCTTATCTACTCGTATATATATATATATATATATATATATATATATATATATATATATATATATATATATATATATATATATATATATATATATATATATATATATATATATATATATATATATATATATATATATATATATATATATATATATATATGTATATATATATATATATATATATATATATATATATATATATATATATATATATATATATATATATAATATATATATATATATATATATATATATATATATATATATATATATTTATATATATTTATATATATATATATATATATATATATATATATATATATATATATATATATATATATATATATATATATATATATATATATATATATATATATATACATATTAAAGAAACCACTAACGATCTTCCAAACCACTAACGATTTTGGATACAAATGTTTGTTTAGACAATCCGGTATAACACTCTTTCTCAACCATTACGGTCAGCTCAAGAGCACTCCCTTACTAGCTCAACCTGTTTTACTAAATAATTGAAAGAAAATAAGAGAGTTTGAGAGATACCAAAGTCGCTAACGAGAGCACAATCAGAAATTCAAAATGCAAATGTAAAATTATTTAACTCTTACAGGGTTAGTGGTCCACGTTATGTACCACCTTTTTTTGACGCAGTTCTGCACAATGGTACACGCAATGTACCACTTATTAAACCTCTCTCTATTGCTGCACGAACGCTCAGATTATGTGCCACTTTGTATAATACAATACTTATAACTCATATCCGCACAGTTGCAGGTCTGGTCCTGTTCAAATTCATTTAACTTCTAATGTTATTGACAGTTAGTTGTTCTTGGTGTGCCGACTTGTGCGTATAAAAGAAAACGTTATATATTTGTGTTAAATTTTAATAAAAAATAGTTGTGTTGAGATAAAATTGACTTCAGTAATTGTGGTAAGTTTATATTTAGGTTAAAAATTAATTTTACTTGAATGTTTTTCGGCATTATTTGGTGGTACATTAGAAGTACCAGTGGAAATATGGACTAGTGGTACATAAGTTGTACCACCTCACCAGGAGTTCCTTGACTTACCTTGAGGAAGTGGAAATATGTTAATTTAACACTTTTATGTATCATTTTTCAAACACATTAAAAAAATAATGAGAAACTTGACTTTTTATTTTTTGTGCAGCCTGAGTAAAAAATAAGTTAAGTTTACCTGTGCCTGTAAGGGTTAAGAGTAAATCCAGTCAGGAGTTGAATCCACCCGGAATCAAATCTGGGACTCTTGTTAGACCACGACCACAGAAAAAAAGCATGAAAATACCAATGCATATATATTATAGTATATCACGGAAATTTAAAAAATATCAAATACAGTTAATTAAATTCTATCAACAGTATAAGACTTAGAAAATAAACCTTACAACTTAAAACATAAAATATTTTTCCAAGAGATATTCTAGGGTAAATTATAAAAAAATATTTAATAAAACGAAATAACCAATCTCCACTCATGATCTAAGATTGAGGAAATGCCGGAGAAGGATTATCCTAAACTCAAAAACACTGCATAAAAAATATTCACTAAATCAAACATAGAGTTTCCCAATTATTAAATTCCCATGATTGGTGAATTTCAACGTCCAATTGTCGTTAGCAAATTTCTATTCACACATTTGAATTTTGCGATTGATCAAAACTGTTTTTCCTTGTGTACTATTCAATTGACACGATTCACAAGTTATCGTTTAGGGGATGAAATTTGCGAGTAAACTTTCGACATTAAGCGCATTCGTCATGCAAATGAAATAGTCATCAACCCTAAACGATTTCTGCTTACGGGTATAACCTTTCATCTCTAAACTACCACTTTTTTCAAGTTCTAAGGTATTGAATATCTCTTGTGTATGTTTATAATTTACACAAATTAATTACAGTTCTTTTTTACAAACCGTTTATATGTTCGTACTCATAGGGTTTCTGGAAAGTCGTTTTGTATGTTTAGGTTAAATTCAAACTCAAAATTGTGCCTAATGCTCGTGGATAGTGTTTTTAGATATTTTCAAAACTTGTTGTGTCGTGTCGTCAAGAATCTCATGTGTCGTAGAACGATAATTATTTTCGATCAAAGCCATCATTTGGTCATCACCATTAATCATAGACCTTCTCAGTTTTACTATATAAAACGAAAGTCTTATGAAAAACGGTTAACAGTTAATCGTCACGAAAACATATCGTAATGCAAAACACAAAATGATTAACTCGTTCGTGACTTACAGGGAGACCGTTTTGGAAATTGTAAATTTAAAGAACTGTTATAAAAATAGTCATTTGGATACATGTGTATTTTCATTCTCAGGGCTTAAAAACTAAGTGACCGTAGCAATTTATTTTTCCTTTATTATGTTAAGAAATAAAAGTTTTATTCCTTTAATTTTACCACTTGTATAAACAGTAATGAATAAATTTTTTAATTAATATAAATTGATGTGAATTTTGAGATTGTCTTACTTGATAACATAAACTTAAGTACACCGATTCTAAAAATGGTAATGACTCTTTTTTATCAATTATTTTGATTCTATAGTTTTGCGTTTTACACAAAATATGACTGAAATTTTAAAAAATGCAAAAGAATAATCATCTACCATTTTATAATAACTAGTCAGTCATTTTAAATAAAAGCGATTTTTGTTTAAAGAATATATATGATCGAAGTTATAGATATCTTTATAACCCCGAATACTAGGCGGAAATGTCCGTGTCATTCGAGGGGAGTAGCACAGCGTGGGGTTCGAACTGACGACCTTCCGCACGGAAGTACAATGCGTTACCACGCGACCATGCACTTCATTAGTAAGTATTTTTAAAATGTTCATGATAATAGTACAGTGAACTTTATTTATTTTATAAAGCTTACAGATGCAGGTTGAACCCAAGTACATGCAAAGCTTAAAGATAATTATATACAGTAACAAGATATAAAAATTAATAAACAATAAACATTTGTTAATCCGATTTAACTAACACCCATTATTAAGAATACTCAAAATATTTTCTTTAAAAACATTTCCTGAAATGTTGAAAATTTCAATTGGAAATCGAGATTGGAACTCTACTAGACCAAATGTCTTCTACCCACCATCTGGAAAAGAACCCTAAGTCCCTAAATGGAAGACAAGCGCCTTTCCAACTAAACTGCGGAGGTTGTCGTGGGTTTTTGTAGATATGACAGTGTTTGTAACATTTAATATACACAAATCTAAGTTTCATATAATATAAAACCAATTTCTTCTGCGGACGATTTGGAATAGAACCCGAAACCCCTGCGAAGACAAACGGTTTTCCAACTAGGCCACGAAGGTTGTCATGGGTTTATTATATTATATATTGCATTATTTGTTACATTTAATATATACAAATCTAAGTTTATATAATATAAAACTAAGTGCCTTACATGAAATATGATAATATGTTTTATATCACGAAATCAACATATGAAGTTAAAATTTCCAATATGTGTAAATTTCGTCCCATAAAAACAGGGGCGGCTCCAGGAATTTCCCCGGAAAGTGCGTAATAAGTAATAAGTAAAACACATAGCATGACTGCCGGCAATATGTTGAGGGCCATAAATCATGGTTAGGAACGACTTTTCATTGGGGCGGACTCCCGACCCGCTCAGACGCAGGGCTGCCAATAATGATCTGGAAAAGAAAATTACTTGTATAGCATATATATAAGTCGGCACCACACTCTTGTGTTTTTCTTAATTTGTATTATGTATATTTATTTTATATTATCACAAACCCTTTCTACCTATGATTTTTTGTAACATGTCCGTTAAATTTATAGAAAATCCATTACGTTTTACCATAGAATTTACCTAGGAATAACTCGGATAATAAAACCAATAACTCGGACAAGAGGTTATTGTTTTTATACGCGTAGTATAGAAGGTACGACAAGTGAAAACCTATAAAAACGTGACACGACCATATGTGTAAAAATCAAATTCTAAAGGCAGGAAGATTGAAAAGCCTTTATAATAGGAGAATATGCATGAACGTGGCAGAAAGGAAAAATATGTGGGAAAGGATAGTATTAAGTGAACATATGTTCTCTCTGTTTACTTTGAGGAAGACATTGCATGTTAGTGATGATGATTATTCTACTAAAAAACTCAAATTATGTTATTAAATGATGCCTGAATCATAAGTTGGTGTAACAATGGACTTTTTTTGTCATATGTTATTGTCGTTTGGTTGGTCGGAAGAAATTTCTCAATATGGTCTAAATTCACTGGATTTTACAATGAACGCTTACACTTTAAATTGACAAATATAATAAAAAGGCCTGTTTGAAGATATTTACGGAAACAATATCGTTTTATGCGGGCTTGTTATTTATTTTTAGGGCGGAATTTAACCATGAAAAATTATTTCTGGTTTGACATGTTTGTATAACAAGTATATTTTTAAAAATCAATTTTTTTCCTGAGTCTGGTCCTTTTTATGTCTTCAAATAAACAGAAATAATGTCAAAAATATTCTCACTAGAAAGAAAATCTCACTAAGGAAGCAGGTAAAGAAAATTACTTCTTCTTTAGAGCAATTTTCAATGGATTTCACATTGCTTTGAAGAAACATTACCTTAATTCCTTTACGAAAAGAACATTTTCCCAACATTTTCGCGTAATTTTCAGATAGATAAAAAACCTTTTCATGATTTTTTTTCCTTTAACTTCATTAATCAATACTAATCAAAGTCCTTTTTCCTACAATTTCATAAACTCATTTTAAATGATATTTGATAGGTAGGTATAAACGATATTTTAGTGAAATTTATTATTTCAAATATGTATCGTCATCGATCTCAATCTATCATTTGCGAGTAAATAGATATAATGCTTTTAATGGGGATGATTTTTGTGATCTAGTAGGTAAGACTTAGGTACTCGTACTATTTGGAGGCTACGGGTTCGGTTTCCGTTTATACTCATGTTTCTAAAAAATCTAGTCTGGGTTTAACTTAAGGCCTCTTTTACATATTTCTGGTTAGTAGAAAAAGATTGCCTCACCAATAAACTCGCCAGATTTTACTATATACAATGAAAGTGTAATACAATATATTGCACAATGACGCGGTAACATATTAATAACTCATATATGACAAAACTACATATATTAAGCAGTATGGGCATTGTTTAGCTTTTTATATGATTTTAATTTCGTACAAGAGTAAAAAAAGGGAAGACGTTGTTGTTGCTGGGATGAATTGAGTAAACTACATAGGTTTGTTTTGTTATTGTGTCAGGTTCATCGTATACTGTTTTTTTCTATTGTTTTTTGCTATTTTTGCTAATATTCAGGCTGTTTTTTTGTAATATTTTGTAACAAAAACGTCATTGAACTGCTAAAATAGAATACAATTTTTTTTCAAGAACTTGAAAACTTGAGTGCAATGTCTTTCTCCACACCCCTCTAATTTTAAAAACGAATTTGATTCAATTTAAATTTTAACTAATGCTTCTCTTGGAAGATGAAACTGTCCGATATGGCCACCCTTGTTGAGTCACCCCCCGCCCATTCACTCAACAAGTACCCGGACCGACTCTAAGTAACCCACCCGGCCTCTTCGTCGGAAGGACTTACGTTGGAATACTCGTATGGTGTAATTTATATGTAAATCGGTCCTCATGCCCTGCTCTCTTGAGTTATCGCTCAAGGTAACAAATTATGATGAAGAGATCGAAGAGGAAATGATATAGGATGAACAGCGGATTCTTGAAGAAAACGGATTAATTTCAACAATTGGGGTAGGTAGGGAGGACATACTTGATAAATTATAGTAATTTGATTATTATGTACTACAGTACACAATATTTTATATGATTTTAATAAAAAAAATGAATCGTTGCGTTTACTTTCGACATTACACAGGAAAAAAATTCTAAGAAAATGTTGTCAGAGAGAATAATGTAAGTCTGTAGAAGCTGATAAAATGTTGTCAGAGAGAATAATGTAAGTCTGTAGAAGCTGATAAAATGTTGTCAGAGAGAATAATGTAAGTCTGTAGAAGCTGATAATCACTGAGAAAGTTGAGGGAAGATGAGCAAAAGGAAGGTGTCCTATGAGAGGGACAGATCAAATAAAGGAGTTAACAACATTCTCTTTAAGCGCTGCATTCAACTCGGTTCAGAACAGGAAAGGGGTGAAGACAGGTGGTACAAATTTCCCTTATCAGAGGATCAGCATTGAGCGCGCAATTTAGAAGAAATAAATATTTTTACTTAAGTATAAAACTTCCTAGGAATGTGATTTATCTTTTGGAAAATAATATTCAATACCTTATATCAATATATTGTTAAGTTTACACAAAATGTATTATAACACATAGGTATATTAATTTTACGATGAAAATATCTTCATGACGATGAGAGAAGAGATCTCTACTACATTCTATCCTAGCACACATTTTTAGTTTCTGCTATGTACATAAGATACATCTTGTCATGCATACTCTACTTATATAAAAACTTTTCCCTCTTTCAGAATTGGGTTAATTTGGTCGTGCCACGTTTTTCTAGGTCTTCTCGAATTTCTCGTACTTTTTATACTACTTATAAAGGTATTTTTTGTATATTCTTCATCATTCATTCTTTCTGTATGGTCGAACAATCTCTATGCCTCTTTATTTACCTTAAGCACTGGGTCTTCTTTCATTCCGAATTCTTTCCTAATGTGCTTATTCATTATTCTACCAAATATAGTTTTTTCCACACATTCTACACAACGCTTTTACTTGTATTGCATTTATCTTACTTGCATAATTTTTACGTCACGTTCAAGTTTCGCTTGTTCCAGTCCGTAAACATACAACAACAATTCACTCTATTACCTTATTTTAAATAATATTACGCTCTTCATGTAATATTAGACTTTGCGTTGTCCTCCGATGTGGTGTGTGACGAGAATCAATAACTAAAATTATAAAATGAAATATATTCATCACAATTTAAATATATATTGTATTTTTTCGATAAACAATTTGTAACAAAAAGATAACTATTTTTAACAAATAATTCCATTATGTTTATAGTCAAACCATAGTTTACGTACTTAGGAGAACTTAACAGGATTTCGCAAAGTTTGATAAATTGACAAGTTTCGGGTATGCCTCCCATCATAGTTGGGTACCAGGGGGAGATGGGGGTAAGCCACCCTCGTGGGGTAAGTAGTATTTATATGGTAATGCGAGACATATATTATGGCTTATCTCAGATCATGGAGTCGTATACCGCGAGATGACTGGCAAGAAGATTGTCAAATGTCTTCTTATGAAGGGCTTTATCAATTATTTGATACGAGTATCATGGTGGAAGTAGATATTTCAATTTCATATATTAATCCCAAAAATGACCATCCAATACTTAGTTTCGTATTTTCTTTCTTTTTTATTTCAATTGTTAAACCTTGAGGTGTTGTGTCAACACAAAACATGTAAATATTTTAAGAACAACAAGCTAATCGAAGTCTCTCTTAGAACGTTTATGTAATTGTGTATTAACTCTCAAATATTTATGGGCTCACCGGCTAAAATATGTTAATTAGTACAAGCCATAAAATAAGTATTTTTTCCAAATGCATTATTTTGAAAAAAAGTATAAGCAAAATTTTAGAACCGACATTACATCGATTTGATTTTAGAACCGACATTACATCGATTTGATTTTAGAACCGACATAACATCGATTTGATTTTAGAACCGACATTACATCGATTTGATTTATTTGAAGAAAAAAATCCAATAATTGAAATAGTAGGGTTGTTCTATTTTCGTGCTTTTTTTGGTGTTTAGAAACATTAAGGATAACAATAAGCATATAAGTAAAATGTCTAATATTTCAAATTTGACGTATTTTTCCAAAATTTATTTTACATGTTTTGAGATATTTGCGAAAATATGACAGCGCATTTTATAAGCTTGTATTTAATTATACTTTTTTAAAGCTTAATTTAATATTATATACAAGAAACAAACAAAATCGATTATGATCAGAACCCCTAGTTTCTCAAGTCAACATATTAATGCGCAACACGCTACGGCAAAAATTAAAAAAGAAGTATATCGTTAAGAAAATGCAAATAAAATTATTAATGTATCTAAAACATATCTACGTAAAAACAGGTATAGTAATTTTGTGAAAAAATATATACTATATGTTGTTTAATGTCTTTCGGAGTGTTATACCGCATGGTTTGGCTGGCTGGCATATGACGCCGACGCTTTGTTGCAGTTTCCATCTTCTGGACTTGTTTGTAGTTAACGTGAGTGCATGAGTCCGTTCACCGCGGAAGAACAAGCGCGCGATTTCCATAAAGATGATATACTCGTATGTATTATAAAACTCCAAAATATGTCTATTGTTTGAAATTAAGGGTGAATGTTAAGAGAGTAATGCCGATATATTGTTATGTAGTTTGGCAAATGCTAAACTAAATCTAATTAGGTGTTAGAAAAAAATATTATTAAAAATATGTTTTCGGCTTTCGTATTTTACCAAAATTTTGTCTCGAAATAAAGAAAAAATTCGTATGATAAAATAAAGAATACTCTCACGCACCATTTGAGTAAGTAACAAATTCGTTTCTGCGTGGAAAAGTCTCATTTTTCCCCATTCCCATCGTTCGTCAAATTTGCGATGAATTTAATAAGAGAAGCAGTTCCTCATCACGGCCCGACTCCCCCAGTCTACTCCGTGAAATACTTCCAGACTCGAGGACAAAGAGAACATAAAGAATTTTCTTCTTTTGGGACAGGCCAAATGGGACGTATAAAGTGAAGAATTTTTTTCATCTATCTTGTGGGACTTTATTCGGGAGAAGATATAAATACTTACTCTCATAAATGTTTATTATTTGTTATATTAACTTAAGTAAAGGAAAGCTAGGAATATTGCTGAATATATAGCCGACTAAAAAAATCTACAATTTTGTCGAGATTTATCGAAATTTTTAAGAATTCCACGTAATAAATATAAAACTATTCCTGGATTCTTATCAGGTGAACTAATATGCGTATATTAAGTAACACCAGTTACTTCTAAGCATCGCTCTCACAGAACATCGTAATTAATTCGCCTTGTGGAAGCTGGGCCACTCCACGTAAATAATAATAATAATAAAAGGACAATTTATATAGCGGTTTAGAGAGCAGATTCTCAAGGGCGCTCTAGCTTGGCATTCATCCCCACTATTATTAACAAATTAAAAGTATAACAAAAAAAACAAGTTGAGTTTAAGACTAGGAACGTAGTGTCGAAATAATTACAATTAAAAAAATCTTCCTTACCCCTTTAGATTTATTATGTTTCTGGTTTACATATTGTATTTACCATATGGTGATTGTAAAATTTTTAAACTGGTCAAAAATGCATAAATCCTCTAATTTTGTAAATAAATAATAGGTTGATATATCCTAAATTGTATGTAGTTGAGAAATTTTATTGGACTCATTTTAAAGTCCTTAAATTATTATATGTAATTTGATGGGAGTTGGATCATAGATTTTAAAAAGATAAAATTTTCTCGAAAGCAGGAATTTTAACTATTAAAAAAATCTAAAGACATTTTAACCATTTAAATGATACATTTTAACATTATATTTCATAGCTCATGATCTCATTCTGATTTCAAGACAAACTTTGTCGGGCATGTATAATTTTTTTAAAGGATTCTGAAAAAATCAATACATATTTTAAAAAAAACAATTTATGAGGAAAAAAATTGGGTCGATTTTTGAATTTATTTGTCACCAACTCCTAACAAATTAAATATTATATGAAAGTCCATTTAAGAGCTTTAAATGAACCCTTTATAATCTAATATAGTTAATTGAATTTATGTTTTTTTCTGTACATTTAAAACTAATCTAAAAATTATAATTTGAAAATAATTAATCCACAAGTAGTTAATAAATGCCCTGCAAATCTAGTAAATCATTTGAGTTTATAAGGAGGGCAGATCCCGCCCAAATAAAAATATATCAAAACTCACTCACTGAAAAATTTGCGAAACGGTCTGATTTTCTGCTGAACTCTATTTTATATTGCCTAAACCTCGGCGTACGATTTTATTTTCTTCTTATAATATATTTTAACAAACCTTTATTTTTATGAAAACTACTTCTGTATTAAAGATACGATGTACGAGTACATATACAATCATTATTAGAAGGTTTATTATAATAATCAGAGTCCTCTCCAGCCAACCAACCTACAATCATTTTAAACTTTTATTTAATCAAATTAACCTCCGCGACCTAGTTGATAAGACGTCTGTCTTCGAACTCAGAGGTTGCGGATTTCTATTCCCGATCGTAACAAAAAAAAAAGATAAAAATGATTCTGGCCCAGTTTTTACTTAGGGCCTCTTTAACATGTTTCTGGTTGATAGGAAGATATTGCCACATGATAATAGACCCTCCATGTTGTACTGTATACAACCGAATTGTAATACAATACATTATAATGCAAAATGCTACTTTTGATATGATAAATTAAATTAAATTGTAAAATTATCGTATTCCAATTTTTGTATGAGAAACAAGTGTTCTATCATTAGGTTAAGGGATCAAAGGAGACAGTGGTAAGTGGACTTTATTGTAAGAATATTAACAAAATAGACATAAAAATAAGTCCTACTAAACAGAATCTCTCAATTTACGGATATATCTTAGTGCCTTAAAAATCAACAAAAATATTATTGCAAAAATAAAAACTTTTTTGTATTTAAAAAAAATATTTTAAGTTGTATTCAATATGGTAAATTATTAAAAATCATGTAAGCAGGTCTATAATCAAATGACAAAAAGACTTTTCAAAAAACTACCCTTAGTAATGATCGACAAATTATTTTCATTGATTCACTTCATAAGGCGTTCTTTCAAATAATAAAATTCTATAAATCAACCAATCCTTCAACTTTGACACACCGTTATAATCATTATTTTTTCTGTATTTAGAGTATAATTTTGCTTCCACTGTTAATGGTTTATTACCACATTTTTTCCGAGGGGTAAATTGGCGCTACCTTTTTAATATGTTTGCCGCCCAGGGCGATTCGTCCTTCGACATTATTTGTGATTTCCCCCCTTCATTCATAATTGAGCGTTGAACATAACAGAAGCAATAGGGGATGGATATTTCACGGGGTTACACACATAATGAATGCCCATGCTAACGCCTCGAAATAAATAAAAAGAACATTTTAGCAAAGGGAAAGAAATCCCTTTCATTGTTGGCATTATTCAAGTGAAGTTCTGTAGCGCGTGAAATCAGACTGTGATAGTGGCACCTAGCGGCAGCCGGGAAAACTACACGCTTTGTTACTTAGGTTTTTTGTTCAGAGATGGCAGAGGTGTCTTAAATATAAATACATTTACTTAGCTTGCGTATTCCAATCGGGATAAAAAGCGTCCAAATTAGTCAAGACTAGACTATTTATCATTTTAAAAGTTGAACAATATTGATTTATAAATTTTTATATGAATTTTAAACTTACAGAAGCGTAAAATAATTTATACATTTGGAATACATTTATTGTCTAATTCATTATCAGTATCATCAGGATTCGGGCCCTTTTAGGATAGGCAGAGAGAACACATATCTACTTCATTTCATCCTAGTAAACATCTTTAACTTCTGCCACGTCCATATACCTACCCCATGCCTACTATTTTATTATAAAGGGTTTTCCTCCTCGAACTCTCGTAACTTATATACTAGTTTATGAATATTTATGTAAATCTTTCATTATTTATTAATCTACAAGACCGAACCATCTCAACACATATTTCTTCTTCTTTAAATTAACAATTATTTCTAGTCAGTTCTGATGACAGTCTGTTGTCAACGTCGTTTCTTGACCTTGTAGACAGATTTTTTAAGTGAGTAAACACACATTAAATACACTGGCGAACTCATACACCGAAATTATACTATAGGAGCACACCAACATGTTTATTTTCTCATTTTAAAAGAATAGATATTACCGAAGTTATAGGTATCCTTATACCCCCGAATTGTAGCCAGAAAAAAATGCCTGTGTTATTCGAAGGAAGTAACATAGCGCGGGGTTCGTACCGGCGACCTTCATGTGATAGTTCACAACATTATGTATGGGAATGAACTTTGGTGTATAAGATTAAAATGTGGAGATGGTAAAGAAACTGAATGAATGCTGTAGAAATGCGTGTACTGAGAAGAATACTTGGAGTGAAAATGTATGACAGAATACGGAATGAAGTGATTAGGGATGAATGAGAACTTATTGCTGATGTGAACGAAAATTGAGATGGTTTGGCCTTTTTGAACGAATGAATGTAGAAAAACTAATAAAACAAATATATGGTGCAAATGTCAGTGGAAGACGTGGTAGAGGGAGACCAAGGAAAGTATTTATTTTTACTTATTTATTCAACACTTTTATTGCAAATACAATCTGGCGGGCTTATTGCCGGACGGCAATCTCTTCCAACCAACAAGACAAAAGTAAATTAAAGAAGGAAATGTTAAAAGACGGAAAATATGTGTGCCGAGATACACATATATAGCGTTCTGTTATATCTGTCTACCTCGACAGAGAAATGGCGTAATAATATACTAGTAGCCGGCGGTAAGTAATACACATCGGGATTAAGAACGAGACTATCGGCCATAATCGGCTAACTTCGGCTTTGTAGAGCGTCGTCTCTGTCATACATACACGTGTTCCGTCGCGATTTGTCAGTCGTTGTCAAGCGTTCTAGGGACAGAGACGACGCTCTATAAAGTCGAAGTTAGCCGATTATGGCCGACAGTCTCTTTCCTAACTCCGATGTGTATTATTTACCACCGGGTACTGTATGTATGTATGAAATCTGAAACATTGAATTGTTTTCTAAAATTTAGACCAAAATAACGTTTTATTAGTTCAACCCTTTTCGTTATGCATGGCCAATCTTTTTTACTTAAAGTAATTTGTATTTTAATTGCTGTCCAATTAGGTACAGCCCTTTTACCTCTTCTTCTTGTTTAACCCATTCTCCTTACATCTCATCTCAATGGGATCAATTAGATGAAATATTTTTTAATTCATCTACGTAATATCATTTGAGTACCAAAATTGTATTCACTTTATAGAGCAGTCTTTTGATTTTCGTTACGAAATTTTAAGAAAAGAGCAAAGGAAAATACGCTGTATTGTTGAAATTTCTCGGGTAGGTTTTGCGAAATGTCTTCCAATTAACCGGGCAATTAAGTGTGCGGTTAACCGAGCGTAAAAATGGAGGAATTAAAAGTGACAAAACTTCAAACAATCATAAATGAGATGGAATTTTAACAGGTAAAAGATAAAGAGGAAACTGGGGAATTTCGGTAGACTAAAGTTAAGGATTGTTGGTAGTAAATAAAACAGAAGTTAATTCAAGCGTTACAATTTAGAAATTTGCCTTAATTGGCTTATTTTGCATTGAAAAGAATACATGGAAAGACAATGTATGATGGAATACAGTATGAAGTGATAAGGAATAAATGTGAACTTAAAACTGATGTGTTAAGTAATTGATTAAATATGAACTTAAGGCTGATGTGTTAGGCATGTAGAACGAATGAATGAAGAAAGATTACCAAAACAGATATATAGTGTAAATGTGAGTGAAAGACGTATGAGAGGAAGACCAAGGAAAGTGTGGTTGGATCAAGTGAATGAAAGAAAGAAAAGACAAAAGTCAGAGAAATCTTATAGGTTGTATGAGAAGGCGTATGGCTGTGGAAGAGGCTTAGGATGTTTGTCGTCTTAGGAAATCATGGTGTTTTGTCCTCTCTGCCTACCCCAACAGGGAAATGGCGTGATTGTATGTTTGTATATATGTATGTACCACACAAATCTATTTCTCAAACTAATTTATAATCATTTATATTATTTGTGTCACAGCGCCTTTTCTTTCATTCGAAGGTGTTGGATTCGATTTCTATTCATGATACAATTATAATAAAAGTGACAGTAAAAAGCAAGAAAAGTTTATTTAAATATACATTTTCAACAGAGGTGCATGATTGCGCGGTAACGCGCTGGACTTCTGTGCGGAAGGTCGTCGGTTCGAACCCTGCGCTGTGCTACTCCCCTCGAACGACACAGGCACTTTTTCTGCCTAGTATTCGAGGGTATTAAGGATACCTATGACTTCGGTCATATCTATTATTTAAAAAAAAAACCGTTATGAAGTTAACTAACCCTTATAATTACTTTTTTGGTCTAGTTGATAAGACGCCTGTCTTCCATTCCGGTGGATGCGCTCTCCCGCTGGTAACAAAAATGTTTAAAAATTGGTTCTAGTATTGTTCTTAACATAACATGTTCTTAACGTAAGGCCTCATTAACATATTTGTGGTTGGTAGGTAGACATTTCCATATGACAAGAAGTCCATCAAGTTGTAATGTACACTTGACAGTATAAAACAATACAATACCATGTCGAAAAAATGCGAAAATATGCATTAATAATATTTTTTAAATTACTATAATAGAAACCAATATCCATAGTTGTCTTTGTTTTTGTATGGCAAATTTACTATTATAACGCGGTTAAATTACAAAATATTGTTCGATTTCTTAAATTTCGAGTAAAAAAGAGGCATGCTAATAAATTAAATAAAACGTATTGATCCACAATATATGGTATGTCAATACGTTAGAAATCGAATCTTAAAATGAAGGATAAATAATGCACGTTAACTATAAAACACAAAAGTCAGTAACCAAAATTTCCAACTCAAATATTCTAATTACAAAATTTAGTTAATCCATCCTTATAAAAACCTTTGACTTCCAATTACATGTTACAAATATACCAATTGAAACCATTTTCTTTCTTAAAGCATAGATAAAATAAAATTAAAATAGAAACCAATTTCGTCTAAATAGACCATAGAAAAAGAAATTTAAGAAATAACCACCGAACTCTAATTTCACACGCTATATCCTCCTTATAGAGTATCAATTCCTTTTTTAAATTCGCTAATTACTCACTATATTCATGGTCCTATTTAAACCTCCATCCCGGATTAGGGTGCACCTGTTAATAAGACTTTGGGGGGAATATTGTGAAAGAATATTATGTTACGGCGGTTTAGTGAGCTCTGTGAATTCAAAAGCTCCACTTTAATAGCTCTCGGATATTTCCTTGATTTTAAATATCCGTTTTATTTTGAATTTAGAACCCTTCTAGAAAATCTTTCAGGGCTGGCCATTATTTTAAATCTCATTATTTTAAGCATTTCTCAGTTATATTATTTTTAATTTCTCGGTTAAAAAAAAAAAAAAGAACTTATGAATGTTTATATGGGGTACGAGGTACTTGATGCGACAAAGTAATATATGTAATATAAAGGGAAGAAAAAAGGATATCAATTTTCTACGACATAACAATAATTTGTCGGCACTAAATATTGTATTTGTATGTAGAGATGCATACCGATGACTCTTCCCCGTTTTTTACCTGATGAATAAATAAATACGTTATATCAACAAATGAGATTGAAAATATTATTCTTTTTAAATTTAAATATATGTACCAACTGCAATTATCTATACGAACTACACTGAGAAGCACTAAAAATGTACCCAGAAGAATATGTGGTATATCGATGTATGGCAGAATATGAAATGTAATTATTTAAAATGAATGTGAATTAAAAACTAATTTGTTAAGTATAGACAAATCGAGGATGTTGAGGTGGTTTGACGAGTTCAATGGATAGGCGACGAAAGACTGACTGAATATTGTAAGCATAAAAGGGAGTTATGATAGAAAACGACCGTGGAGGAGATGAAGGACCTATGCTGTGAGAGGAAAGATTGGCGCGCGGTCTTATCTGTCAATCGCAACAGAGAAACGTCGTGATGTCATGCATGTATGAAGGTACACGAATGAAGTAGGTATTTCATATATATAAATAAAATAAACATGCCTCTTTTGTCGGTAGGATCCTTTTTGCTTCAATAGAGAGATTTGAGCCCTTTGTGTGGGGCAGATAGTACAACGTCTCCATATGATTCTATCTAAACTTTCTATTTAAGTTTCCATTCGCAAAAAAAAAACAAGAAACATCATTATTTGCGGAAACTTTTCTTATTAAATGATTAAATAATTCATATAATCTGAAGTTGGTTATTAAATGTTTTTTTTTTACAAAAGTTCACCAAAAAAAATCTTAGCTCATGATAGTTTAAAAGAGGATATTTGGAAAACTATTTAATATTTTCTTTGTGTAGTACTTTTATTTCTTCTCAAGTTATTGATTCTTCAAGTTTATTTATTTTCAGAAATTTTCGTGTCGTGTCGATTAGTTAAAGAGCAGACATAAAAAAATGTGAAGCAATTATTTTTTAGTGTAAAAATATTCAATGTTACATTTTTTTTTATGTGTATCATTGTTTTATATAACCACATTCACCATCTAGAGACTTTCAATAAAAAATAAATAATTATAAAACTAGTTTTCAATAAACTCAACTTCATAGCAATTTGAACTTAGCGATTTTCGCAACCCTGTATTCTTCATAGGAGAGGGGTCGCGGATTTGCATTAACAAACGAACTCCTTTAACCGGATCAAACTTCCATCTCTTTAATGTCGATCGTCTCAACTTGTTCCTCTTGAGAACTGACGAGCTTCCTGCATTGAGAACACAGCTTTTGTGCTTTTGACAAATTTTACTGCTTCTATTTTTATAAATAGATATTCAATTTTGTAATGGAAATGGTGAGTTTAGTGAAAAACATATTTAACGTCAACTTCCTTTTTTCTTATTCTGCGAAAGCATAAATGTATGTTGCTTTAAAATTGTACCGGTGTTTATAAAAAAATATATTTTAATATTATCTGCTATTTGAGGCAAAAATTTACTTATGAAAGCTAGTTTCATAAAAATAAAAACTCAATACTGATTGGTGTTTAAGTAAATAATACTTTTGCTTTTAAAAAAAAGTTCAGTTACATATTGTATAACGAACTTAATATTCATGCTTTACTATTTATGAAAACAACGTTCTCGTTATTTTAATAAAATAATATATACCGTAGTTTAAATTAAAGGGTTTTCAACTTTTTTTCCTTTTAACGTTTTGTTGCATAATTTAAACTTGTCAATATTATTTCCAAACGCGAGTCTAGAATCAGTCCGGACCCACCAAAAAACTACAATCCAGCTTCACTAGAAAAACAGCTCATCAAAAGTCAAGAACCGAAGAAAATATAGTCATATTGATAACAGAATAATACACCAGCATAGAATTTACTAAAATATTTTACCTATGTCGTTTCTGTACTAAAAAAGTCCATCCCTTAAACTGAGGCTATGGAATATCACAATACTAGAAATACTCGTAGATAAAAATATGCAATACTTATCTACGTGTATAAAAATTAATGAAGTTTTTGAATATTTTGTTTTAAATACGAGTATTATTTTTCTATCCATGGTATAGTTATTGAAATTCTGCAAAAAATATTCGACTAAATTAGTTTTATTCTGCTCTTTCCTTCCCATGACCAATGTTCATCGTGCACTGATCACTTATGTCAATATAAAATATTCACATATTGGGTCTTACATGTCGAATAAATGTGTCGTTTGAATTTCGTGCGATGATTTCTGACTCGAGTCTTCATTTTATTTTAGCCCCACGTATAAAATGAAATTTCAGAATTATTTTAATCGATTTACAAGAATGTAGCTTGTTAATCTGAATTTGTCATTAAATAAAAAATATATTAATTATGTCACCTGCCAAAAGTTAAGCATTGAATACTTAAACATTGCAGAGCGCGAATTTTAAATACGCGTGCCTTGCAATTTAAGGGTGCAACGAATAATGCATTTATGATGATTTTTATTGCACTCAAACGTGTCGTTTCAGCTGAAATATGTTCTGTTGACATTCTCAGTTTTTTTTTGTACAGGGGCTACAATTTTAAATATATTTTATTAATTTACTTCAAAGTTATTGTTTATAATCAAAGTCATCTTAAGTTATTTTTAATTTCTTATTTCGTACGCTACCCTTCAAAATATCCGGATTGGTAATTTGGACGTAGCGAATAGTGTGACCAGGAGACAATACTGTCATCAACTCCAGTAGTTGAGCTTTCGGGCTTAGAATATGTGGAATAGGTTTTCTTACCCACGTATCACCATGACACGTGTTGGCTATACTACCCGACTTGAATACGCAACAACACTCGCACAAATATTCGTTTAGTGCAAATATTGTTACCAGACGAACTCTCTTACTTAACTTGGGACTTTTTTTGTTTTTTTGGTTCCATCGGAAATCGAACCCAAAGCTCCAGGTCGAAATCGAGCGTCTTACTAACTAGGCTATGAAGGTCGCTATTATTTTTATTTGACATGTAGCTTTATTATTTCACGATTTCTTATGTGAATTTAATATATTTAACTGAGAAATATAAATACACACGTATCATCAGACCGTGTGCTTTGCGGAGTGGGTAAAGAGAACATTGTCCACACTTTTTATCCAAGAAACAATTTTCACTTCGTCTACGTTCATAAATTTCGCCATGCACAATTTTCCATTATACTTGTTTTTATTTTAAATTCTTTCGAATTTGGTACACTTGGTCCAGCCACGTTTCTCTCGGTCTTCCACTTCTACTAATACAATACATATATTTATACAAATTATATATCACGGTTTTCAAGTATAACACTAACATATAACCAACATTTTAGTAATTTTACAAAGAAAATATATAATTTTAATAATACGCTGCTTTATATAATACTATTATTTATTTTTTTAACTCTAAAATGGTTCGAATGCTGGTTTAATTCGCTTGTAAATATTTAATTTCAATAATTGAATATTCATTTTAAATTTTGTTGGTTTAACTTCTTATAAGAGATAATATAATAACTAAAAAATTCAAGTGTATTGATAAAATATCCTTAGGTAAAAATGTCATTTTTACGAAGACTTGAACTCGTATCTGCCTCTCAAACCAACGTTCTGTTATTCAATTTATAAATTTACATTAAATTTTTTGTAACTCTCATTTAATTAATAATTATGCGATCCTATTAAATTCTTTATAAATAAGATTAATATCAAAAGAGAAAAATTTATTACGTAAGTAAAAAACATTATGTACACTAAATATTTTAATTGTTAAATTTTTTCTTTAAATAATACATTTTAGAAATAATTTTACATTTTCTGATTTCAAAATCTTAAGTTTAAATCACATATTTCAGCTTTAAATCTCGTTACGTATTAATTTCATAATTCACGCAATGACTTCGCGAAATTCAAAGTTAAACCGCGGTCCCGCGAAAAGCTCGATCTTATAGCAGCACTTGAAACTTTTTAACGGGAAGCTGGGACCAATAAAACGGTTTAAAATCCGCATAATGACCACATCCTATTCTTCCTTAAAGCAGGAGGGGTATATTGTGTACTTGCAACTATCAGAGGTGTACTAAAAAGGATTAATGTTTGCATTACAAGGTGATATTATTGCGAAATGATGCAAAAACTTCAAAGGGGAAAAGGGATCTTGCCTGTTATAGAAAGCTTTTTACTTCTCTCTGATTTTTTTTGCTATTTTGTGTCTACTTATAGTGTTGCAAAGAATCAAAAAGGATGCCTACAGTGTGATTGTTTACACCCTGATAAAGAAGCTGATATTGTGAAAAGATTCATCAAAAGATATATGTGTAAGCAGCTTTGTACAGATTTTCACAGTTACATTAAATAACTGACATTTTTTTGGCATGAAAAGTACCTGAGCATATTTTTTATATCAATGGAAGTTTGGTATCGACTGATATTTTTTATGGAACTTAAAACTAGATCTTTTAATATTTTTTTTATGGCTTTCACTTAATTTGATATTCCCAGTTAGTTTGCTACATTGAATTAAATACGTTCATAGAGAACACAGAATTTGTTCTAAAAACAAACACAGCATATGTTCTAGAAATAAACATAATGAACTTTCGCTATCAAAATATAAAATAATAGAATGTTTACCAAATGGGAAAATAAATTTTATATTTTCAATTCATTAGAAATTATTTTTAATATTTTATTTATGCATCACAAAACACTAAGACATTATGTAATAATATTAATTCTACCCATAAAAATCCCTATATTGGTAAATAAATCATAGTAAGTGGTCGCGGTTTTACGAACAGAATTCACGCTAAGCAAATAGGCGACTGTTCGATTCCTAACGGATTTATTTCCAAATGTATTTTTCTCTAAGACCATATGAAATGTGAGCTATTATCACTAATTCTAAGGGCGCAATTAAATATAAAAAACGCTATACACATCCGCGTAACGAAATACTTCAGCAAAACCGGGTTTAATCGGTCAAGACTATGTGTTGTTTCAGTACAATAGCATGTACTCAATAAACGAATACACACAAAGGCGTTTCCTACTCACAAGATGTATTACCTTTGTATAACGATTCAGAGTCTAAAGTCTATATAGTATCCATGATAGTATTTAAATATTGTATTAATGTCTTACACTTCGGTTGTACACAGTATCTTTCCCAAACGAAAACGTACAGGTTCTTTGCCATATAGCAATTTCTTGCAATCAACCAGAAAGATGTTAAGGAGATCTCGAATGACAACCAAACTGGAAATCTTTTTTAGAAAAATCTGGAAACCCACAGGAATTGAATCCGCAATCTCCGGGTCACCCACTTGGCCACGATGCTCGTCAAATTCTACGAGTAAAAGAATAGGAATTTTCCCAAGCTTCTTTTTTATATACTTTATCATAAAATTATATAATATTCAACCTTAAAAGGAATGGAATGTAGATATTACTAAAAATAACTTCTAATTCTCAAAAATTATAAATCCTTTCATGTGGAGTAAAAACGATTTTTTTTAACATTAACATTTCTATCAAACAAAAAATGGGTCCTGTATGTTATTACACCCTTAAATAATATAGAACGGTAGCAAGCACTAATTAAATATAAACATGAAAACATGAAAAATACTAGGATTAGGAGCAATTACATAAAACATAGATGTAAAGCGGATAGGACGCCATATCTGCGAATACGATCTGTCCCAACCATCAACAAAAATGGATGATTGCTCTATGCAAGCCATAAAGATGGGGGTTTATGTCTGAATCATATATAAAATATAACTTATATTTTTTTACCTTTGATGTGCAGGGATAAATATACGATAAAAAAGTTATAAACGTTTCATGAAAAGGTTAGAAAGATGCACATTTTTAGCACCGTTAGATTATTTTTAGTAATTTTTTTATGAAATATGTTATGTATAAGTGAAATTTTATGATTTTGTAAACATGAACATTTTTTTTTCATCCACACTCATGACCTACGACCTCTGTGGTATGGTTCGTAAGACACTTGTCTCCCAATCCAGAGGTTTCGATTCCCGTTGGAATCCAGATTTTTTAAAGGATTTATGTCTGGTTTTCACTTAAGGTCTCTTTAACGTATTTCTGGTTGGTTGGAAGATATTGCCACATGGCAATAAGCCCTCCAGGTCATACTTACTGTATACAACGAAAGTGTAACACTGTACAATACAATCATACATATTAATATTCATGTGTTTCTTTTTTTTTTAGTAAATTTCCAAATATCTTTTATCAGAATATACCACTGTTTTTTTTTTCAGAATTGTCGCAGACTTTGTATCCTGACACTCAACTTTTTTTTAATATTTTTAATCTATCAATAATAATAGTTTCATATCTCGAGTTACATCACCCTTGAGGAGAGCCTGCTCTCAAAACGGCGCTACATAAATTGTCATTTTATTATTATTCAAACTGGCCAATAAGAAATTAACGGTAAACTAATTATTCATGTTTAACAATTGATTATCATCAATAGTACTTGGAATATTGATTTAAAATTTTGATTGCATGTTTTATTTTATTAATTCTGTTGTTAAGGTTATATCGGTGTTCATGAAAGAATGAAAAGCAACATAAATAATAAATGAAAATATAATTACATTTTTGAATTAAAAATTCTTTAGAAATACTTTTTAATGCTAATGTTACAATATTTAAACATGATATTTTATAAATGGATTATATATATTATATACATATGATATATATATATATATATATATATATATATATATATATATATATATATATATATATATATATATATATATATATATATATATATATATATATATATATATATATATATATATATATATATATATATATATATATATATATATATATATATATATATAAATATATATTTTAAATTCATATAATCAACCCATATATAGCTCAATTTCTAGATAATCACGAAAGATCTTGTATGTTGAGACCTACATCCCATAAACTATTTTAATAAAGATCTTAGGGCCCCTGCAGACTACCTGAATCCGGGGACCCTAAGATCCCATGATTCCCGAAAGGTATTATATTGTGGAGTAATCTTGGCAGACCGTATCGCGTCCACCTTAAAAAAAATTAATAAATGATAATGTAACCGATACATTTTTTTGATGTGTGACGACATCTTTATAAAATGACGTTTTGTCAACTTTGTACAGCCAGTTGAAGAGAAAATATAAATGATTCATTTTCTCGATTTTTTTCATTTAATAAAATATTGAATTTTAAATTATTCATTAACACGTTTATTGAGGTATTGTGGATATCGTCCCTGTATTTTTATTAAAAACAAATTTCAATTTTTTTTTTAACGTTTCATAATGTTGAATACATTGATTTTTAAATTAATTCCTTCCTTCGTATGGTACCCCGCGATATATCCAAATTGTTAATGGGTACACATTGAAGAGAAGGGGACAGTATTGTCTTCGACCTCAGTAAGTAAACTTTCGGGTAAAAAACTACTGGATTAGGCAAGTAACTCACAATTCGCCAGTTTACATGTTGAAATTTTTGATAAAACCAATTATAATTATAAAACATATGTAGGCAATAAACCCTCGCACACGTCTAGTGTATGCGAGTATTGTTACTTTTGACCCTTTTTGTAACCATTAGGAACCAAACGTGAAATCCCCGGATGGAACACCAACGACTTACCAAAAAAAGCTAAACGTCATCTAATTTATATGAAATACTAATTCTCCAAAATATTTTATACCAATCTGATAAGACTCTAATATTATGTATTTTGATCACTACTGCCAATTGTTTGTAAGATCAACAGAGAAGAAATAGTAAAAATCATAGGTGATATCACTTTTACTAAAATAAACAAGAAAATTTGTAAACAATAAATTAACTTAGTTCTTAGTAGATAAGTAAATATCTAATATGTTGTAATTGTAATATTTGAACATCGGAAATAATCTTACGAAAATAAAAAATATATTTTAAGTTTATATTTATATTGTTTTTTTTCTTACTTGTCATCATAAAGTTTGGGAAAGAATAAATTGTTCGATTCTAAATTAAAGTAAATTAATTTGTTGCTTTTGTCAGATTCATCAGCTATTTAATATTCACTAAATTCAGTTTTTCTTTTAGAGCATTGATTGTTCTCTAATTTGGTGACAAGAGAATCCTTTGTTTTTCTACTCATCACTTATCATTCTACCGGTTAACTTTTACAGTTCACTCGATCTTAATCAGATGGAATCCACCCTTATCAATCATTAAGAAAAAAGTAAAGGGGCAATATTCATCTCAACATATTCGCGTCCCTAGCGCCCGTAGAGTCTCTATACATATCCCTGTTTTCTTTGAGATTTGTCATTTATTTTAATATTTCTCATTTAACTCTTACTCAAATATCAATTTTCATTCACTATGATTTAGATGAGGTCATTTATAACAACATCAATCAATTGTGAAATATTACAAAAGCTGGTTGATTGGCGATGTAAAAAATGCAAACAATAAACCAACCTGATTTATGTAATAAATTTTAAAAAAATCATTAAGTAAAATGCAAAAAATACAGGTTTCTCAAGAAAACGACTCAAATTAAAGGAAAAATCGTCTACTGGGTTAAATACGAGTATAAAAAATTATAAAAAACGTATTATAAAAAAACATTATTTTATTGATCGATAAATTTTATGATCAATTATTATATGGTATACATACAAACCATCACGCCATTTTCCTGTCGGAGTAAGCAGAGAGGACTGAGCGTTAGACTTTCCTATCTCGACACACATCCGTCTCATTTTCTACATCTATATATCTTCTCATACAAATCCTACGATTTCTCTGTCTTTGTATGTTTCCTTCTTTTGCAATATCATCCACTTAATCCAACCATACTTTCCTTGGTTTTCCTCCACCACGACTTCAGCACGCAGTTGCACTATACATTTGTTTTATTAGTCTTTCTTAATTCATTTGTTCTACAAAACATAAAGCATCTCAGAGTGTCCTTGTTTATTTTATTGAACAAATCAGCCTTAAGTTCACATTCATCTATTATCACTTCATTCCGTATCATGTCATATATTGTCAATTCAATTGAATTCATATTGTCAATTGAATGAGATCATAGATATCTCTTTAAATAAAGAAATGTATAAATCAGATAAAAATTATAAATCACATTGCTTCCAGTCGCTTCTATTTCCCCTGACTTCTCCCATATTCCTTTCTCAACAGGGCAGGGCGCTCCCATGATTGGGTTTATTATGACAGCGGCTGATATAAGGCACGCTTCTCTTTATAAACAAAGATGCCATATTTTTTACATGTATATTTTCTTTCCTTACGCTATCCCAGACTTGCTACGTGGAAACAGAGCTTTATTTCGGTTACCAACTTTATTAAACTTTTTTATGGTTAATGTTTTAATTTGTGTGTATGAATATCTCATATATTTGTGATGCGAATTTGAATTATGTTTATACCAACAGCGATTGTAAATATTGTTACAGATATTAAACAGGCTCGGGCGCTACCACAGCTACCAGACGTTATTTATTCATCATTGTTTGAATTTTTAATTAAAGTGAAATTGGGATTTGTTGAATTTTGGCAGTTTCGGTGTTTTTGAAGTTGTGCACGGCATTCTATTAAATAAATAATAATTTCTTGAGTGGAGTTAGTCGACAATATTGTATTTTACTTGATTTGAACACTTTTTTTGGTCTTCTAAAAGTCATATTATTTCTGCATGATATTCAATGAATTTATTTTATTTTTTTTTGGTTTACGTTCGTTTTCTCGAGTAACATTTTGATTGGATCAATCTTAGTCTGCTATGAATTATTAGATATATGGGTGGCTTGTGCAGCTTTAGGAAGCTTTTAAAGGCAACCCTTTTTGGGAAATTATCAAAATTATTGATGATATGATATATGAACGTTACACACATACACAACACTATATCTAAAGCCAAATGTGTTACTATCAGATGTTTGCCCACAATTCCGATCCCACAATTGTTTTCTTCGGATTGCCTCACGCAAATGACGTAAAACCTCAAAAAAATCTTTCTCTAGTCATTTTCAAAGTGAAAAAAATCTTTAACGGGCCAAAATGCGTTGTAAATACTTGCCTGTCAAACACAAACTGCCCATTCAATATGGCTGGAAATTGAAGTATACATCACAGACGGTGTCGCCAACTTGAAAAAAAAGATGGGCTCAATCAAAAACAAACAGCCCGTGAAATTAAAAAAGCACGTTTTTTTATCAACCTTCGTATGTTTGCTACCTTACCCGGTTGATGGGGGCTATAAAACGACAGGAAACATATCAACGATGTAATGTGTTTACGTTTTTGTAATGTATTCTTAGGTAACGGATAAAAGTGTTTAAAAACTCTCCATTATCGCGCCATTGACCATCCCACAAGATGATTTTGCTGACCTGATAAAAGATACACCACTTCCCTCCTTTTATTTTCCGGACCTGATTAAACTCCAGAGGAAATATATTCATTGTTATAGGGCTGGGCTAGTCACTCAAAAACCATGACTTATTGAGGTAACTCTGGTTGTTTATTCAATCTATCTCAACTATATGGTTAACACTCTGAGACTCAGACAACCTCAGTTTAGTGCCTATCTTATTGAACATATCCCTAATCAATAATTCCGTCGTGTATTGCAGCACTAAACCATCCATGTCAATAACATCTAAATTAAGCAGCTACCAAACTGATTTAAATTGGTTAAAAAATGTCAAACAACATAATTACTTATTCAATATCTTAACTGTCCTCTTGCCTCTTCACATCTTGTCGAAAATATTCAACTTCTTTCTTATCATTGCCTTGCGCTACGCTCAATCAAATATTTCTTATTATCTTTCCCAGTTCACCACTCGTCTTTTTTCACGTCATCATTAAATATCCATACAACGTGGTTCTGGAACCTGTTACTAACTAATAATAGACCCTCCGTAATTGGCATATTTTAAAAAGCGATAGGATTTTTCTTTAATTTCAAGTCAGTTGTAACATGTTTCGTTTCTGACTTTCCTTTCATTTTTAACATGTACTATATTCCTATTTATTTTCACTGATGATATTTCGCTTTCTTTGTTAGCATTTATACTGTTTATAAATTTTATATCAATTAACAACAATTTGAATTATTTTACAATCACGAAACAACTTTTATGTACTTTTGTCTGAACATATTGCCACCTGACAATAAACCCGCCAAATTGTTATATACTGAAATGTTAATTAAAAAATACATGCATAATATACCAAACAAACAAAGGATTTGAAATGAGTTCAAAAGGTTCTTACTAAGTTTCAGTAAATCGAGTTTTAAAGTATGGTATATACCCTTCAGACTTGGACAAATTACAGCCCCAAATATTTTTTGTCGATATTTTTCTCTTTCTTTTCATGGAACACTCTCGCGAGTTGATTTTTTTTTGTCAACGTTATAAAGGACATTAAGATTAAAATGATGTGTGAATTTATGGGCTGGACCTCCAACAGGGAGAGAATATAAATTGACGATTTAATTCAGTAGCGGAACCATAAAATCATGGTTTTGAGTAGCTGATGTCATAATGATAAATTATATAGTCATCTTACAGGCATTTTTTAAATAATAAATTCGGTGTATTGTTTCATAATATTTATTAGATAACAGACGTGGCAAAAAGTTTAATTTATCGCTATACATATTTTATTAAAAAATATCATTATTATTTGTTCATTTTCAATACTCTTTTAGCATTCAGATTATTCTAACTATTTATATATTTTTTCATGATCGATATATGTATACTAATGAAAAACACGTTACTTACTTTCATGAGGTGGAAATAAATAATAACATTTTTTTCGGGTATAATAAATGCTTTAGAAATGTACACACATAGAATAATACATAAGGAAAGAATGAATGTTGCGAAATCAAAAGTCATGATGATAGAAATGTTTGAAACGAATAGTAAACGCGATACTGAACAAGTTGAGGAATTCAGCTGTTTAGGTCGTATTTTCTCAGATGATGGAAAAGTTTCGAGGGGTATCGAACGGCCTGTAGCGATAGGAATCAAAATCATCGGGACACATAAACATACACGTATATGATATACTAGAACTGGATATTATCAAAATCCACTAAGATGATAAGCAACAACAGTATTTTATACATTCTTTGATGTATGGGAGTGCAACGTTGAAAAATACTAAAATGAGACGAATTAATGTTGTAGAAATACGTACACTGATAATAATACAAAGGGTAACAATGTATGAGAGAATACGGAATGAAGTGATTAGGGATGAATGTAAACTCTTGTGTTGACTAAGACGAAGAAACGCACTTTAAGATGGTTTGTGCACGTAGAATGAATGAAGGAAGAAATCATAACAAAATAAATATACAGTGCTAATGCGAGTAGAAGGCATGATGGAGAAAGGCCAAGAAAAGAATATTGGGATCAAGTGAATGATATTTTGAATGAAAGAAACGTAGAAAGTCAGAGAAATCTTAGGCATTGTATGAGAGGTGTATGGATGTGTAAGAGGTGAAATTGTGTTACGAGATAGAAATTTCTGGCGCTTTGTCCTCTCTGCTTACTTCATCAGGGAAAATGGCATGATGGTATATACGAGTATGTACGTATTTTATTTTATCTCAGAAGGGAAACGAGGGACATATTTTCTTAAATATATGGAAATGTTGCCATGGACCTAATTGACAGGGTCATTTATATCCGAATATATGTTTAAAATAATTATAGATTTGGACTCGTAAAAATAAATATAACTATTTTTTTAATTGTATTAACTTGTTTAACAAATTAAGAAACGATCAAACACTTCTAGTTGAGAAGATAAAAATCATCATCACCATTTCTTATGATCCTGCAACAAATATTTCGTTTCTACCATGTCCATACAACTCGTCTTGCCTTTTCTCATACTATAAAAACTGTTAACGCTTACCTCATTCAGAATTTCATTAGTAATTTTATCATGCTACAATTTTCTAGGTCTTTCCTAATTTCTCGTACATTCTGTACTACTTGTGTAAATTATTATTTTTTTTAAATATATCATTCTTTCTTCGACGTGGCCGAATCGTCTCAATGCTCCTTCCTCATATTTAAAACTGCATCCTCATTCAATCAGTATTATTTCCTAATGTTTTAATTCATAATTCTATCACACGTTGTTTTTCTACACAACGCTTTACTGCATTTATCTTCTTTTCGTCACTTTTTTGTCATAAAAACTAAGGTTAGGACCAGGATTATATTATACGCAGTCAGCTTTGCTTCTCATAAAATGATTCGGTCGATATATTTTATCGTCGTTGCTGGGCATTGTAGTCAATGATCCCCTCGGCACTACAACATCAATTCAGTTGGAAAGCAAAGCTGTACCATTTATGTTTCTTTTTAAGGGAGTGAGCCGTTGCACACCAGCAAACACACCGGCCACACCACTCTACTGGATCCGATTGTAAACCGAAATGAGACAATTGGATCACACCGGCAGATTTTTTTTCTCTTTATTTGAAAAAATAGATATGAACGAAGTCTTATGTATCTTTATACATCCGAATACTAGGTGGAAAAAATGTTTGTGTAATTCGAGGGGAGTAGCACAGCGCGGGGAACGAACCAGTTACCTTCCGCACGGAAGTCCATAGCCTTACTGCGTGGCCATGCACCTCACATATTTTATAACCCACCATTCACTCTATCATCTAATTTTACTTTTCTTTCTCTCTCGCATAAACGTAAAGATAATATGACAAGTTTAAATTATTCCAGAAAATAGCACTAAATAAATTAACAGCGCAATCAAAATACATAAGTATTTTGCGCTAGACATGATACTACATCCCATAAAAAACTACATTTTTAAGCTTCATTTTATTAATTAATTGCTTAAAAAAGCATTATTTTAATTTTAGAGCCAGTCACTTCCGTTGATGAAATAAATAAATACATTTAAATTTATCTTTATACGGTCATTTGTTATCTTATTTTCTAATGGAACTTTATATCGCCGACAATTTATCATAAAGATTCAAATATTTGTCAAAATAACTTAGATCCATACATATTTTCATACCATCACTTCACGTCCTATTTGAGTTGGCCAGAGAGGATAGATCTCCACACTTTAATATCAAAATACATAGGAACTAATAGTGCTCTACCAAAATGTACGTAATGTTTAGAAAATGAAAACTATTTTTGGATTGTATCTAGCAACTTTTAGTTGCAATAACTTATCAGACACATAAAATCATTATTCTTTTTTAAATAGGCAATCAACCCAAACTAGGATGATTTGTGCTACCAAATTAAAGACATTATGAAATTATATGAGTGAAACAAAATCATTCTCATATATGGTAAATTAACACAGTTTTCTGTTTCGTGAAGATCACTTAATAGTCACCATTCGGACCTTCCATGATTCATCAGTTATCAAATCACAAGTTTCCATTTATTGTTTTCTTGTAGAACTAAAAATGTACTACTCTTAGGTTTGATGAAAATACCTCATTTTTGTTATATTTACATTAGCTTAGATTAAGCATCATTAATAATCTTCAACAAATTAATATCTTATTTTTTTCAGAAATGAGTTTCACTCCGGGTAAGTTGATTTTCAATACCTACCTTGTAAGTAGATAATTTGTATATTTGAAGCTACCTAAGAATTGTGTACATACTCGTATGTATGTCCTTATCATATCAAGTACATTAAACAACGTTGATTCGAATTCCAAACAAGTGTTGAAGTATCATACTTTAATTTGAATGTTTTTAATATTCTTAAATTATTTCTTTTAACAGATCAAGATAATAAAACAATAAAATTAAACGTCGTGCATACTAAATTACACCATCGACAGTCCAGCGTCCCGGGTTCCCACAGTCGTGGCAAGCCCAAATATGTATTCCCATCCACCTTCCTCATTAATGAAGCGATTACTTCCTAAGTTTCCGTTAGCTCCAATGTGATTTTGATTAGTGTGAAGGAGTATTCAGGTGAATGAGCGGGTACGTGCAGCGAGGACGTGTGCCTCTGTCCTAACAACATGTGTTAACACAATGTTGTTTTGCCACGTTTTACCGCTGTAGGAATTAGAACGTGAACACACGTTGGAAGTATTCCGAATTCATGACCAGAAGCTCTAGGATTTTTCAAATACACACAGTGATTCCTTAACTGCAAAAAGCGCAAATCATATTTGGGTAACTCATGTCTGCGGGAAACATATCAACGACTCAAAAATAATCAAAAGCTCTGAATTTTAAAGTTTATCAAATAAAAAATATTTTTGATTTTTTAAAACAAATACTCGTAGTGGTATCTTGCCTGCCAATTATAAAAAAAAAACGATTTCTTTACATATCTGCGTGAAACACATTTCGACTCAAAAATAATCAAAAGCTCTGAATTTAAAATTTTATAAATTCCAAATATATTGAAATTTTTAAACAAATATTCGTAGTTATTACGTAACTGGCATAAGTAAAAACAATGAAGTCGATATATTTTCATGACCACAGACAACCTATCTACAACTCTGTCATAATTAAAATACCTGGACTAAAATAATATATGGGATCAGAAAGATTTTGTATTTATGTAACACATGCGTATTGTGATCACCTCAACATGCCTGCAACTCTGAAATAATCAAAAGATCTGACATAAAAAAAATCAAAGCCTAAAGCTCTCGCGTTTATGAAGTACATTATCATTACGATTCATTAACTGGAATGAAATTAAATCGCTCATCTATATCTTTTTTTTTTGCTGCCGAAAACATATCTACCTTTCTAAAATAATCAAAAGATCTGAATTTAATAAAAAAGAGATTTAAAGTGCATGAGTTTATGTAATACATGAATGTCATAACTATTTGACTGCAATCAAATTAAAACGTTAATAGATATATTTAAAAAAAAAAACATTAATTATACCATAATATTTTGAAATAGTCGAACTCAAATAATCAAAACTACGATTTTTTTTAAACACATAGTAACGAACTATTTGATATATTCTGAGATGGAATAGTTGATGAAGGAAATATTTTTATTTAATTATTTTTTTTCAGAAATAAGTTATGCAGCGCCACTTAGTGATTATATTAATCTTAATGGTGTTTTAATTTAAAAAAAGGCTTTACTAGATAGGGAATCAACCTTGAAATTCTGAATTATGAAAAATTTGATAAACCAATATTACATCTACAAAAAAGAAGAAAAAAATTCCTTAAAAAATATCAAACAAAATACTATGGATTATCATTATTAAATCTTTAATTTCTCGTAAAAATTCCGTTATTCCATAAACCACGTGCAAACCGTAAGAATATAAAAAAAAGATTGTAAACGTCACACAAACTTTAATGCTACTATTTATAAAAACATTTTTAACATAAAAAATAATGATACCTTTGATAATAAAGACATACAAGTAAGATTTAACTAAAATAATTCAAGTAATGTTTGAAAATCATTGTTTTTAAAATACCAGCTACTGTTTTCTTTGCCAATCTAGGTTGATATTTTCAAGTCAACTGCAATACACTGTGTAGTAATGCGTAACTGTCAAATGTTTGGGTTTTAGTAAACATTAAGCAAAGTAATCGCGTACTTTAATAGGAACATCGCGTTCTTTAAGTACGTGCACTGATTAAAATAGTAAAAAACCTATGTTACAGAATACAGCAGAAAATCATCTGTATTCAGCTAAGGACGTGATTATTTGGACAAATGTATCGCTAATCAACAAAATTCAATCGTCAAAATCACTTCTGAAATACATATGGGCTATAACTGGGGAACTTAAAATTTATAGGTCCTGAGTATTGATTCACAAAGAGAAAATATTTCTTTACAAGAAATATGTTTTAATTGTGAGTAAAATATAAACGATAACAATAAAGAAGCTTGGTAAGCGACTTGACATTACGTGTGAAATAGCTTCAATTCTGACATAAAATAAAAAAGAGATTAGGAACAACTGAATACATTACTGTTCGATTGTTTTGGTGGACAAGGGTGAAAGAAAAGAAGACGAATAGAACAGAAAAGATTGAATTCAAGTCCTCAGTGAGATACAGGCAAAACCCTAGTTTACTGGGGACACGACAAATGAAAAGCAACAAACCCAGATACATGAAAATTGTGTGTCCAAATGAAATTACCTGTGGTTTTTTTCGCAAATTAGGTATATTTCTTGTCATGTGTAAAATAAATAAATAAAAGTTACTCCTATAGTTGATATTATTATGAGATAATTTTTTGTATTGCAGAGATTTTATTTTTCAATGGTTGTGATGAATATAATGATAGTAAAAGGTCAATTTATACAGCGCTGATTAAAGAACAAACTCTCCTAAGGGCGCACTAACTCAAGAATCGAACCCAATTTTACTATCCTTCTTCTTAACGTTCCTCTCCACGTTGGAGGCTGGCAATCATCATGGCTATCTTAACATTGTCTGTAGCTGCTTTGAACAATGTATTCATGCTACTGTGAAATCACTCTCTTAGGTTCTTCAGCCACAAGTTTTTTCTTCTTCCTACACTTTATTTTTCTTGTATCTTCCCCTGCAATATGACTTGGATGATTTCATATTTGTTTCCTCTCATGAAATGTTCAAAGTATTTCAATGTTCTCCTCTTAATGCAAGTGAGTGTTTTTTTATGACATTTTATTGATCGATTAAAAATATTACAAAAAAGAATATAAGATAGGTGCATATGCTTCGAAAAACTTAAGAAAATCGTGGACAAATTACCAAGAGAACACCTTCCAATATGTGATTGAAATACATTCGGCTTTAGGTGGAGTGTAGTTTATATGTGAATAAAATATGATAATAAACTAAATCTTAAATTAAATTTACTATGATCGAATCCTACAAAAGCTATTACGATTCTTAACTTCCTCCAATCTTTGCCTCCACCAACAGAAAGCATAGCTTGTCGCCAATTCTCGAAAAGCCAATGTAGGCCTGCTGGCTCGCTATCATTCTCCAGGTTTATTATTTAAAAAACATTATTGAAAGACTCGACCATTCAATATTCGTGCCACAAAGGATATAGATTTTCAATCTTTATTTATTGGAGACAGCGGGTTCATGAAAAAGCTTTGTAAACTTTAGGGTTGAAGTGTCTACGTCAAACATCAGGTCGAGTACTGTATTTGTATATCGGAGCTGTTCAAGTATTTATGATAATATTTATAATAACCAAGTATTAAGGATATAAAATTAGTATTCATATTTGATTAACGTTGTATTTTTGAAGTCTTGATGGCGTTCGTTTACTGTGATGACGCTTCTAGAACATATTATGTATTATCAATAAATGTAATCAATTAAGCAGTGCTCACTAGCTGGAAATACCTTTTTCATTGATTGAGAACATCAAATTTGGATGAATAGTCATAAAAAAATCGTATAAATCTGGAGAAAGCTTTTTATCACACTATGTCACACACTTTTAAACATTCATGTTTTCTTTAGAATTCTTTTGGATCTAGATTTTTATCAAATTCAAAAATCTTTTTTCTTTATATCAAAAAGAAGTGTTCTTTATACTAAATTACGTCTAAAAATATATATTTTCTAATTGTAATAGGTACAGGAGAGAGAGGGGGACTAGTGGATATTAAGGACAGGGGAGTAGGTAGGCGTCAAAAGGATGGCTTTTGAACGGGAAACATATTTAGCAGAGGGCTATTATTCAAATTAACTATATAATTTAGTTCATCTTCACCTGACGAGGGCTATTATTGAAATTAACTGTATAACTTAGTTCATCTTCATCTGACACGAAAGACGGAAAGACGGAGGTCTTTGAGACCGGTAGTGAACAAAATAAAAAATATTTTTTTATTTATTTTATTAAAAAATTATAAACATGCCACCTCAATGTAAAAAAAACGTCTTTTCTAAGATTGAAGAAATAGTTTTATTTTATTTATTATAAACATACAAAGTATACTATTGTTTTGTGAATAATGACAAATATTCAGAAAGGTACCAAAAAATAATAAAACAGAAGTCACAACCTGCATAAACAGAGGGATCTTAAATCTAAATGGCAATAAACTTTAGAATACTGAAAATTCATGGAACATCCGATTACCATAACATAGAGGGTACCTGCGATGGTATCTGGTCACCACATCATCCACAGGATCTCTTGGTCTAATGTTGGACCTTCGGCATTAATATTCTGGTCATCCTCATGGCTCCAACCAACTCTTCGGTCTTCACGAGAGGTCAACAGGAAACACAGCGTCAGTCGGCCATTTTGACTGAGCATGCGCACACAACGATGGCCCGTGGATTGAATCCTTAATTGTTACCATTTCCACTTAACGCCTTAATCCTCGATCAACACAACCTGCGAAGGTGCATTACTCCTGACTCGGGTAGAGGAGAAGTGGGATGAAATGGACAGATAATAGAGATATCCCTTCATTACAATGTAATCAAACTACTTGCGTTAGAAATTTTGAAAAAAAAGTTGCGTCAACTACAACGATCTCCATATCCTAGTTGGTAAGACGCATGTCTCACAACTCAGGGGTTGCGGGTTCTATTCCCGTTGGAACCCAGATTTTTAAAAAGGAATCCAGTCTAGTTTTCACACAAGGCCTCTCTAACATACTTTTAGTTGGTTGGAGGAGATTGCCACATGGCAATAAGTCCACCAGGTTGTACGATATATAACCAAAGTGTAATAAAATACAATACAACGATATGGTGTTACCCAAAAAATATCAACAAGTTTCAGCAATCGCCCTAATCAGCATTAAAATGCCGGTCATTTTACATTTTCAATGAATCAGATCGATTACAAACTCAGTATCCTATACTTAATATTGGAACCAGTAATACTGCCTTTGATATTTATGCAATTATTCAAAATACTTAGCTCTAATAACAATACAGATTGATAAGAACAAAATACTTAGCTCTAATAACAATACAGATTGATAAGAACAAAATACTTAGCTCTAATAACAATACAGATTGATAAGAACAAAATACTTAGCTCTAATAACAATACAGATTGATAAGAACAATTAAACTGGTGTGAATTCATATTGATTTTCCAATTCCAATACTTGAAATCAATCTCTCCTGGACCTTTCATAACTAAGCTGACCGTTTCACAGCTCAGTTGTTACATAACATATCTTTATTTACAACTTTCGTGGTCAAGTTCATATGATGTTTGTCTTCTATACAGGCGTTTTGGCCTCGATTTTCATAGATCCCAAAAAAAAAAAAAAAAGATAAATAATAAGGGAATCCAATATACAAAAGTTCACCTAGTAACAGTACTCGTTAGACGTGTACGAGTGCGATAGTGAACTGTGAGTTACGTGCCTAATTCATTAGTTAATCCTAAGGCTTTAACTTGGTATCTCGGCTACTGTGTTCAACATGTCCGTATTACAAATGTCATGCGTTATCATACGTATGAATAACTTAATAATAAGAAGCTTTCAAACAATGTCACATCAACGTAACATTTTCAGGAATATCTGTTCAATATCTAGAGTTTTTAAAAAATATTACTTTTTCACATAAAACAAATATGTTTTTTTTTTAAGTGGCCGTTTTATCACACTTGTCCCCTTCTGATTTCCACTGTCTATGTGTTCCTGTTCTCGTGAAAAAGGCGAGGAGGAAGCAATTGATCTGATACTTCCAATTTTATATTCTCATAAACCTTCATTGTTTTACACACTTATTAACTTTCATTGTTTTCGAGGCTTTAGTCATGGCTTGTTATAAAGTGTAATAAATATATCCTTTTCTTTTTATCAATATCAACATAGGAATGCAAAAGTTTTTTTTAACTACTCTTGACTATTTTTATATACATACATATATAATATACACATACATATCATCATACCATTTCCTTGTCAGGATAGACAGACAGGTCAGAATACCAGAACCTCCTATCTCGACACAAACGAGTATATGTAGCCTATTCCATATCCATACACTTTCTCATATAACTCCTACGATTTCTTTGATTTTTTACGTTTCCTTCTTTCATAATACCATTCACTTGATCTAACCGTACTTTCCTCGATCTTTTCCTGACACGCCTTCAACTCGCATTTACATTATTTATTTGTTATTTTTTGTGTTTCTTCATTCATTCGTTCCACATGCCCAAACCACCTCATTGTGCTCTTCTTCAACATATCAGCCTTAAGCTCACATTCATGCTTTATCACTTCATTTCGTATTCTTTCATATATTTCTACGACATTTGTTAGGCTCCTATCAGTCTTTTTCCTCGTTCACGTTTCACTCCTATATATCAAAATTGACACCAAAATACTGTTGTGGACTATCATATTAGCAGATTTTGATACTGCCCGATTCGAGTATACGAGTATGTTATATGTTTTAATGGCTCATTGTTTGTTGATACTAAAATTATCGAAGATTTACTTGAAATACTTTTTAAAAAAGAATATCGATTAAATATTTCTACCTTCTCAATTTTTTGTCTACATATATTACGTGTACAAGGGTGCGGACTGAAAAAAAAAACATCTGATGTCCTCGCGGCCGGGCTCGCCCTCCTATTGGTGATGGTATATCTCGATTGGGAGGATATCATAAGATGAGCGTGGAGTGGATCATTTGATATATTTTCTCTTATATGTATGATATTTTCTTTTCTTTTATCTTAACATATACGAGCAACATATGCGCAATTTCAGGATATATATTTACATACTAAGCTGCTATCAACATACTTACTATTTACATACTAAGTTGCTATCAACAAACTTACTATTTACACACTAAGTTGCTATCAACAAACTTACTATTTATTTATTTTTGTATGTCAGCAGGAAAATCAAGTGGCTTTTGTTTTATGCTAATTTTAAAAAAAACATTAATTTATTTCCTCTTATTTAAATAAAAATTATGTTGTTTTTCTCATATTCTAAACAAACACCGTTGTTTCGGACTAAAGAAATTAGTTCTTCATCTGAATAATAAATTATGACAAGATATGTGAATGTGGAGAATGCGAAAGTTATGTAATTTGATAGAAAAGCTTAGATATCGATTCTCTCGGCCTATGGCGTGATGATATCAATGTAATTGAAATTCCTCTATTAAGTATAGCAGTTTTTCCTGCAGTTCCTGCAGTTTAGATTCCAAATGCAAAGAGATCTATTCGCTTTGATTAATTATTATTCATCTAACTAAAAAAATATTTTGTCTTTGTTGTTTAGTATGCATGTGCCTACTTCATTTCAATATTTTTTTATGTATGATTCATGTAAATGTTATTTTTGTGAGATGTTGTATTTATATTGATGCGCACCCAAAATTCTAATTTGAGTAATATGTACTTTTGTAGCCTTTTTTAATGGTCGATAAAAGAACGTACGCTGTAATAAAATAAAATAAAAATATGTAAGTGATGACTTCCGTGGACTAGTTGATAAGATGTATGACTGTCTTCTTACCCGGGGTTTGCGGGTTTGATTCCTATCAAATCCCTGATTTTTAAAGAAAGGGTTCTAGTATGGTTTTCAATAAAGGTCTAGTTAACATCTTTCTTGTTGGTATGACGAGATTTTCGCATTACACTAAACCCACCAGTTTGTGATGTATACAATGAAAATGTTGTACAACACAATATTTTTTAGCGTACAAAAAATAAAAATGTGTTTTTTATTAATTTGGTTAATGCGGATGTGGCTTTATAGTTAGCATTCACGGTAAGCAAACCGGCGCCCTAGGCACCATACATACCGGATTCGCTTCCGGGCTGGTTTTACTCTTAGACCATATTACGTCTGAGTTTATATAGCTCTATCATAAATACTTATAACGCTATAAAGCAACATACAACCTGTGTTGTATTTTTTGATCTGCCCGACGAACCCTTTTTTTTTCAATATAATATTTTGCTAAAATAAATATATAAATTAACAATATACATTTGAGCCTACATTTGGCAACATAAAAATGTTAACATATAACATATTCCACTATCCATGAATCGACATTTAATATTCCTTACTGCAAAACATCACTCCTATTGTTTAAATTGATCGTGATAACTTGATTTATAATGTGTCCTACATGAGTGGCTTTCCAGTGGCATTCTTAGGCATTCCCCTTCTTTACATCTCTATTTCTTCGTTGTATTTGCTGTCAGTATCGGCATTGAGGACAGTATTCTGAAAACGCTATAAATGTGACAGTTATACAAAAATTTAGAAAGGTGTCTCTTGAATAAAACTTAAGTGAACTTAATTGATTGTTTAATTTCGTTTGTAGGAGACATTATTTTCTTTTGTATTGTAAATCGAGCTTTTGAGATATCTGTAGAATAATTAGCATATCAACGAGAGTGGACGTTTGTCGTCGTATACTATGCACCAAAAGGTGAAAATAGTCCAAGTCACCCCAGCATGAAAAATAGCCCAAGTCAATCCGTCATGAAAAATAGTTCAAGTCAACCCAGCATGAAAAATAGTCCAAGTCAACCCAGCATGAAAAATGAAAAAAAAAATAGCCAATAAAGATAGCACTTCATATATTATTCTCAGTTTATTGTATTTTATATTTCATTGACGATCTCTGTGGCCTAATTGGTAAGAGGCCTGTCTTCCGACTCGGAGATTGCGAGTTAGATTCCTGCTGAAACCCAGGTTTTTTTTTAAAGAAAGATTTTCAGTCTGGTTTTCCCTTTAGATCTTATACACATCTTTCTACATGTACAATATATGTATTTAGAAAGTATTATAAATGATTCGCTCGGGTGCTATTATATCTGCCAGACGTGATTTGTTAAGTAATAGAGGGCTCGAGTACCGAATTAGTGCGCCTTTGAGTAGAGTTTGGTCTCTAAATGGCGTTATATAAAACTATCCTTTGAATGAATGAAACAGCGATAAATAAAAACGATTTAAATATATAAATAAACTTTCACTGAAAACTAGACTGGAACATATATACAAACTAACACGCCGATACCCTCCAAGGATAGGCAGATATGACAGAGAACCATACTTTCCTATCTCGACAAACATATATCGCCTCTTCCACATTTATACATCATCTTATACAGCTCCTATGATTTCTTTTACTTTTGACTTTTCATAATAAAGCACCTTTGAAGAGGACGCTCTCTTAACGGCACTATATACATTTTTATTTTATTATAATTGTCATTCACTTGATATACCCATATTTTCCTTTGTATCCCTCTACGACGCCTTATTTTCACAATTGCCCTGTATTTCGTTTTCTCAATATCAAACCATCTCAGAGTGCTCTCTTCGCCTTAATTAATACACCAGCTTGAAGTTTACATTCATTCCTAATCCCTGTATGTATTTTTCTAAGTGCACACATTTCTGAACCATTTATCTAACTCGATTAATATTTTTTTCACATCCACGTTTCACTGCCATATACCAAAGATGGAACCTTTTTTTAAATATAACTCTGTGTGCCAACGGGACTTGAACCTGGCACCTCCGCGCCGGAAGAGAGGCGTTTTACCAACCACTTCACGGAGGTTGTAAGAATACATTAATTTGTGTGCAAATCATTATCATATGAGAGCAGATTAAGAACAGTAAAAAGACAAGAGCTTTCAGAATCAACGTTTTAGTTTAACAAAACTTTTCAGAAGAATGCCACCGAGGACCACCCAAACTGGCTGAAACCAATGTAACTAATTTACAGTATTGTTGATGGTGATTAACGCTAATTTTCCAAACCGATTCTGTTCACGGATCTATGTCTTGCAAACACAACTGAAAACATTGCAGAATGCTTTTGCGTGAATTGCGTTGTAAAACTTTTTATCACGAGTTATATTATTCTTCGAAGCGACCATCGTCGTTCTTTACAAGCACATTTGATTGAAAAAATGGGGATATTTGGTCGTTTCCTGGAAGTGAACAGTTATCGAATCGGTTTTATATATTAAACACCGATCACGTTACAGGATTAACAATAAAATGTCGTAATGGAATTTTTCGTTTGATATTTTATTTTTTTATACATCACTTACGAATTCTTGGATTATGTAATTCTTACATTTTAACACTATTTTTGTTCTTTGTCCTGTATTTTAACACTGTTTTTGTTCTTTGTCTTATATTTTAACACTGGTTTTATTCTTTGTCCTATATGTTAACACTGTTTTTATTTTTTGTCTCATATTTTAACACTATTTTTATTTTGTTCTATATTTTATCAAATTATATAAATTAACTTACATTTTCGGATATCGGTATCATCAATGAGGCATTCAAACATGTATACTCGAACCGGACAGTATCAAAATCTACCAAGATAGTCCACAATAGTATTTTGGTGCCAATTTTGATGTGGGGGAGTGAAACGTGGAAGTGGATTAAGACTGAGTGGAGTCGAATAAATTCTGTAAAAATGCGTGCTTGAGGAAAATACATGGAGTTACAATGTATGTCGGAATACGGAATGTAGTTATGAGGGATGAATATGTTTTAAATAAGATGACGAAGAGCACGCTGAGATGTTTTGTGCATGTGAGACGATTAAATTATGAAATACTTACAAAACTAGTGCAAATATGAGTGGGAGGCGTGTGAGAGGAAGACTACGGAAAATTTGGTTGGATCAAGTGAATTATATTCTGAAAGAAGAAAACGTAGAATGTCAGAGAAATCGTAAAAGTTGTATGAGACGGTGTACGGATGTAGAAGAGGCTAAGGGTGTATGTGACGAGATTGTAAGTATGCCGTTCTGTCCTCTCTGCCTACCCTTGCAGGGAAATGGCGTGATTATATGTGCGATTGTATGATATTGTATCTTTCATATATTAGTGGATAAATTAAGGATTGTACCCCTGAATAAACTTTGTAAGTACCTATACGAGTATAACAGTGGCAAGAGCTACATTTTGTCCGTTATTATGTAATATTTAGATTTTTAGTTTTTTTTTTCTATCATTTGATTTAATTGGGTTAAGTCTGTATCAAATGAAAGATTAATAAATATTATTTTCCTTGTTTATTTTTTCACACAAATTGTTACGTATCAGGTGGATTATTTATTCTTGCTTGCTATATTTCTTCAAACCAATGCTATATTTCTTCGAACCAATGCTATATTTTTTCAAACTAACCTGTTCTATTTGGGTTTATTATTTAAGTATTAATGACAAATTTAATAGCATTTGTGGGACTTTCCTTATGGTAATTAAAATTACAAATATAAAAAAATGTTAGGAATAGGAGATAAATAGAAAGTAAGTAGGGAAATTAGGATAAATAGGTATTTGGTGTGATATCAATTCTTTCTAGAAAGTTATTACAGATAGTACATACTAGAATTTGTCACGCAGCTATAAAGCGCTATTAAGAAAATATGCCTGAATTTGTTCTAAAAAGGGGTCTAATCATTGTATCACAGTTCCAATTCATAAGTATCTACCAATTTAATTAAATCAATTCAAAATATGAACTGAAAAGGATTTCTATTACATCAATTTCAATTAATTTGCTTTGTGGAATTCAAACTGTAATAAATTACGTTAAATAAACAAATTTTCCCATAAAATATTTTTTTCTTTCTTGTATTCGTTGCCTTTGAAATACAATCCAGCTTGTATTTTATTTCTAACTAGCTGTACCCGACCACGCGTTGCTGTGGCTCAGTCTGGTTAAATGGAAAAGAAAGAAAAGAGAAAGTACACGTTTCTAATATGTTTATTTTTACAAAGCTTGTGGATTTACAATATTTTTGACGTCTTTCAGCCACTCTCAGCCTTTCGCGTTCATTCTGTTGAGAACGTAGCAGTTCTGAAGCTGCAGAACGCGATCGCCGTGCTCGCAACTGTGCATCCTCAAGTCTGGCTGCACGTCGATCTGCTGCTTCCCCAGCATTTTGATGAAATAAAGCGGATCGATTGCACTGAAAAAGAAGAAAGAAAGTTAGAACAAAAACATATAAAATTGCGAAACATTAATAAAGGAACTGAATAATATTGTTAAGTTTGTAGACATCGTTGTTCTTGGCGGCAAGAATAGCTCGTTCACTCAGTCAATCGTAATCCTTGTAATTGATTTGAATATTGGGAAATACTTTTTCAACCAATTCTTCTTTTAACGTCACTAAATTGCAGAAGTTATGAGGCAATGAAATACGTCCTGAGGTTATATCAACCGGCACCTTTCCGTTCCCAATTTCCAGCAATTGATGTAAGAATATCTCAGCTGATCGATCGTTTTGCAGCTGGACACGCATTTGTCAAATAGGAGTATTGTTAAGGAAATATTTGTCAAATAGGAGTATTGTTAAGAAAAGACAGATATTATTGGAACTAATTAAATGTTAAGAAAAGAGAGAGATTATTGGAATGAATTAAATGTTAACGAAAGACAGAGAGATAATTGTGACTAATTAAATGTTAAGGGAAGACAAAGAGATAATTGTAACTGATTTAATGTTAAGGGAAGACAGAGAGATAACTGTAACTAATTAAATGTTAAGGGAAGAGAGAGATAATTGTAACTAATTAAATGTTAAGGGAAGACAAATAGATAATTGGAACTAATTTTAAAAAATCTTCATTTCTACATACGATTTGATAGATTTTGACATATAAACATAGAGATAAAATTAAATTCTATATAAAAAAAGAAACTTTTGATATTCCTACTGACGTCTCCCAGCCACTCTCAGCCTGTCGCGTTCATTCGGTTGAGAACGAAGCAGTTCTGAAGCTGCAGAACGCGATCGCCGTTCGTTCGCTTACACGACATAACCTGTAAATGAGCAATGTTTAGTATTGCGTGATCAATTTCAATGCATTTCACGATATAATTTGAATTCAAATGAAAATCAATCGACACATCACAAATCCACCGCCAATTGCATTGAAAAATAAGTAAAACAGTTAAAAAACGAAATGAAAGAATCCAAAATGTCAAAAATGCGGTGTCACATAACCTGACAATGAGAATTGTTTAGTTTGCGTGTGTCGCTGCAGGGGGCGCTCCCATTATTTCATTTGTTTTATATACAACTATATATAAAAAAAAAATATAAACATGTTTGTATACGAATGCAACCTTTTGTCAAAATTTCAAAGCAATCGGTGAAGAACTTTCGGAGATTAGAGATTTTCAATTAACGAACATTTACATTTTTATTTATATAGATAGATTACTTAAAACAATTAATATCATTGATAAAATCTGTTTCTATTTGGTTTAAATTCAAGGACCTACTGTTTTCCGACCTGGAAAATGATTGGAAATATGGATTTTTACCCAACCCTGTTAAATAAAATACCCAATTTTATTAAACAGGGTTCCAGTCTGATTTTCACTTAAGCTCTCTGAAACACCTTTCTAATTGATTACCACGTGGAAACAAATTCGCCAGATGTGTACGTATATTACAAAAATATTATACAAAATATTGTTAAATTGATATGGGTCTTATAATGCATACACATACGTGCACACTATCACACCATTCCCCTGTAGGGCTAGGTATTGAGAACTGAACGGTAGACTTTTCTATCTCAACACACATTCATCGCATATTCTACATACTTACATACACCTTCTTATACTTCACACATCTCTTCGATTTATCTGACTTTCTACGTTTCCATCTTTCAAAACTCTCTTGATCCCACTATACTTTCGTTAATCTTCATTTCTTATAGCTTCCACTCACATTTACGTTATTTATTTGTTTTGTTAATATTCCTTCAATATTTCGTTCTACATCTCAGAGTTGTTATCTTAATTTTAATCAATTCATATTCTATCAAAATCCTCTAAATATTTATATGATTTAGAAATCGTGTTTTGTATAGATGTTCATTTGATATCGATTTGTATAGAATTTAAACAATTTTTCTAGACGATATAAGCTGTAAAATTTTAATATTTTTCATTTATGTCATCAGATGTGTACCCAAGACCCAGTAAATCTTAGTTTTGCAGCATATATCGATCTAAAAGGACATTGAAAAGATATGTAGTAAAATTTAGATCCGTTTCGACATTATATACTGATTAAAATTTTACTACTCAACTTATTACGTCACCCATAACGATCAAAACATTTTGAACAATTGACTTTGCATACCAAAGCAGATTTCTAGAAGTCAGGTCTAAATAATATTTATTTTTTCGTGGTATCATAAAACAGGTGATATATTCAAGCCCGATTCCGAATTTCAATGGTCACCATTTTTAAATAATCGAAAATGACGGTTTGCACTGCTTGAGCAAAAAAAAAAACGATTTGCATTCATTCGGGGCGTGAAATGAAGTTGCAGTCGAAATCCATTTGAAATAAAATGTATTAACATACAATTCTGTTATTAAAACTTTTACTACGATTGTAATCTTCTTGAATTCAATGTGATCTCAACAAAAAATATTTATTCTAATTTTACGACTTTCGTGGCATGGTTTGTAAGCCGTTTGACTTCCTCCCGGGAGTTTTGAGTTCGATTTCCAATGACACCTAAAAAAGGGTCGTATTCTGGTAACTATATTTATAACTAACAAACGTGTGGCAGTATTATTGCCTCTGCACGTAAGGTGTAGTATTTCAAAGACATGCGATAGCGGATTGCAAATTTCGTAATTATTCAAGTGATTTTAAGTCCGAAGAATAAGTAAATTAAGTCAAATATAGCATTGTCTACCGACCACACCCTTAAATATGTCTAAATCGCCAATTCTGATGTGAGAACGGTACCATGCAATTAAATTTATTTTATTTAAATAAATAAATAATAAATATAGGTTTATTGATAGCAACATAGTATGTACATATATATCTTAGAATTACACATATATTTTAAGGCAATAGAAAAGAAAATATATTTAAGAGAGAATCTATCAAACAGTTTGGGCTCATCTCATAACATCCTCATAACTGAAATACCAGGATCCTCGCAAATGTTAATTACCTAGTTGTACTCGTATTATCTACTTCCCTGAAGCTATATTTTCAAAATATATGTTATATGTAGACCTTTTAGCCATTTCCCTATTTAGGTAGATAAAGAGGACATAATGGCAAATAATTCCTTCTTTGTCACGAAATACTTCCTTCTCCACATCAATATATCTTCTCATACAGTCCACTTACTCCTTACTTTTCCTACGTTCAAAATTTAAATTACTTGATGCAACCATGCATTTTTCGGTCGTCTTTTACCATAACTCCCACACATACTAGCATTATATATATATTTTTAAGTCAGTGTTTTATCATCAATTTGTTCCACGTGCCCAAACCACCTCAATATGGTATTTAAAAAAATAAAGATTTATTGGTAGCAAAATAAGATGCACCTATATAAATACATTCCGAAATCGCACATACATCTCAAGATAAATAGCAGAAAACACATTTAAGAGAGAAGCTATCAAAAGTTATGGGCTTATACCATAACATTCCACCCCCCCCCCCGGTTGAAATACACCCCATTAATATAGGGCGAGCCCGGCCCCGAGAACATCAGATATTTTTAGCACATTCACCCTTAATAATAGAATTTCTTATTTTGTCGACACAACACATATTCTTCTCAGTGCACATATTTCCATCGCATTTACTCTGCTCCTTTCATTAATTTTCCATGTCCACCCTTCACTCCCACATAAGTTTCGGCACTAACACGCTGTTGTGTTTAAATATATTACATAGAAAATACCTCGTTTAAAAAAGTAAAACAAACTGTATATCAATGTTTGCAACTATATTTAGAAATATGTTTTTGTTATTGGTATCAGTCTGTGGCTTACAGAAGATTCTAGAAGGTGGGCGATGCACCGGCGACAGAAATTTAATTTGAGTGTATTTAATATGTAGTGTGCATAGCAATTGAGAAATCATTTAAACCAAGTGTTGCCTCGCATTTCCCATCAAAGAAAATGTCGGGCTCCTTTTTATTTACATTTTTATGGGCCAAGCCCAAAAATTTTGGACACACCGTCCTCACGGGCCAAACATGGAGTGAATGTCTAACGCGAACGGTAACTCATCTAGACCAGTTGTAATGGACCTTTTTAAGGAAGTTGTTTATAGGAGAAACTACAGTGATATCTCACTTTGAAAATCATCAGGAAGCAGTCTAGTCATTATAGAAAAATAATAGATACTGGACTTGATCTTTCTCCTATGCCTGTACACGATATACTCGTATGAATTGATTTACATATTTTTATATACCCTCGAACTCCAGGCAGAAAAAGTGCCTGTGTCGTTTGAGGGGAGAGGCACAGCGCGGGATTCGAACCGACTACCTTCCGCATGGAAGTCCAGTGCGTTACCGCGCGGCCATGCACCTCGAGTGGAATATAGAATTGATATGTGTTACCTCTTTCCGCTGATGCTTCAATCTCTTTTTTTTTGCGTGGTACCCTTCAATATATCCAAATAAGTGTTTTAGACATGCTGAAGTGGCCAGGAGACAATATTGTCTTCGGCCACAGTAACCAAACCTTCGTAATTAGAACCTCTGGAGTAGGCACGGAACTCTCGCTTTGTCATTGAAATTGTTGGTATCATTCCCGCTCGGCGCTTGTGAGTGTTGTTACCAGAACTCTCTTTACCGGACTGGCACCCTTTTTTTGGATACCATCGACAATTGAACCAGAAACCCCCGCATGCAAGTCACGAATATTACCACCAGGTTACGGATGTCGTCGATATTACCTTCTTATTTAAAGGGACTGCTCCGCGGATGAATTTAAAGCTAGGGGGCATTTATATTATTTACATTGTGAAGGAAACAATTTCTCTATTTTTACGATTTATTTATTTCAAGACTTTCATGTAAATATATATCTGGCGGAGTTATTCCTTGAAAGCAATTTTCCAATCAATCTCTTTTTGTTTCTAAATTATTATCGATACTCTTGATCATGTCTAGAACTTACGAAATAACCATAATATTAGATGAAAAGTAACAAAAAAAATCTTAAGGAAAATAAGAATAACAAATTGTATAAGAGTTAAGGATATTTTCAGAGCAATATTGTTTATTTTAGTTTAATATAAAAATTGATAATTATGAAGCACTTCTTATCGAACTAGGCATATAGCTCCTAAATACATCAAAGTTAACCGCAAGGAATGTTATGTAGAATATTCGAGTAGGATGCGTTGCAAAACAAAGGAGTTTACCCATGCCAAATCGAAGGGGTCGTATTTAATTTGACGTTTGATTTAAAATATTGGCAAAAATAATATGGTCCAAAAAGAATAATATTTTATTTATAGCACCATAGCGAACAAAGTTACTCAAATTAAAGATAACTCTGCAAGAACTGATACAAACATTTAATGAAAAGTTTATCTATTTAGAAGATTTTAGGTTCACGGTGAGTTTTTATAGTTAAGGATGTCATATAATTATCTTTTGGTGACGTCTTATAAATAAAATAAAACATTGTAAAAATCTCGAACCGGTTCGTTATCGCTGTCAAAATAGTGTTAAGATACAGTGTCGATCACATGCTTTCTGAGAAGAAAAGAAATTCAATCGGCGGGCCAATATAAATAGCACTTTTACAAGTTAATGCTCAAAATTCAAGGAAACATTTAAGCCAGCACGTATGCAAGACGTGACGCTTGACAATTAAATATTCAACATCACTGTGTACTGGCTCGACGGACCCGGAGACCACTGAACGGTTAACACCCTGGTCAAGCTCCGACTTTCGTTTCTCGTATATCATTGGTTTAAGTTGTTTTAACTATGGGGAAAACCGACGACAGTTAAAATATGCTAGTCAACTTGAGACTCTTTGAACTTGTAAAGTATTTTCCATATTATATCTTTAAATGTTAGCTTGATGTACGGAAGCAAAGCCTGGGCATTGAAAAATAGTGATTCTGATAAATGCGTTATATGTTATTTATCGATTCGCTTGTTTAAGATTAACTTAGTTTTACTGTGCTTCAGTTAACATTGTTCAAAATCTGTTTTGAAATGGATCGTAAATTAAATGAAAGTTGTACGAATATATCAAAAGATTTTTTGAAGTTTTACCTGTCTAAATTAATAACATACAATATATACTATAGTAACGTGAAATATGTACTACGTTATTCAGAATAAAACTTAATTAAGTATTTTATTGTTTTCAAAACAACAGCTTAAACAAGTTTGTATCAGCTTCGTTTCCAAGGGTAGCAAAAATGATTTTGTTTTTCAGATAAGTTTTCATGATTTATAGACTGACTATGGAATATATTAAATAAGTTTATTGATTCACATTTCAGGCTTTTGGCCACCATATTGAGAATGAGGGATTTTTCTAAAACGACTATTATACGGTTTTGCATTACACTTTCGTTGTCTACAGTAAAACCTAGCGGGATTATTGCCATATGGTAGTCTCTTCCAACCAATCATAAAGATGTAAAAGAGGCCTAAAGTGAAAACCAGACTGATATCTTTTTTCAAAAGAAATCTGGGTTTCAGCGGGATTTGAACCCGCAACCTCCGAGTTGGGAAACAAGGCGTCTTACCAACTAGGTCACGGAAATCGCCCCTAGTGATCGAGTATGATTATCAGCCATCCTAAAGATAAAATACACTTGTGCGTGTATTGGTTTTATTAATATTTATTTTATTTTACATTTTATACAGGTTTACCCAAATTATATCAATTATGGCGTGTTCTCACGGTTCAAGTTTAGTTGACCGATAAAAGTTGATCAACAAAAGTTGAATGAAATTTGACGTGAGAACCTTTGTTTTAATAAAGTTGATCAACTTTTTAGTTGATCAACTAAAAGTTGACCCAGTCAAACTTTATCGTTCAAGTGTCGCCATTTGCTTTCAAGTTGAAACTATTCAGTTAATTAAAAATGGCGTCGAAAGCAGTTGTGTGTGAAGTTGTGCAGACAAGAACTATTTTGTTAAAAGAAGAACTAAAAACAATTTTATTTAACATGAGCAAAAATCGTAAGAAACGTCGTTTTGAAAATAACATTTATAATTCCAACATTGAGTATTTTAAAGCACTTTATAGAGATGATAATATTTAAAGGTTATGTTTTTGACCGTATTATGTTTATCCCACCTTTAAAAAGCTAACATATTTTAATTATTTATCTAAATTTCACATATTTAAAACGTAAAGTTAGGGGGCATGAAATTTGTTATTATACTATTTTTTAGATGTATCTGAGGCCGAGCAGATGTCAGGAATGAACCAACAAGCTGATGATAATCAGGAAAATGAAGGTCAAGAGGTCAAGAAAACTAAGAAAATGTTAAGACGTCCAGCTACGTGGAAAATTAATCAACGTAAAAGATTACGAAACTGTGGCCAAGAATATGTCACCAAGAAAGCAAATGTTGTGATTAAAAAAATATTTGTAAACAAAGATTGCAAATGCATAAAAAATGCATTGAAAAAATAAAAGAAGACGAGAGGAAACAAAATTTTAATTCATTTTGGAAATTAGGTGATTATGGTATTCAAAATTCATTTATTTTCGGCCTGGTCCAATCTAAACTAGTACACCGCACCGCACCGCAAACGTCCCGCGGATAACTCACGTTAAGGGAAAACGATTTCATTTTCTTACTTTTTGAAATTGGAAGATAAAGGGTCGAAGTATGCAAAACGTTCTTAAATACGTTTCAAATAAGCGATGGCAGGCTATATAATAAATATGTATTTCCAAGAAAAAATGTTCAGGAAACTGTTGACGAACGCGGAAAAACTTCCACCAGAAAACTAGATGATTCCGATATAGTTGCACATATTAATTCCTTTCTAGCCTACCAAAGCCATTACTCCAGAGTACAGAATTCGAACAGAAACCACTTGAATCCAGCATTGACTCTCCGCAAAATGTACGATTTGTATAAGGGACAATACGAAGAAAATGGAATCGAACCGAAAAATTCAAATATTATTATCATATTTTTAACAGAAAGTTTAACCCAAGTTTCAAATTACCTAACCGAGATACTCATCGTTTGTGTGATGAATTAGAAATGAAAATGAAAGTAGAGGTAAATCCGGAGTTGAAGAATGTTACGAGTATTATAAATGAAAAACATCTACATTTGCGGAAGGCAGGACAAGCTAACATAGAGAATGTTTGAAAATGGATTATAAAAATGAAATAACTCAAAGTTACGTTATTACTTTCAATCTCCAAAAAGCTCTTCCATTCCCAAAGATCACAATATCTATTACATATTACAAACGAAATCTTTATATTTACAACTTTGGCATTCATTGTTTTAATAATGGAGTGGGACATATGTATACTTGGGGTGAAAAAGAAGGTGGGCGTGGATCTCAAGATATTGCGTCAGTGTTAATAAAACACATAAAGAAAATGCTTCGTCTAACAAACACATTATTATGTATTCGGATTCATGCATTGGACAAAATAGAAATATAAAACTTACTTTATCATTAATGAAGTTACTTCGGGATACTAACATTGCCATAGAAACTATTGATCACAATTTTTTACTTCCTGGGCACTATTCCTTGCCCAATGATGCGGAGTTCGGGATTATCGAAAAATCAAGCCGCAGTCATAATTATATTTTTGGGCCCAAATAATGGATATAAATCATTAAAAATGCAAAACGAAAACTGCCCAAGTTTAAAGTGGTAGAAGTACACAGAACTGAATTTCTACCTACAAAAAATCTGGAGGATTCTGTTACAAATAGAAAAAAAAACAGTTTGTGGTTATGATTTTAATTGGCTAAAAATACGATGGCTTCGATATGAGACGTCGTCTCCCATGATTTTTAAATTTAAGGAAACTTTCAATACAGAGGTAGATTTTTATTCAGTGAATTTAGACATAAGAGGTCCCGGAAGACGATTCGATGTTCTATCAAATGTTCACAAAAATTTATTATACAATTCCAGAAGATCCATTTCTTCTTCCAAAAAAAGGTACATGATGAATTTACTATCGTTCATCCCACCTAATTTTGCTATTTTTTATAAAAATCTACCTACTGAACTAGCAACACGTTCATTTATGTCAGAAATCAATGATAGAGATTTTGATGATGAGATAATATACGATTAATAATGCTCCAATAAAAATTTTGTATTAGTTTCAGATAAAATCATACCACAATGCTTTGTCATATTTTGTTAACATATATATTTTCACTTTTTTTCAGAATAATAGTGAAGTATCTCCATTTATTCACACGATTTAAAATGTTTTTGTACTTAATAAAAACTTTTATTTTCTCTTAATTATTACGTTCCAATATTGTGAAATAATTATATTTTTAAAATAAAACTGCTTCTAAAATGATAGCAATGGTATTTATTTAATCTAAGCAAATTTTACAAAATCTTATTTTTCTCAAAACTCCTTTACCTGGATATACACCACTATTATTCTGACCCACACATATGTTAGAGACACAAAAAAGTGTGAGAACTGCGTAATTTTTTAGCAAAACAAAACACTCACGAAGGGAACACGTGCAAATATAAAAAAGTGCGGAAAGGAAGTTTGAGGTGGGCGGGATATCCCAGCCGTTACCTTTGAAAAAGATACCTGCAGGTATAAAAAAAGTGCAGTGAGGAACTTTGAGGTGTGAAGCGGACATCTGGCGAGTTGTTGGTATCATTGTTGACTTTTTTTTTTCAGCTACTATAATTGATTGTTGACTTTTTTTTCAGCTTCTATAATTATGAAAATGGAATCTTCCACGCAAACAGTGGTGCCATAATACTGCACTGACGAAAATTAAATGCAAATGCAATTCTAGCAAATGACGAATGACTCATAACTTGAACGATAAAGTTTGACTGGGTCAATCTTTTTAAAAAGTTGATCAAGTCTATCGAAACAAAAATTCTCACTAGAGATTGCATTCAACTTTTGTCGGTCAACTTTTATCGGTCAACTAAACTTGAACCGTGAGAACGGGCCCGAAACGTGTGAACATGTGAATTCAAGTTGAACGGACCGATTAAAGTTGATCAACAAAAGTTGAATGAAATTTGTAGTGAGAACCTTTGTTTTAATAGAGTCGATCAACTTTTTATATCGTTCAAGTTATGAGTCATCAACAACTCTCTGGATGCCCGCTGAGTTTATCGATTTGTCGTATTCAACTTTTGTCGATCAACTTTAATCGGTCAACTAAACTTGAACCGTGTGAACAAAAACTGATTCAAGTCGTCTCGATCAACTTTAATCGGTCAACTAAACTTGAACCGTGAGAACGGACCTTTAACAAGAAAAAAATGTAAAGTCTATATATAGCAAAGTGACAAAATAAACAATATTACTCGTGCCTCCCTGTAAAGTGACTCAGTTATACCTACAAAGTATATAAAGGAGTTTAATCCTCAATTTATTCACCGAGATGTTCTATATATCGACATTAGAAACTTCATTCAACAAGGGCATTCCATGTGCGAGTGGTCATGCTCTTAAGAGCTCAGTTCGTGAATACGGCATCGAAAACAATCGTTTAAAAGACAGGCATCTTATTAACTAGATTACGGAGGTCGTCAGATTCATCAGAGTGGCCGAATTCTCATTATTATTCCTGATCAACAAGATATTAATTTTATTTATAGACCCTACTGGTTTGATAATAGAGTTATTAAGACGATCCTAGAGTTTGAATGAGGTATCACAACAGGTGCATGGATGTTCAGGGGCAATGAAAAGAATCGTTCCATGTCAAAGGAATCTATCGTAACTAGCAGTGGAAAGGATAATCGATTTGCATGGGTTGGCCACGTTTGTCGCGCACAAGATAGCCGAGTCATAAGAACTATCTTTGAGAGAAGGTATTTAGAATGTAGACTACACGGCAAACTATAACAACTCCTCCTGGATAATGTGTTAACAGATTTAGATACAGTTGGTGAGAGAGGCAGTTCGAAGTATATATTGATGGATCATCAAATATGAATTGGCACCTCCGAGAAGGCAATTATAAAGTCATACAGTCATCAGACAATCAATAGAGATTTCATAGAAGTAATCACTTATCAAATTTTCAAATCAAATACCCTGTTTTGAGTCTGCTATCTAAGCGGTGCTATATTAATTATTATCTCATAGTTATTAATATTATTATTGATAGACCGTTAGAAGTGCAAAGGCATCGCCGATGAGGAAGATATAAAGTCATCAAACAATGGAATCAGATTTAATAGAAATTGCCACTTGCCAAATTTTCGAATATAATATCTGATCGAGAATTGCAAGTGACAATTTTCAATTAGAATGATAACTGTTCATTTCTAAGTTGAGGATATCTACGATCATTTGATTATTTGTTTATAAAAAATATACTTAATAGTAATTTTTTACATATCATAGTTACATTTAAAAAGGTGGTAAAATATTTGTTGTCAGTATAAAATAAAAATTGGGAACATGCGTTACAGAAATGTATATATAAGGAATGAAATTTTTGAAAGAAGGGTAGTGGCAGGGAACAATGTAAACTAAATATTTAACGTAATATATAAGAACCACGGTGTAAAAGTGACAAAAACTTAAATACTTAACATAGTGTTGGTGCTTACCTTGATGTATGGAAGTGAAAAATGCTAAGGAGATGCGTACACCATGAAAAAAAGAGTGTCAATGTGTGAAATAAAGTGGATTGAAGGCCTCAGAAACGAATGCATGGATGAAATGATGAAAAAAAGGATGTTTTAAGAAAGATAAAAAGGAGCGTTAGATGGTTTGACATGTGTAGAGAATTAATGACGAAAGAATAACTAAACGAGTATATAATAAGTCGGAAGTGCAAGGAATGTGTGAAAAAGGAAAACGTGGTGGGATCAAATGGACCACATTTTAAAACGAGGTATAGAGAGAAGTTTGAATAATAGAATATCGCACATGATGAAATGTATGAATATGGAAAAAGTGAAAGTTGCGGATAAAAAATACAGAGATCCGATCTTTCTACCTACAAGGCAAGGGACACGGCGTATTAATATTTTTAAAATAAAGGTTCTTTCATATTGAGCGATTTTTTAATTTTTGGATGAAACACAGATGGCGTCGCGAACTTGCCTAGGTTTTTTTGTGACAATTGAGAAGTGTAATGTATGACATTTATAAAAATGGAGTCGTATACAATGCAACAACGCGTTCAAATTGTTGAATTATTTTATGTATTGTAATCTTCGGAAACGGTGATGTTAACTGGCCACTAAGATCATGTGATTGACAACGTTGGACTATTTTCTCTGGGGTTACGTGACAAGTTAGGTCTATAAAAATGACACCCAATCAATTCCTGAGCTGTAGGACAAAATTATTCGCGTTATTGGTGAGTTAGAACCGCAATTGTGCCAAAATCTCATCGAAAATTTTGACAAAAGAGTGGACATGTGTGGAGCTGCAAGAAGTGGACATTTGACAGATACTGTTTTTTGTGTTTAAATGTCATACATTACACTTCAATGACCAATATAAAGTTTTTTGAAATCAAAGCCAATTGTGTGTTTTATTCAAGAATTAAAAAAACCGCTCAATTTGAAACACCCTTTACTTGACAATTATTTAGTTCATCGTGAATTAATATTGTTTTTTTAATACCACATTCACGAACTGTGCTATTAAGAACGTCATCACTCGCACAAAGAATAACCTTGAATTCATTTTCCGATGTTATCTTTCATACCTCGGTGATAAATTAAGGGTTGAACTCCTTAATAAACTTTATGGGAATAACTGAGTCACTCTACAGGGAGAATGAGTATCATTGTTTCTGTTATGGTTTTTTCTTGTACTATGCATTTTATTTAATATCATTGTATTAAATTTGTATCAAATGTAAAAGAAAATAAAATTAAGAAAAAATATGTGAGTACGAATAAAAAATATTTTGAATTGACATTAACATAAGTCGTCATTGCATGATTGTACAATTGATTCCATACAAATGTAGTTTAATAAAAAGACAAATGAAGTCATTACAGTTATTCAACCTCATATGAATCACTGTATTAAATACAGTCATAACTCAGCTACTTGATTCCCAGGGATAAAACCTCTTTAAAATATCCTTTTTTGAGTCATTGAAATTCACGTCCATGCAGTCAATTGTAAGGAAACAATAATTTACATTTATTTATAAATCACATATAAATAACTTCTTCGAAATTAACATTTTTGAATTCAATTACCATTGAATTAACTCTATACACATTTGAAGAAAATATATTAAGATGTATACTTTTGCATGAGAAATAAAAATATTTTAAACTAAGAAAATCAAAATTAAACGCATTATATCCTTTATATATTCACTCAGTGACAGTTGTTTCGCCATACAATGGCCTTGTCAAACTAGCAATTGTATGGCGAAACAACAGTCACTGAGGAAACAAGTAAAATATATTGAACTATCAAAACGTTTAGTTTTGATTATCCAAATGAAAAATGGATTTATATGAATTTAATATCGACACCCTCAATAAAAATATTGATGTGTATAAATGTTGTGATATGAAACTACATAAATAGGCGTGATCAAGTATTATCCATCAATAGGATGAATGTTTATCGATTTCTATATTGTGTGCAAGCTGTTGCATTTCATCAAGTATACATTATTTTCACAGATCAAACCCAAGATTCCAATGGCAAGAAGATTAAACATCCAAAATGATTTAATCTGCAGCAGATTGAACGGCAGGTTTAATCTTCTGAAAATTTTCGTTATGGAGAGTTTTATATAGCGCTATTTTGTGTTACTTCGTAATGTAATAATAATTTATGATTAACAGCATATAAGATGCAGAAAAATATTAATTCAGGTTTAAAATGAAGTATCCGCATGCGTAGCGTGAATGACGAATATTGAAATAAAATTATTTCAAATCAATTCTGTTCTTTTTTTTATCCACTTTACACGGATTTCTCCTGTTACACAAAGAGGGTCTGCTTCTAGCGTTAGCTTATTCGTTAGGAAGAATATCAGCCAGGACTCTTCTCATACTGCTAGGCGGTATCTGCTAGGCGGTATCTGCTAGGCGGTAGTACGGTACCGAGAATATATCAACAGTGTCATTCAGTTGGTACAATATCCCTATACCACGCGTGACTGAATCTTTAGCCATAATATTCGTTAGTTATACTTAATATCACCCTAAGATACGCATTTTACTGAATCTTATTGTTTTTAATTAGTATGAAGACCGTGCTTAAACATATTTAAATAAAATCTAAGATCTTTATTGTTTGTTCAAAGTATATGTTACATATACATACGCGATTCAAGAAATACTCAAATCCTATTAAAAACCTCAACAATCTGAAAAATTATCTTGATTCTTAGTAAAAAAAATTTAAACAAAGTATTTGTTTCATTAAGTCATATGGAATCCCTCAACATATATTGAAGAGCGTGGTCGGGACACAGTATTGTCTTCGACCCCAGTAATCGAGCATTCGGGCTACAAACTACTGGAGCAGTCAAGTAACTCATAGTTCGCCATCTTACGTGATGGAAATATTACCGTACGTAGACAGGCAACAACCCCCATACACGTCTAGCGCGTACGAGTATTGTTACCAGATGAACTTTTTAACCAGACTTGTACTCTTTTTTTTATACTGTTGGAAATCGAACACGAACTCTCCTGGTAGAATAACAGCGTCCTACCAACTACGTCACGGAGGTCGTCGTCGGAATGTTTGCTAATAATTTAACACTATTTTGTTTAATATAAACAACTGACTTTATTTGTAATGTAAACGTGGATAACTTTGATATATATTTTTATTTCATTAAAAACATGGTTAATAATGTTCTTAAATATATATTTATACAATTGCATTATTATATGAAACTTCCGTTAAATACAGTTAAACCTGTCGGGTTTATGTTCAGCCGTGTGTTATATCATTTTGGTCGCATACTTCGTCGTGAGCTTTTTAAGCATACTAGTAATAGACCTGATATCGCCTTCCTTGATTGGTGTTCATTTTGGAATCAATTATTTCGATAGCCAATCCCTCATGATCGAGTATGGTTGTCAAATATTCAGTGGAAAGAACACGCATGTGCTTGTATTCATTTATTGTGTGCAAGCTGTTACACTTCAGCAAGTACATGGTCTTAACTGATCTAACCCAAAGATACAAGGAGATTAAAGTATCAAAACGATCGGAAGGTTAAATCTATTGCAGCTTTCTGTTAGGCAGTTTTTTACTTAGCGCTATTTGCTTAAAAACACTATTCAAATTTATGATAAGCACCATATTAGCTCTAAAAAAACAAACTTAGATGTAAAAAAACCAGTCCAATAGTGAACCCACCAGGAATCGAACCCGCCAAGAACCGAACCCGCCAGGAATCGAACCCGTCGTTTGACCACGATCGCCGACTCTAGTATTTCAGACTTCTTGCCCCTTACAGGTACGAATGGAGTGCATCGCATTTCTTAGTAAACAAAGTATGCACTCCATCGTGTCCTACTGCCTTCCAGTATAATAGGTTTCTTACTATCACCTGGAACTTTCTTCCAGCCTACCAAAAATATGTAGAAGAGTTTTTAAATGGGGAACAAAGATATTTTGAATGATTTGCATACCAACGATCCGCAACCTCGTTATAAAACCGTTTTCTTAACAACCAAACCACACGTATAGTTACTACATATCAAACACTTTTCGTTTCAAACTTATAATAAAAAAACTTATTTGCTAGAATTTTATGTTAAAAAGCTTTTTAACGAATTTGTCGTTTCAGCTGTCCTTGGAAACCTTTCGCACATCCTAAAAGGAAATATTTTTTTAGGAAGTATGGAAAAGTCTCCTTGAAAATCTCTTATTCAAAGTGATGAAAGTAGAAAAAAAATATCATTACGCAACGCGAGGTTAGCTATCTCTCTATAAAGCTCTAATCTTCTGGTATTCTCCATATTGTCTTCTTGGCAGTTTTCGTCTTTTTATTACAATCCATTTTTCACGTTACAAAGGCAATTTGGTCCAATTCATTTTTCAAGTTCACTAGACTCGAGCAGAGGGGGGAGAGTCCAAAGGGTGGGACTGCTGAAAAATCTTCGAGGAATGTCCTTCCCTCCCAAGAACCATTTTTTAAAGGATCAGCTTACGAATATTTTGACGTTTGACTTGAGACCTTTTTTTGATGAAAAATATTTTGATTTTCTCTTTTGAAGAATTTTTGGCACTTTTATATTCATTTTTAATAAAAAGTTTTAAGTATGAAAAACAGTTCTCAATTTATTTTAGACACAATATTTGTATTTGAATGTCGTAGTGTGTTACCAAGGATTAATGGGACTGAAGACAATATCATTGAATTCTTCAATATTCCCCAATCACCAGTTCGGATATGCTGAAGGTTGCTTGAAGGAACGTAGAATTTTAGACACAATATTGAAAGAACGTTGAATTTTAGACACAATATTTTTATTTGAATGTTATAGTGTATTACATAGGATTAATGGGACTGAAGACAGTATTATTGAATTCTTTAACATGCCCCAATCACCAGTTCAGATCGGTTGAAGGCTACTTTATAATCCTGTAATATATAATAATTTCGTTGTATACAGTACAACTTGGTGGCTTTAACTTTATGTGGCAATCTCTTCCAATTTACCAGAAATATGTTAAGAAGGGTATGTTAAGAAGGCCTTTAGTTAAAACCAAACGAAAACCTTAAATCTGGGTTCCACCGAGAATCAAAACAGGTACCTTCGGGTAGGAAGATAGGCATCTTACCAATTATCATGAAAATCGTTGTTGACATAAAGTAATGTTGTGGTATCATAATATATGATTATGTAATCCAAAATGTATTCAATTCGCATTAATCACAAATAGTTTATAATGTTTTAGGGGTTGTTTGGGGACTAGTTTGTGGTCAAAATGTGAGATTTTTGAGTTTTAAAGTACACTTTCCAGTATTATCAACTCCTCCTCCAGTATTATCAACAATCTTTAAATAAAAAGCTATAGATCGCCTTAGAACTAGCTAGGCTACGTCTTCGAAGGACTTCAAATATTGGACTATGGATTGACCTGGATGAAGAAATTTTATACAAATTTATGTGTTCCTGATGGAACATATAGGGCAATATTAATTAAAATAAAATATTGTAAAAAAGTTAGTCTTAAATTGAATAAAAAAAGCACAATGCGTTCGGTAATTTTAAGAGATACGTAAAACCATTTAATTATTTCTGAAAATTATTGAAAAAAAATGTACTAACAACTGATAATATATATCTCTACAGGGGAACATTGAACATTGTGGAGGAAGCAGAAAAAGTGAAGGATTACGCTCACAGACCATAGATAATTCATGATTCGATAAAAAATGGATAGACAAATCGAAAGCGGTTATTGGCATCACCCTCGGTGGGAGCTACCCTTGAAAATCTATCCACAATACATCTGTACGTATCATTTGTTGAGAAGGGGTGAAAACCGCTTCGAGCGGTGATTTCAAAATTACCACTTTAACCTTGTGTAATTCATGAACAATTTTACTCGTGTTTTAAAGATTTAAAAAAAAAAACAAAATGGTATTATAAAACAAAATACACATTAGATATTACAAATGAAGAATGCTTAAGATATACATAGAAAATAAATATTCATGGAGAGTAAATTTTCTATACTTTTTGAGATTATTTCCTTATTAAAAAAATAACGTTTATTGTAAAAGGAGCTTGAATGGAAATGACGATTTATCGGGAAATGATAAGACGTTGGAAAAATAGAGAAATGCTTTATTACAAGTACGAATGTAATTATAAAACAGTGTTAATCGCTAGGCATTTTGCCTGTCGGCACAATGCCACTAGCACGCTCTCACTGCCCTCTAAGGCCACGCTTATATTACCACTCACATGAATAGTTAATAAAACCATCATCACTATTGCAAGCTGCGAATAAAAGCTGTAAAATTATATTCATAAATTCAATTGTATAGTAAAAGGGAAGCCAAGAAAATATAAAATAGTATCCTTAGAGTTCTGCAATTTTCGTCTTTACTAACACACAATGAAGTGAAAAAATAACCTTAATCTATAATAAAAAAAATGCAAAAACAAATGTCAGCAAGTAGTTTTATTATATTTACGGAGGGTGGTAATTGGGAGGCTGATCTCCTGACCTAGGCTGTATATGGGGGGGAGGGAGGCTGTCTGGACCTCTGCTTGAGTAATGATCTAAGAGCAGGCTCGTGCCACATTTATATTGCTTAGACCGTATTAGATCATATTGTTCCGATATGATTGCCTGTTCCTCTCGAGGGTTGGTTGCACGGTCTTCATCCCCTTCAGAAGGGGTACATAAATATACGAAGCATATTGTGACAGGTCTCTGCCGCGAATCGTCGATTTTATTGATGCCGTGTTATCGCGAATCTATATTGTTAATTCGATTCGATATGAAATAAAAATGAAATAGTATTGTGTCCAAGTTTTTTATGTTATATGAAAGCTTAAATCATTCGGAATGATTGTTGAAATGAAATTTAAAGATTATGGAAATGTTTGTTTTTATATTATAAAGGAGAGCTTACTTTAGATAAAGTAACAACACTCATATTTCATTTTCAAAAAACATTTGTTTATGTTGGATAAAGATAATTTTATAATCATTTATATAATTCATTCTATGATGACGTTTTAGTGCTGTTGACACAGCAACATGTTTTTTTTAAATCGATGTTTGTTTTCTCTATTATGTTTTCAATCCATCAAATATTTACTTATTATATTTATATTATACTAATCAATTATGAATGTGAAGTGCATGGTAATACACGAAACTTCCTTGCTGAATGTCGTCGGTCCGAACCCCGCGCTGTGCTAGAAAAAAATTCAAGTACTACATAATATACAGCATTTTTATTTGTACGCTGCTGAATGTTGCTATCTAAAATGAGTTTCAATTGGCTAGACTGACACAAAACTATCTTGGCTATTATATTTATAACTCTTCAAACAACATAAGTTTTTTATAAGCATTAGGAACGTACCAAGTTGTGACTGTCTGCTTTAATGGTATGCTGAAAAATTTTCACGACTATTTTTCACTCGTTCAAATTGCTTCTCGTTATTGATACCGCGTTGAGTCGGCTTAAATGATGGCTGATATTTCAGACATTGCAGTATTCATCCTCAAACATTATCAAAAAATTAAATAAAAACTGAATATATTGGATAATGTTTTTTGACATCGTATTCATTCATCATATTCGGTAATGTTTTAGATAAGGCTTTGAGGGTGAAGACTGCAATGCCATCGAAACGTCTACCGTCTCAGAATGCCCTTGGCATCATTGAATAATTTAGGTGAGATATTGTCTCCTTAGCGGACTTTTTCTATAATGGTATTCTCCAAGTTTTTATACCTGCTGTATCATTGTTGTAGAACACATATTATCGAATTTTGCATTGTTTTTTTACACTCCAAGAAGAAGTTCGTACGCATAGCATCTTTCAAGAGCTTTAATTACATATACGTGGTCCACTGTACCGTATCCTCTCCTCAAGTAAATATCAATCTTTTTTGTAGGAAAAAGGATTGTTTAAGTTAAGACCAAAAATAAACAGGGCTTTGCATGATATATGGAGTCCACCCTCGTCACGGACAGTGATTGACCGAGGCGCTACGGCCGGAAGTGACATCTCGTACGGGCAGGGTATGGGGAGTAGTATTAATCGGGATCCATCATAAAAAGGAAGTCAAAGGATTTAAGGCTGTCACTGATTCAGCTGACGGAGTTTCAAGCAAGAAAATTACATTATTTATTTAAGTTAGTTTTTTTACTCATAAACTAATTTAGGTTTTAAGGTACATTAACATAAATATACAATGTTGTTTTATATTTTTCATCTGCCTTTAACATTAACGAGTGTTTTTTTTAAATGTACTATAACATATGCAGGAAAATACATAAATGAAAATGGTGAATAGAAAGGTTCGAATATTATTTATCAATAAAATTTAAATTAAATTAGTACAATAAATGACGACCTCCGTGGCCTAGTTGGTAAGACACTTGACTTCTACCCAGCGGTATATAGTTTGATTCCGATAATGTCATAAAAAAAATAAGCGCACTATTCTGGTGACAATGCTCATACCCAATAAAAATGCGAATGTTGTTCTCTTCATGTGCGGAGTAATATTTTAAACACGTGCGACGACGAATGACGAGTTCCGTGCCTACTCCAGTAGTGCTGAATCCGAAAATTCAATTAATAGGCCCGAATAAAATGTTGTCTCTCGACCACGTTCATATGCTGAAAGTAAAATCCTTCAAGAATATTTGTAAGTACACACTATTTGGCATATACGTTATTGAAACACAAGCGCATTTGGAGTGATATTTGGTCTCTAAATAGCATCAGATTTATTTTATATAAATGTAACTAAATATACTTCTGAATATTAATATTATAATTGAGCTTTTATCTTACAGAGATTTACCTTGAAATGGGGTAAACTTTCAAGGCCGTATCTCCTGTCCAACAATTAATTCACCAAGTCTCACACCCCTTCGGGCATAAATAAAGTTACCCCCTGTCGCCGTGCAACCATTAGCCACCGTTTTATTATCTAAAAATACTTCATCCCCTTACGCAATACCAACGTGGTAAAACGTCGTAACTGATATGCATTCCTTAATCTCAGCTCTTAGTATCGTCGTGCAAATTGTAAACGAGTTAATTTTATTTTTTTGTCGAAACTCGACTATTATTTATAAAACCAGCCTAATCGATCCTTTATTACCACAAAAGGAAATCTCTCAATTCATTTTAATTTTCCATTTGTGAAAATATGATATTATATCCTACTTAAGGAGTTAAAATTCAAAGGGATTAACTATTGCATTGCGGCATTCTTTTTTTTTATAGCATGGTGAACTTATTGCCATGTAGCAATCTCTTTCAACCAACCATAAATATGTTTTTAATGGGCCCTAAGTGAAAACCAGACTGGAATGCCATTTTTTTTAATCTGGGTTCCAGCGGGGATCGAACCCGCAGCCTCCGGATCGGCAGACAAGTGTCTTATAACCAGGCCATGGAGGTCATCTTTGACTATGAAAGAAATTGCTAATGAACTGCAGTTCCCGTTACACTTTTCTTCCTTTATAATTATCATTTCCGAATTTTGATAGTCGATTGCATGTTAATAATACTTTGTATTTTTAAGCCAGTTTAAATATTGTAATCTCTGAACATACGAGAATATCAAACAATTTGAGATTACACAATCTGAATCAATAAGAAAAAAAATCATGATTAGTGTTACATTTGTAATTTATTACATTTGAATGAAATATTTGCATTAATTCTAGTTTTACTTATATTTTAATTTAATACCTTAAGTACGTATGTTTAATTTTCGTTATTTCATTAATACATGAAAATAATAAATGTTTTACCTCATTCGATTAATATTCTCCATAGCACTGTATGATTGTGAAAACATGGACAGTAAGAAAGAAGGAAACATGCATGATATATTAGTTATAATATGTCTTCAAGATGTAGTGTTGGAAACGGATGCTCAGTATCCCATGGACCAAAAGGTGCATCAACCAAAAATTAGAGATTGCCGACAGTACGTGAAAATAATTAATATTTTACCTCATTCGATTAACATTCTCCGTAGCACTGTATAGAGTGAAAACATGGACAGTAAGAAACAAGGAAACATGCATGATAGATATAGGCCTTCAAGATGTAGTGCTGGAAAGGGATGCTCAGTATCCCATGAACCAAAAGATGCACCAACATATCTATCATCGAAAAATTAGAGATTACCGACAGACTTTCGACAACATGCAGAAAAAAAATCCTAACAATTCTTACAGACTACCGAAAATAAAACTACCTGAAAAAAATAGATCTGGTATTCCCCGTACTCCAGGAAACACCCATGTTATAAATATTAATAAACCATACAAATTTAATTAATCACAAACAATACAACAAATGACGCAAGTTTGGTACAAATTTAAAGTTCACATTCAAAATTAATTTCTTAAATATAAATATGATCGGTTATATTTGATTCGCAATATTTTTTTGCTAAAAAAATCATACAATGCGATATTTTTACCTGCATGTAGCATACAACATTATACCCACAATGCACCAACCACCAAACCTTTCTCAGCTCTAGGCTTGCACAATATCACCCAAAAACACATCACTTCTGAATATCAGATTATAATATTTCACACCATAATTGCTTTGTGGAAAGATAATGGTGGCCTTTCATGTGAATTGTCCTCTTTTTTCGAGTGCATTATCCTATTTCTTTTTTTTTCTTTTTTCACCTTTCTAAGAAAGAAGAACAGTTTGTTTTTTTTTTCACCTGACAATTGACTCGCGTTTCAACGCGACTTTGTTGTCATATTATTTATGCTAGTGTTTTGACAACTTTATGTGCCAATAAATTTTTGATAGACATCACTTTTTCTATCTTTGACTATCTCTATTGAGTTATTTGGTATAAAGTTTCTGTGGGTTAGAATAAAAGAGATATAATTTTTTTATTTCTCATATCGTTTTCATTTATTTTTTTAGATTTATAGTTGAATATCAAAAGTATTCTCATATTGAGAAGAAAATGTTTTCGAATGATTTATTGTAAAGTTTATTTAAAACTATCAGGATTTTATGAAATGTTTTACAAATATTGGTAAAAAAAGTATACACCATATCTACTACAATGCGTAGTGTTTAATTTAAACAGATAACCATAACGCAATGCTCATTTTAGGATAGGCAGAATGGGTAGATCTACAGGCATTTTATTCATACACACAATTTGTTCTTCTTCCACTTCCATACATCTTGTCAAATATTCTCTTTGATCTTCATACTTCTTATTATTTCACACTTATTGATGATATGACTAGGAATGTTAATAAATCTGATTTAAATCAAATCGCGATGACTTCGGCTTCTAAAAATCACTATGACAAAAAGTTCATATAATTTATACTATAAAGGTTTAAAGTTTGTAACCAGCAAATATTTAAAAAAGCTGAGAGCATCCACAATTATCTTTGTCGATGTGTTGTATATGTCAAGGGTAGATTTAAGCATTATTTAAGTAAAATAAATACGTAAATGTAAGTTCTCGGATATAAAATAGTAGATGTAGGTTAAATATATTAAAAATAGTTTAAAATTATTATATGTATAAATAATTAAAATAAGTATATAAATAAAAATAAGTTTATTACTATCAATGCAGTACGTACATATACGTTTTGTTATTATACGCATATGTTAAGGCAATGAAGAAATAATACATTTGACAGAGATAAGCTGTTAATAAGTCTGGGCTCATCTCATAATCGAGATACATATAAGAGAGAGAGAGAGAGAGAGAGAGAGAGAGAGATTTCATGCGTAGTCAAATAAGCTTTTAAACATAATATTAAGGTATTATAATAAATCAACTGTGTTGATGAGGTTCTGGGCATATTTAAAAAAACGTAACTTTTATGACTGGGTCCGATGATTTAAAAAACTACAGATAATTCCTGAGGAAACTTGATAAATTCTTGTTGCTGTCCATCGATAAGTAGAAAAGGCTAACTGAGATATCTGAAAATAAATGATATTCAAGTATGTATGGCCTTTTCTCCAATAGACCAAAATTCTTGTATTTTATAGATGTGATCAAAATTTTATACTAAATATTTTTGTACCTAACATTCAATCAATCATTTTTTAAATGTAGGAGCTCTTATTTTTTTATTCAAATATCGAGGTTTGAAATATTTTACCAAATTTATGCGAAAGCCTCAATATTTTTCACCACACTTCCCGATCGATCTTGTTACATCAGAATTTCGCACGCTTGTGGAAAGAAAAAGCAAAAGTAACAAAATTATGCAAAAGTATTTCTTAAGTACTTTGGAAAGGGAAAAACGTTTCTTTTTTAAAAGTTCAGAATATTATTACTTAGCCCACTAACAATTTTTTTTTTAATTCTATAAAATACTATTTTTAATGTGTACCTATAGGATTTGCTCCTTATTCATGAATGCCTTGTGGTGCACAAAATTTAATGTTCAAATGCAGATATTAAAAACACATTTCCCCCTAATTTCTTAGAGGAAATGAAAAAATGTATCAGATAAGACCTCCAAACAGACGTTTGATTAATGATTTCGCACCATAGATTATTTGACGTACAAATGAGTCCCAAATCATATTTTGGAAAAGCAGTTCATATTTTTTTACTGTGCAAGTGTTGTATTACGCGTGTCTTTCGAGGACTTTTGAAGATCCTTTTTAAACTGCTTTTTAATTGATTATTGTGTTTTTATTTAACTATTTTGTGATCTTTCCCCGTGCTTTTTGAAGATTTGTGAAGTTGTACCTGTCTAATTCCGTCTTTCATATTTTGTTTTCAATTTGTATTTTGTTTGTGATTGGTTTTTCAATGATTTTCTTTTTTATATGTAGTTTTTACGCAGTTTGCCTATGAACGGTCCTGCATTGTGTTGGTAACATGTGATTTTATGATTTGATACCTGTTTCATTTTAAATATTTTTGTTGTAATTGAGTAAAAATATTTTTCATTTTGTATATTCTGTCAAACTTAATGTGTTGAGCACTCACTACTGGCTCTTTTATAATTTTTTGTTATAAGGTACATTGTACCGTTTATTTTTGTTATAAGGTACATTGTACCGTTTATTTATAAATAAATAAATTACAATATTTAAAACAATTTGTTTTTGCAGTAATTTGTTTCCTTTACTATCCACAATAAAAGATTTAAATGAAAAGTACGTATACACAATGTTTAATCCATTATTCGAATGATACCCTACAATATAACAGGACTGATTATTTAAAAACATTGAAGAGCATGGCCAGAAGACAAATTGTCTTCGGTGTTATCAATTAAAACTTCGGTTATAAAACTACTGGAGAAGGGGTACGGAACTCGCGTTTCGTCAATTCTCTTGTTTGAAGTAATGCCTGTATGTGAAGACGTATACTCGTACACATCTAAAGTTTGCGAGTATTGTTGTTACCAGATAAATTCTTGTACCAGACTAATCTCCAATTTTACTATTTTCGGATACCATCGAGAATCGAACCTGAAACCTCCAGGTCTTGGTAGTTTAAGCATCTAATCAACTAGGTAATTTGATTATTTCAGTAATAAAAATTGAATGCACAAAATTTGTTAATTAGTTGCGATCGTTAATTTTTAAACTTTATACAAAAAAAAAATACATTTTAAAATACCTGGAAGACCCTGATTGACAGAACAATAGCGTGTTGCTGCAAAGCGAAACAAAACAACAACGGCTACGGTGACAAACTATAAACGATGAACTAAGACAATATCTTAATTAGGATCGAAGATCACAGATTTCCAACGAAGATCTACAAAACCAAAATGATAGACGCTGGCAGGCTATGGCAAATAAAATGATAATTGCCACTATGTAGCAACGGCAGAGCAGAAACCATTAGCGGCATGGCATGATGGCACAAAATATAAATAGGAGTAACAATTATCAAGTATTTAATAATTGTTTTCACACATCCTTGGATGGACTATTCAGCTTGTTCAATAATAAAATACCTTAAAAAACAATCTATCATACCTATATTGTTCTCGTGTCCACCGAGACTAACAATAAATCAAACATAATTCCACGAAAGTAAAATTATTTTCAAAATAATCGCACCGGGTTGAGATTGTTGCTATAAACTTCATTACCATTTTAATAAAATTTTCCGCGGCAGAATATTCCGAGTTGTATATTATTTGGTCTGTTATCTGTAAAGGAGTAAAGGCGCAAGTTTATAAATTTAAAAGGAAATAAATACTTTTTTGTCGGCGGCATGATTAATGCTCAAAGAAATAAGATATTATTTTATCTCGCCCCCTTCTCCTGTATTTCGAACACTGCCAACCTCTCCTCTCTTTCTCCCCCTTTTTAACTGGATGTCGCGATACTGTCCTGTATTTGCTTAAAATAATTTGCTTTTGTAATGTGTTTTTAAATATTATACAACACCGTCGAGTATGGATTTTACCCATGGCTCTATCCTACATTTGAATGGATATGCATGGATATACTCCTTACGCGTTAAAATAAATATTTGTCTGTTTATACATAAACAAAATGTTAATAGGAAAAAAAATAATCTTTAGTTGATTGACAAACTGTTGTTTATTGTACCGAACAATGATTTACGTCATCGTGAATTAAGATTTTTGATTTTTTTTCGATCTCATATTCACGAACTAGGATGTTAAGAGTATCACCACTCGCACACTGAATGACCTTGCTGAATGAGTTTTCTGATAGCGATATTTTCCATACTTTGTTGAAAAAATTGAAAATTGAACTACTCCTTTAACTTTGTAGGTATAACTGAGTCGATTTAACAGGGAAGCATGAGTTACATTGTTCTTGTTGTAATTATGCAGACTTAAAAAAAAATTATTAATACATGTCAAGAAATCTATAAATACACAATTGACAAAAAAACAACGGGTAATTTAATTCGTACGCACAATTTTAATGGATATAGATTTGTTGCATTTCATTTGTTGTGTCCCCAGTAAACTAGGCTTTTGCCTGTACCTCACTGAGGGCATTTTTGATTCGTTTTGTTTCGTATTATTTGATGTAATTGGATTTAACGTGTAACAAATGTAAAATTAATCGATAGTTATAATTTATAGAGGTGACCTAGTGTGACTTGATGCAGCATATTAAACGAGGTTAAACATGAATTTGAGGAATTCAACCTGGGACTCGAGTGGTTCAAACGGAGGCCTGAACACACAAAGCCCGCAATAACATAGGCAGAATTTCGAAACTGCGCATTCAATGAACAGTTAGAAGAACCAATCGATTGATTATTGAAGAGCTTGGAGTTTTGATGCATCTCTCTGTGTTATGTGTGAGAAGACTCTTGAAATATGTTTGATGCATAGCGCGAGGGGAGAGCAATCGATTTTGGCTGGAAGTATGAATAAGAGAAGAGATTGTTTGCGCTGAAGATTTAACAAGAATCAGAGTTACCATGATCATCACAAATCACAATTGAAGAGACGACCATGAAGGTTATTTTCCCTCTGGCTTTATTCCCTTGTAGTTAGCTCTCCTATTTAATACCCGCCTTAATTTGTGATTATAGCTTGTCGATTCGTTATTGTATGTTGTTATCTTTAGATCGTTTAGGATGATTGACGTCTACCGCGTTTGCAATCTTCCATTTCCATTGATTCTATTTGGATCCTTAGAAATATCTTCAAAACGTGTCCATCTTCCCTTCAATTCAATTAACGGGACCTTACTATCTAAGTCAATTTTCCCGTGCCTTTTGTTTTTTTTCAACTCTTATCATTTGTAAATAGATCTACTTATTTTTTTATTTTATTAGTGACAGATGTTTCGTCACAAAATGGTCTTGTCAAACTGTAGGTGAAGTTTAGCTACGCGGCGATATATAACAAATAATCTTATTTTACAGTGATTCCATAATATTCTGTATTTACCATGCTAGAATTCCAAGTATGAAGACATAAAAGTACATTTTTTTTTCTAATGACTTCTTAGGTGTGCACATTAAATTTAAGAAATTAAATTTAGTAATGCAGTTCTATGAATTGAAAATCGAAAGTATCAATAAATATAAAAAAAACTTCTGTAGTAAAATTCTACAATAAAATTTGCGAATTTCTTTAATAAGTTTAATTTGTCATTCCATCTCAACCGAATCCTAATCATATATCAAAAATATTTATGAATCCGAGTCAGCAAACGTTATAAGACATTTCAAGTAGCGGGACGAATCGCCAATAATAATTCCTCCTTAAGGGTTGTATTTTGTTTTAAAACTACACAAAAGGGTCGCTGCGGAAGGGTGTTATGGTTATAAATCGGTAAAATATGTTAACTCGTGTCCCCCGCCCCCGCTGAGCGACTCTCCCCTGCCTCGAGTCTCGCACCCCGGGGGATGTTTCTGTGATGCGAAATTGACTTACACATAAACCCTCATTTCTTATGTGTTTCTTGTTAAGATTTAAAATGACATTTTATCACTTTGTTAAAGAAAACGGAAAGAAATATTATTGTGTGTAATAGCAAGTATATATTAAATATCATTGTGTTTTACATTATCATTATAGATAGGCAGCATATATCCTGTTAATATGATATTAATATTTATCTATCTATATAGGTATCAAGTTTAACTGTCATATGTTCATAAAATCAAAGGCTAAGGAAAGAAAAATAATTACAAGATTAAACAAATAAAATAAAACTCTACTAAAATAATTCCTCTGGGTTTTGTGTAGAAACTTGTTCAAAATTTTTAAACTGGTTCAATATCATAGCACTCAGCAAAACCACGTTTCCTTGGATTATCTAAGAATTTACTTTCAAAGAATTTCAACTGCTATCCTCTCAACTATGATTTGATTAAAAAAATCGTTAGCGGAATTCTGAGGAATCGTAATGACTGCTTAAGATCTTAATCATGTCTCCATGAGTTCGCCTTTTTTGCAGATAGACAACTTCAATAAACGCGGACCATCTTCGTAATCCAGATTAGTCAGACGTCTTAGAATTTTTGTTACTCGTCTTTGAAAATTTTCACGGAGTTCAACACCCTTTATAAAACAAGGATTGCATATTTGGCAAGCAAATTTTTGCAACGGTCCAAAATATGTCTTATATTATACTAACGAAAGCTTCCTTTATAATGCAGAAAATTATTAGTATTCGCTCTTTTTACAAAATCAGTGATGTGTCTGGTCCATTTTAAGTCGTTAAACATTATAACTCCCAAATATAAGTAATTGCAATTGAATCAATAAAAATCAATTTCTTCAGAAATTCCTTACTTTACGTTCAAGCGATTTCGAAGTCTAACAAGACACAAAGTATACGTCGCGGGAGAAAATTTATATTTATTTTTAAGTCTCGATTTGTAAAGAGAAATGTAGAGATTTTATTTGAGGGGATGTTTATTATCGAATTATTATTCTTGCAGGTGTTTTCGCAATTTGCTTTGGAAATAATTCATGAGAGTAAAAAATGCACTTTTCACTAGGGGTAGTTTAGTTCATCTTCAAAGCCACATTTAAGAATAATATTCATATTCCTTTGCAAAAGAAGATTTTTTTAAAGATTTCTTTTGAGATAGGAAAGTTTGAAATGTATACATAAGGTCTCAAATCGAATTCGAGTTATGTCAGAATAATATGTTGTTTTATATATATTTTTCCCTAAAAAAATATACGTGCAGATTTATAAAACATTTTTTTATAAATAATTTATCTTTTACCGAAAAAAAAATCATAGAAAACGATTAATTTACGATTAACGTAAACCTATGACGACCTACTTAGCCTAGTTGGTAAAACGCCTTTCTTCCTGCCCGGGGGTTGTGGGTTCGATTCACTCTGGTACCTATATTTTAAAGTGGTACTAGTTTACAAAATGGATACCATGCTGGTCTAATTTTTACGTAAGACTTCCTTAACATATTCTGGTTGGTAGAAAGAGATTGCCATGTGACAATTATTCAAAATATTTAATAAAATATAAAAAAATATCAAGGTGTCCTGAAGCCTAAAGAGTCGTGTTTTGAATATTAAGTATTGTATATTAAAGATAAAATCGAAAAACTATTATAATAAAAACAATTCAGTCTGTGTATAACAATTCAGTCTGTATATAACAATTCAGTTTGTATATAAAAAAACAACAAACTTATAAAAGATTTTTCGTTCGATTCCCGTTGGAGTTCAGATTTTAATAAAAATACTTCTTGTGTTGTTTTCATTTAAGGTCTCTTCAACATATTTTTAGTTGGTTGGAAGAGATTGCCACGTGGTAATAATTCCGTTAGGTTGTACTGCATATAACAAAAAGTAACACACTTAACCTTTAAAAAAATGGGTATCAGTGGGAATCGGACACATAACTGTGAGCTCCTAAATATAAAGGCGAGTTCACCAATTTCAAATTATGAAATGTAAGACTAATTCAAACGATTTTCAAAGTAAAACACACAATATAACATAGTCGATTGTTGACGGTGAGCTCCTAAATATAAAGGCTTTTTCACAAATTTCAAATGATGAAATGTAAGACTTCACGATTTTCAAAGTAAAACACACATATCTATATAACATAGTCGATTGTTGGCGGTGAGCTTCTAAATATAAAGGCTTTTTCACCAATTTCAAATAATGAAATGTAAGACTAATTCAAATGATTTTCTAAGTAAAACACATATATACGAGTATATGATATAACATAGTCGAGTGATTATGTATCCTTCATATATACGCATTATAGTATATAACATGTTCATTTAAACTCCTCCAACAGAAAATACTGAATTGACTTCTTTTCATAAAATCATAGGTATTATCTATTTGATTGATCTTTCCGTCTGTCTGTTCCAGTGAAAGGGCCAACTCCTTTACTTCTTACACCCTCTCGCACGTCCCACCGGTCAAGAGTTGCAGTCACATTCCTTCTCGGTTCATTTCATTCTATTTCGCACCCCCTCTAAGGGAATGAATGAAATTCATGCCCTGACGCATTTTATCCAACTTACGGTACATTGGAATGAAATAGGAGTATTTTTGTAGTAAAGTATTTGAAGAAATCCAGAATTATTTTTTTATCTAGTGAATTCAAGTTAGATTGAAAAAAAAGTCCGTGGCTTTTCATTAGTGAGAAAACTGAAAGTCCATCCGAGTGCTCTACTGCTTTTTACTGTGTAATGACTATAGTTTTAGTATCTTCTCGTTAAACTTCTTTCTTGCTTTTGGACCAAGTGAATGGCATTTTAAAAGGAGAAAAGGTAAAAAGTAAGAGAAACAATGGAAAAAAATTGAATAAATATAGAGGAGGCAAAGGAAATATGCCGTGATAGGAAAGTTCGAAATATAAGAAAACTTTCGCGCAGGTGCTATGTATGTTAGCTGCCAGACGTAATTTTTTTTCTTTTTAAGTTAATTGAGATTAATAAGGTTTTTGGCTTTTTGGGTATTCCTGAAACTGTGCAAAATGTTCCTTTTTTTTATTAGTCTTAGTCTAGCACAATGTATTTTTTCGTCGTTTTAACATGTTTCTCATGTTATTGCAACAGTCTTATTATTATAACGTAATATTTAACAAATCGATGATCTTTATTTTTAGTTTAGTTTAGTTTAACATTAATTTTTTCGAATAATATTTCAATCGCGTCAATCTTTGTCTGCCTTAAACTGTTTGAGATATGGATGACGTGTGCAGCTTAAGGATACAATTGAAAACAACCCTTTTTAGGAAACCAAAATTTATAATTATATAATGAACACTACACACATACGCTACACTTCACCGAATGTGTTACTTTCACATTTCGGAAGATCTACAAAGGTTTATTTGGAGTTAATCTTACCTTGGTAAGCTTTCAGCGGTTTTCTTTTACCAAATATGTTTTTCTAAACATATGCAGATGTGGGGAAGTTCCTAATCTAATGATTGCAGCCACCACCTTCCTATCCTAGCACTCAACTTTTTTTCGTAATATTTTGAATCTGTTAATAATAATAGGTTCAAATCCGGAGTTCGAGTGCCCTTGAGGAGCATCTGTTATCTAAACGGAGCTATATAAATTGTCTTTTTATCATCATTATTTTTAAAGTTAAGCGCTGTGTCCTCTCTACCTATGCCAACAAGGAAATGGTCTGATGAATATGTATTTACATCTAGTCTTTATTATTGTCTTATATATGTAGCTAAAGACAGTCGGTATACACATACATACTCGTACTTGACATATTCAGATACTGCTATATTTTTGTATTTTTTAAGTATCTTTATAATTTGACCGCTGCCTAGAATTATATAACATATCAAATCCTATCCTGTTACACAAGAAACTTTGCATCGTATTTCATACTGTCATTCCTTCTATCATAAGAGATGTACTGTACATATAAAACGTGTGATTACTTGTATTATGTTCCTTCTTCTACCGATGCATCTCACTGGAAGAGTCAGGGGAGCCCATCACCTTATTTGATATTCCGCTCTCGTGTCCTGGTGATGGACCTACGTCCGGTCTTTGGAGGGGTAATGTCCTGAAACTGTAAGAAATTATGGGATTTAAAACCATAAATGTAATACTCACTCAATCCTTACATGAAAGTTTTTCAAATTACCTGAAATTTGGACATGACAATTGTTTTTTTCTTCTGTATAAGTTCTCCGAAATGAAGTCATTCTGAAACGTTGAATATATTAATTTGGTGGATTCATTGCTTGAAGTGTAGTGTTTCATGTTTTTGAAATCTTTTGTCAAGTGTTTGTTTTTTTCTTCTGCGGTGCATTTGTTATTCACTTAAGAAATTGTCTGATAAATCTATTAAGGCACATGCTGATGTTTTTTTTTTAATTTCCATAAAGATAAGACTGTTGATAATTTATGCTCGGAGTATCGGTCCGATTCAAGGACACCTTACTCCTTCATCGCATATTGTGAAACAGGCTTAGGTTATTTAGTTTGGATATTTTGATATACATAAGATTTGTTGAAAACTATGTGTATGATATTCTTCCCCTCCTGTAATGAATTACGAAACTTCTTTCTACGTGACTAACTCATTTTTATTTTTATTAATAATTTAAAAAAACTATAATAAATAATTTAAAATTTAATGTAATACTCGTATAAAATTATCAGATTCATTTGTTTTATTTTTATTACCCTTTTATATGTTCAGTAGAACCTGGCCGGTGTATTGCGATATCTTACAACCAACTATATGTTCAGTAGAACCTGGCCGGTGTATTGCGATATCTTACAACCAACTAGAATGATGTTAAAGAAACCTGTAGGGAAAAACTAAATTATGCACTTTTAAAAAAATTGGGTATTAACGGGAATCGAACCTACAACCTTTGAGACGGAAGACATGTGTCTTACCAAGTAAGCCACAGAGGGATATTATAAATGCCCGGTTATTTCACCAAACATCAAGAGTCCATCACAATTATAACTCCGTTATCAACTTTTTTGCTTGCTACAATTTTGCATATCAAATAAGTCGTGACGGATCCATGATTTTTAATAATCGGGTTCAACTCTACGGACATTGAATATACACATGCATACATACCATCACGCCATTTTCCGATCAGTAGGTAGAGAAGATAGAGCACCAGACTTTTTATCTCGACACACATACTTCGCTTTTCTACATCTATAAATCTTCTCATATAATTCCTACAATTTCTCTGATTTTCTACGTTTCCCTTTTTTAAGATATCATTCACTTGATCCAACCATACTTTTTTAAATCTTCCTTTACCATGCCTTTTGCTCGAATTTGCACTATATATATTTGTTTTAGAAGAGTTTCTCCATTTATTCATTCTTCATGCCCAAACCATCTCTGAGTGTTCTTCTTCATCTTATCCAACACATCAGCATTAAGTTCATCTTTATCCCTAATCCCTTCATTTTTATTCTGTCATACATTCTTACCCCGTATATCCTTCACAGTGCACGCATTTCTACAGCATTTTGTTTTACTTCTTTTACATTTCGATTTGAAATATAAATGCAATATTATAATTCTCTCCCACTCTTTATGTGCAACGCCATGTTAATGTAGCCTTATAATATGTCACGTGGAGGAAATAACTTGTCAAAGAAGACCTCGAACCATTGAATCATGAATTGAATAATATTACACGATGAATAAGCATCTAAATATGTCTTTATATTAAGTCAAAAGCTCAGCATGGCTTTTCATAGACCATAGAGTGTTTAAATGCTCTTTTAATCATCATCAGCATTGCGTATCTGATCTCAAATCGTTTTCATCCAGCATTTTATTCACTTCAACATCATTTGGAGTGGCTTGGCCTCTTCAATAAACAATTAATACATTTTTTTTGTGTTCATCATAAGACATGGCAAATCAACCAGGTTCATTGCTTTATTACAAGTTTTCCAGCCATCCAGTTTTAATTAAATATACTTGTATTTTGAATTCATGACGTATTTAGCGGAAAAGACGAATAAGGAATATGAACAGTAGGAAATAATGCGTATTGAAATAAAATACAGTGCTTAAGATGAGTAAAAGGCATTAAGATGGTTCAGCCTTGTAGAAAGAATGTATAGTAAAATATTTATAAAAGTAATCCATACAATTATTGTAGAAGATACACAAACATTTAGAAAGAACTAGAAAACCCTGACATTAGCAAATAAATCATATACCGAGGGTGGGAAAAGGGAAAAATCTTTATTATAAGAGAGTATGCATGACGAAGTATATGTACGTTGCAGAAGTGAAAGATGTGTGCCAGGATAAAATGAAGTGGAGATCGGTTTTCTCTTCCTACCCCAAAAGAGATATTACATAATGGTGATAAAAATATATATATTTTGCAATAAATTGTGTACCAAATTGCTAAATAATAATGGCAGGACATTCAAAAAGATCGTGAAAGTATAAGAATGGGGAATTATAGAAAAAAATGAATGAAAGTTTTACTTAAAATCTGTATACGAATTTATAAGCAGTATATACTCGTAAGATTTAGAAAAAAATAAGTTTAGATGAATGGTTTAAGAGTTAAACCAATCCGGAATTGAACCAGCCCAGAATCGAATCTGATTACCATAAATCTTAGCATAAATGCTAACTGATAAATCACGAGCGCCGACTAAAGTGTAATACATTTCACTTCGATCAATGTGCGTTTGTTTTTTTATATATTGGAGTGAATATTTTTGTTATTATTTCCTTACATTTTTCTTCTTTTTGTATGTTACGGTATTTTATTACTTGAGCCTTGACCTGTCTCAGCTTCGTATTTTATGTGGGGTAGGTGATATGCATGTACAACTTTTTGATATCATTTTGTAATTTATTCGTGTATAGTAAATGTTTATAATTTTTGTGACACAATATATTTTTTCATGCGCATTCAAAATTCTTATTTGAGTATCTCTTATAATCATTTTTAATGGTCGTTAAAACTCATTTGGCGTCAGTTGCTCGGAGTAGCCAATCGGTCCGAATATGAATCGATGAAAGGCTAAGTGAAGATCCCATCGTAAATTATTGACTCGATTACCATTGCAGAATCACAAAATGTGATTTACGGATTGATCCAGATGGCCTCAAAAAGTGTAACAGGGCGAAGGCAAAAAGTACAAGATCGAAGCTAAACAGTTTGCAATTAAAGCTCCTAGTGTAAGACAATAATATTACACCATGAGCTTTAATGATACAATAAAGCTCCTAGTGTAAAACAATAGCTAATGTAATAATAAAATATACAATAATTTTGAAGAATAATTTAACACGTTTCCGTTTCTTGAACCATTATCGTATCGAATTAACAAGCCGCCGTGAAATTGGTGGCGGGTTTTTTCACTTGATGTCCATTTTGTGTTTAAAATTCTGTTGTATTTATCTGCTTTGTTATCCAGTAATGTAAGTTATACAAATCACAGTAGATTTATAATGCTTATCAAACTGAAGTTTTTCTTACCGAAAAAGTTTTTTTGATATATTGTGTTCTTCTAAAATGTACTTGATACGCAGTGCCACTTTAAGGAATAGACATACTGGGCATATCCCTTTTGTTTCAACTTTTGTTTTTATCGAAAAAGCGTAGTTTTATATTTGAATCAATAGCTGAAAATGTCTACCATGAACATGTCATTGTTTACATGATTATATTGAAATGAAATTATGTTGAAATGTGTGGTAATGAACTCATGGATTTCTTTTTTTTTTTCAGTATTTGCAGTTGATATAATATTTCGTATTGCTATTATAGTATTTTAAGGCTTGTGTTTATATTGTTGTATTGGTTAATCCTTGCTTTATAGCATATTGTTTATGTAAAAACATTGATTTTGTAACAAAAATTTTGTGCAAAGTCCCAGTAAATCTAAAGATTTAATTTTATTCATCGTATAAATTTTTATTCCCGTAGGTGGATAGATTTGGTAGGGCCCCAGTGCATTGGTTTTCCCAGGGCCGACAATACTGTTATGAAGGCCCTATTCATACTACCAACAAGTGTTTTGTGCACCTATTTACGCGCATCAAACAACGTTGTTACTTTCCAAGGCATGAAAAAAAAATGAACACAATATTATGTTGAAAATGAATTTATTTCACTTTATTTACAACGAACAATTGTCGACCAAAAAATAACATTTATTTTCCATCTTGACTTTTTTTCTATAAAAAAATCATTGACACAGTGAAAGATTTGACGTTTTAGAAATTCAAACTGCAAATCCCAAGTGCTGAGTTGGACTACGGTCTGTTATTAGAAGTAACGAGTTTGAAAATCTTGTCAGATGGAAGAAAAATGATTCATCTCAAATCATTATATTAGATTGACTGCCCATATTTCAACAATCTAAAACTAAATCAGTTTGTCAGGCGACACGTTCCTTGAAGGCCTACCTGGCAAATGTTTTATTCCCCAATGATGTAGTATCAACTAATTTGTATTTGGACAATCATTATGGGTATTGTGTGGACTTCCATATGCCTGAATTCTTATAAGAGAAAAATTTAAAAAAATCTTGCCGGAACGAATAAAAAAAAATTATATGAGTTTGCCGGGATGAATCTAATCAATTGTATGAAACAAACAGTATTAATGATATATTTTGACCACTAACTAGAGGCATAGTATTTCTTGAAGAGATCTCATTATTTTAGTTGCTACTTATCAGCAGTATGAACGTTCTTTGTGTTTAATTGTAAAGGTACGAGTACATTCATACCATCACGCTATTTTCTTGTTGGTATAGGCGGAGAGGATAGAGTGCTAAACTTTATATCACGACTTCCTTTCCCTTTTCCATATCCATACATATTCTTGTATAGTTCCTTCTGTTTTTCTTACTCTTTATCTTTACTCCTTTCAAAATTTCATTCACTTGGTATAATCATACTTTTCTCAGTCATCGTTTACCCCGACTCCCACTTGTACAAACATTATATTGTACATTTATTTAGTCAGTCCGTCACCCATCCGTTCAACATGTCCAAACCCCCTAGACATGTTTTTTAACTAATTATAAACATAATTTAAAACAAATATATCATAATGAACTGCCGTTTCTACAAAAGAATAACAGTTTTTCAATCAAACTCATTATATTTAAATCGAGTAATCCGAAGGACATTTTTTATAAAAGTTATAATCTAATAAAAACGTTTCTATCGTCGAGTGAAACACTGTTATTATTCTATCTTGAAAATATTAATAATTTGCCTCAAAAAATATTTTTCTTGTCGTTGGGGGAGATACTGTTATTATTATTTTTTTCATAAAATATTAAGAAGTGCCCACAAAAAAACACTATTTCTAAAAATACATTTTAATGAAAAAAAGAAGCCAGGAAAATATATTTATATGCCTAATCAACAAACTAGCGCACTTATGGATATAGGTTTTTTTATGTCACGCTTAAACTTGCATCAAATTGTTTTTATCAGGGCTGTAAAGTCGGAGTCATAGAGTCGGTTGATTTTTTATGGAGTCAGAACCGAAGAGTCGAAGTCAGGAGATGATTTTGTAAAATAGATTCCAACTTCAATTTTTTTGCATTTTTTTATAACTTATCGGCTACGTAAATGACATTATGAACGATGTGCCATCTAGTACAAATAGCATTTTGTATGATGAAGAATTCCCGTTGACATTATTTCCAACAAACCTACATATAAGTAGTTACTTTACGTAAATATGTACTAAAATTAGAGTCACAGTCGGAGTCAAGCATTTAAAATATCTAAAGTCGAAGTTAGAGTCAGATTTTTTTGCGGGCTCCACAAAATGGTTTTTATAATACAAGCGTTATATTATTTCCTTTGTTGCTAAGTAATAATAATCAAGGAGAATTAAAACATTACCGTTTAGAGAGCAGACTTATCAAATGCGTTATTACTTCAAACCCACTATTAGGATTTATACCATTATTATTTATTAATTTATTGAACACTTTTATTGCAAATACGATCTGGCGGGATTGTTGCCAGGCGGCAATTTCTTCCAACCAACCAGACCAAAGTAAATGAAGCACGTTACGTGGTCGCATAAATCATTCAAATGACTATCCATCCCCACGAAATCCATAAACACATATGTGAGCATATGCCCACGAACCCCACAAAGACAGACAATCACCCGAACATGTTTTTTCATATAAAGTGAGATATCATCAATCAAAAGGAAAGGAAGGGATGGTGGAGAGAAAAGGAAAAGGAAAATCAGGAATGAAACACGTTATTTTACTGACTAGAAATTAAGAGTTTTTTCAGTCGCTTCTTAAAGCATACAAGGACGGAGCGAGTCTTATATTGGTTTGTAACTGATTCCAGAGTCTCACTGCATGTACAGTAAAGGGCGACATAAAAAAAGAGGAGCGTTGAACTGGAAAGGCCAATGACGGATTAAACGACGGATTATTGACGGATTAAAAAATTTAATAAAACAAATTGAGTATAAGTGGATATCACTCTTAGATTGGTTACTTCCCAGTCTCTGCATATGTATATAAAACATATTTGATAAGAAAACCGCAAAAAACTTGCGATGGGAAGACGAACTACAAAGAAACCTTTATAGTTCTTACAATATGTGATAGTGACACATTCGGTTTTAGGTGGAGTATAGGGAATATGGATAGCGTTGATGCATTCAATATTTTTATAATAATAAATCATTTAAAAGGCATCATTCAATAATCCAAATCACAACAATGGTGCTTTAAATTAAACCAACCGCAGTTAAACAAATCTAACAATTATATGGCATTTTTTATCGTGAAAGCATATTCTCATTGGATTGTCGCGTGAAGATGAGTAACAGCAGGCAATAGAGTGAATGGTGTATCATATAATATTCTTACCGTCCAGAACATTTCAAGATAAATAAAGATGGTTGCTCATTAGGGAAACACGGTCCCAAAATTAAAATATGCAAACGAAATTTGGACAAGGCAAAAAATATACGAAAGTTTGAATGCAGTAGAACTGAGAACGTTGCGTAGAATGTGTCGCAAAACTATGTGACAGAATACGGAATGAGTTCATTTGAAAATAAGGCGGACTTAAAGAAGATTCAATTTTTAAAAAAGAAAAAATAAACATTGATGTGTTTTGTCCATGCCGGATGAATGAATGAGGAAAGATTTACAAAAAATAATTAGTATTGAAGATGTAAAAAGTCTAGGAATACCTAGAAAAACGTAGCTCGACCAAATAAATTGAATCTTAAAAATAGGGGGCCTTTATAATAAGAGAGTATGCATGACTACTTCAGTGGTTCTAAACCCGAAAACTTGGTTATTGAGGTCGAAGACAGTGTTATCTCATGGCCAAGCTCTTCAATATGTCCGAATCACTGATTCGAATACGAATAAAAAAATTATGGATATTGTTAAGTCTTTTAAGAAATTTTACTCTCTGCTATCTTTTTTTTTGCGCACGGGCCATTGTAAATGAAACCCAGTGTTCCATAACTTGGATAAATAACCTTCCAGTAAGGTGCGCTAACAAAATAAGTAAAAGTATCCAATTAAGTTTTTTGTTGACTAAATTCCGTTTTGGTCACTGCCAATTATCTTTTAATGTCGTCACAACGATTTGATTTATTTATTTTTAACTGACAAAAATTGTTATCGCACTCGGGCGTTAGTATTAACTGGTTTAAGCATAAAATGATATGTAGGAAAATAAGATTAAGTAAGTTCATAAATTATAGCATATAATTAAGATTAGTTAAGGAATAAATTTGTATAAAGGTATAGCCTTGACAAATGTTTGTACAATAATTTACTTTGTTTAATAAAAAAAAAAGTTTAAAAAAAATAAAATTAACTGGTTTAAGTGGTTGAATGATATTGTTGTCCCGAACATCTTGTGTGTGGTCAAATATCAACACAGCCAAGACTAAGGTCTTGCAGGAGTTTGATGATCACACACAATCTCTTTGAAGGTTTTCCGAAATGCATCGATTCCTAAAGCGGTAAAAGGGAAAGATTGAAGACACGAATTTTTCATTCATTTATGTGATACATTTCAACTTACCTAAATTGATAATTTAGACATATTGAAGAGTGTGGCCAGAAAAAAAAAACATTGTCTTCGGCCCCATCAATCTATTCTTCGGGTATAGAAACTAGTGGTTCGTCATTGTACATGTTGGTAACACTACTACACGTGAAGATACAGCAACTCTTGTACACGTCTAGTGCTCGCGATTATTGTTACTAGATAAATTCTTATCAGACTAGGACCTTTTTTATATTTTATTTTTTGGGTAACCATCGGTAATCTCACCCGAAACCTCTGGGAGCAAGTCAAGCATTTTATCAATTAGGCTACGGTGGTCGTCATGGATATGGATACAACCGTTGGGGGGCTTCCGGTGAGATAGCACCTACCATGAGCCTTATATTCTTCTTCATCGTGTTCTCAATGTTGAGCGTCGTGATCCTCTGCTACGTCTCGAACTCGGAGCACCGCCTGTATCAATCCCTCCTCTTATTTGGTCATCTTGAATCGGCGATTATAGAGTATTTTGTCAATACTTTTATTTGATCCATCTATCTCATAGGATACCACCCTCTTGCTTGCCTTTCCTTAACTGTCCCTGTGTTCACCAACTTCTCCAAACTTTCATCAATCTTTCTAGAAACCTACCCGAAGTACGTCAGCATTCTTTTTCTGCATGTTGTCGAAAGTTTTGAGCCATATTATTTGTCTACACACCCACGTAGGTAGATCAAAAAATAATCTCCTTAGATGTACAATTAGCGCAGAGGACCCACCACCATGAATATGTGGCAACATTCAGTCAATGTCACACCTGATGGTTTACCTACTGTGTCCTATTAGGTGCTCAGAAGAAGATTTGTAGAAGCGAAACCCCAATAGCATCGCAGTTGCATTTTTCTATACTGGTATAGATCTGGCCTTGTCAACGCACTTGGAATGAAATTGTAGCACTTACCTACCACATATAGCTACATAACTCCTGCAGAGCTTTAACTTCTCCGGCGATTTTTCTCCAAGCCGATCGGTCTACTCAGCCAGCTAAAAAATCTTGCTTGCAGATATTGATGCATTTCGAATATTTTTTTATTTCTATTATTTTGTGTACATGATTAGGCGGGATTATTGCTGTACAGCATTTTTTCCAACCAACCGCCATTTATTGAAAAAATATAAAATACTACTTCATAATCCATAATAACAAACGATAAAATATCAATACCTTTAAAAAATCAACACAATTCAAAACACATATGTTTTTTTAAATTACCAATATACGAGTATGTTAAATATAATAATGACTAAGGATGATAAATGAATTGGGTCAGGTTATAAAAACATCGAGGCAATTTTGAAATTTCGTTACCTCTAATCGCAATGTATTTCTTTAAATTCAAGAAGTTTGTATGAAACTCCAAACATTTAATGATTTATTTAACACTTTATTGTAAAAACAATCTGGCAGGTATATTGCCAGGCGGCGATCTCTTCCAACCAACCAGACATAAGTAAATAAAGGAAGTTACATTGTCACAAAAAATATTTAATTAATTATTCATCTTTACAAAATGTATGGACAATAGGTATACATAGTAAAATTGAGATATCACCAATGAAAGGAAAAGGGAAGGGATGTTGGAGAGAAAAGAAAAATTAGGAATGAAACACGTTATATTACTGACAAGAAATTAAGAGTTTTTCAATAACTTATTAGAGCATGCCAAAGATGGAGAAAGTCTAAAATTGGTTTATAACTGATTCCAGAGTACGAACCAGAAACGAAGAAAGTATAATAAAATACACTAAAGGTAATACAAGTATCATAGACTTAATTTTTAAAGTAGATATCTAGTAAAATACGCTTGAATGCTAGTAAATAAACTTGATGTTCTCAACTTACAAAGATGTATTTTTTCCACTTTTCTTCACCCCTTAATCCTATTTTCAGCGGCCTCCTGTCACGACGTCATGTATTTGAGGAATTTATGTAAAAGCAATAACATGGAAATTAAGTTAAATCATCAATAAGGGCTGGAAAAAACCTAATAAAAGACAATAGTCCTGTCTGCCTGTAATTTGCCTCGATTATTCATCCTACATGTAGCCCTGTGAACTCGAGAGGGGTATGTTTCCTTAGACAAATTCTTAGCAAGGGAATAAAATGTGAGACAACGTTTTTCAAGTTATCCACCCCCTTGCCGTCTACATCAGACTTTTTTTTACTAGTGTGTTATTGCAAAGGTATTTTTAAATTTGTAATTTTTTTTCCTAGTAAAAGAATTTATGCTGTATTTAATTTCTCCCTATGTGTTTAGTTTACCCTGGATCCAATCCACGTATTAAATTAAAACAGGCGCACGACAAAACACTAAAAATATATTATTTATTTTCATTTTTACTATTGGAATAGTTGTTTTTATTACACTTTTCTTCAATACAGTACAACCAGGTGGGGTTATTGCCGCGTAATAATCTCTTCAAACCAACGAGAAAGGTATTAAACAAGCCTCATGTGTAAATCAGGCTGAAACCTTTTTTAAAAATCTGGGTACCGACGGGAATCGAACCCGCAACCCCTGGATTGGAAGACAGGCATCATCTAGTCCACAAATATTTTGGTTTAGTGGTTGATATTTCATAATGTATGATTTATTTACGAAAAACTATTTTTAGTGTAAACATCATCATCATTATATTCCTCTTTTCGTATCGTCTCGGAGTTATAGCTTTGCCAGCACATATATCGGTCTCCTTATTCGTTCTTCCTTCTGGAATGGACTTAACTGCCAATTCCAAGTGAAGGTGTGCATCAACACACTATTATTTATTATAACTTTTGCCACTTTCGTATATCGCTGTTTTTTATTTATTTATTTTTTATTATTAATTATTACATATGACAAGAAATTAATATACACAATTTGAGAAAAATTAATATACACAATTTGAGAAAAACAACAGATAATTTGATTTGGACATACAATTTTAATGGATCTGGGTTTGTTGCCTTTCATTTGTCGTATCCCCAGTAAACTAGGCTTTTGCCTGTATCTCACTGAGGATATTTAGCATGAAAAAAAAACAAATCGATACTTCTTTCCGATTTTTGATTACACAAAAACAAAACCCCGTTGCACGCTCTCATCAACCCGACAGTGACACTCAACTACAACTGGAAACATCTTGCGAAATTCAACTCCTCACACATCATCACTCCAGAAAGACCAAAAATAGTTATATGTTCCGTTTACCTTGTTCGCTGTTGCTGCCTTTATTTCAATGTCTCTTTCAGTATTTAAAATCAGCTTGTTATATTTTTCTGTTAAATTCTTATTTCAATTCCAACGATACAGTTACGTTCTCATGAGTATTTGAAATAATCGTATTTAACCAAGGGGATGGAATTGAATACTCCGCTTGGGCGAGTCCGCCTGCATCAGTCATCGCATCAGTCTGCTTCAATGGAAAGACTTCCACTCCTTTTTCGTTTTGTGACTTACACAGTTATTTTTTGGTCTCACCAATGCCCATAATCTCTTTATTTTATTTCTTATTTTTAACATCCCTGTCAAATGCAAACCATTTCATCAACATACTTAAAAAATAACTTATTTTATTAAATTTTAGTCTGAATTATTCATTTTCGAAAATGGCTTGGATTTAAAATATTAAGGGGGAAAATATTACTTAGCTTACATTATGTCCACATTTTAATTTAATATTTTTCATAAATAAACATTTGTTAAAAATGTATTCGTGATAAAAAGGACGAATGTCAAATCTGATATTACAGATTTGACTACGGTTTGTACGCATTTAAAAAAACGGTTTTCTACTTTTCACTTAAGGTATCTTTACAACCTTTTTTTTATAATTTTTTAACCTGTTGAGTTTATTGCCATGTGGCAATCTCTTTCAACCAACCAGAAAGATATTTTTATAGGCCCTACGTGTTAACCAGACTGGAATCCTATTTTAAAAAAATCTGGTTTCCAGCGGGGATCGAACCCGCAACCTCCGGATCGGCAGACAAGTGTCTTACCACCAGGCCACGGAGGTCTTAGTTGGGATAAATTTACACATAACAATAAAGTCACCAGGTTGTATTGTATTTAACTGGACTGTAATACTTATTTTATTATTATACAATTAATTTGACTACCTAAATGTTAACAGCAAAAACATGGGAACAATATTAAAATTAAACCAGAGACTGAAAACTGTTAAATCGGAATTGCATATTTTTTTAAACATAATTCATTTTTTTTGTTTGTAAGGATGTAGTGTTTTTACTTTGTGGAAGGATGTAGTGTTTTTACTTTGTGGAAGTATGTAGTGTTTTTACTTTGTGGAAGAGTGTTGTATATTTTTATTCTTAATATTTATTTAAATGGACGGATCGGCCATAACCTGTTGAAACGAATAAATAAATAGAATCTTAATATGTTATTCATTCAGTTTAATCAACAAAGTGATTGAAGTAGAACTAAGCAGAATAAATAGCTAGAGCAACATTCTAGAATAGCTGGATATATAGACTCATCCGGTGGTATCTGATCTAGAATGCAAACGACTTACGGCATACAGTGTGAATAGTATACGACAAATGGAAAGCAAAGCGTTGCAGCAAAGAACAGTCGATTTCAAAGAAATCATGAAAAGAACAACGCTTAACAATGACTAACACAAGGACTGAAAAAGGTGATAAAATCAAATTTAATAAAAAATATTGTCAGTGTCGTCTATAAAAGCTGAACGTATAGACTCATCCGGTGGTATCTGATCTAGAAAGCAAACGACTTACGACAGTGTGAATAATATACGACAAATGGAAAGCAAAGCGTTGCAGCAAAAAAACAGTCGATTTTAAAGAAATCATGGAAAAAACAACGTTTACCAATGACTATTTTTAATCTGTAAATATGTTAATGATGGGTTCGGATCCCGTGTTTGGAGATCCCTTGAGGAGTCTTCTCTCTCAACGACACTATACAAATAGTAATTTTATTAATATTATTATTATTCAAAAAAGAAACGTTATTAGTTGAATGATATCTGCGATAAACTATTTCACGTAAAAACTTTTTTTCGATTGGTAATAAATATTTGATGTACAGAATAAACGCTTCACTTTTTGCACGCATGTCAATATTCACACGAACCCAGCAAAATCAGCATTTTTAAACGGAAAGATCACCGGAACAGCTTGCTTATGTAATTCAGCGCACATGTCTGTTCATATTTGAATATGTCATTGTGCTGCGGGTGCAATTTGCTGTATTGGAAAAGTCGAATTTATTCAATCAGAATATTTTCATTTGGGGGAGGGCTATTGATTTTTTCCAAATGTTTGTTCACGCTGCAACTCGTCTGCACGGACATGGAGACGTGACGTGCATTACACGAGTAAAATTCTGATTGCATCCGAATATTTTATTGCACGATTTCTGATTTGCGATATATTTACATAAATGTGTGTGTTCTTTTTTGTCAACGTTTTCAATTTTGATTGGAGTTCAATGACCTTGCTTTTTCATTTTATTTTGTTTTATTTTTCACCAACGGTACAATGCACCTTACAAGATTATTAAAAAAATGTTTGTGTTCGTTTACAATATTTACAAATAAATCTTAAATATTAAAATAGAAAAAAACACAATTTACAACAATTGAGAATACCAAATAAAAATACATATAAACACAGCAAAACATTCAACAATACATGAATACACAATACAATACACACGAACCAAAAATGATTACGAAAATATTAAAATTTAACATGTACAATTGACCACACGATACTGGCCCATCCTTAGTCAGCTGCCCGCACCTCACCATATAAATCTGACATTAATACGAAAACAATAGTACAAAAAATTCAATTCTTTATCAACGTTGCAATCAGCCTACTTTTATTTTAAACGTAACTTTTTTCAATGCTTTAAAAAATGTTTGGTAGGAAACGAGTAATAAGAATAATTCTTCATGCTTTGTCTTACAATGGTTTGACTATGTCTTAAGAAAGGACATTAAGGGGTGGCTCTGTTATGTTATTTCTTTATAATTCACTGGTTCGCAGTAGATTCGAGTGCACCTCACTAACATGGAACCCATGAGTAATCCAACACTCCCTTATAGTTAATCGAGCACAAAACCGATTTATGCAGTACCTTCATTGAAGGTAATATAGCTCTTACTCATGACTATCCCACATTTTTAATGAGTTACCTTGGTTATTACTCTTTAAGTATTAAAATAGATGTAAACACGTGTTTGTACACATATGTATACAAATTACTAACGGAAAAAAATAGCAAGCGTCTGGGTGGTTAACAAACTTTTATGTTTAACATGCCTGAAAATTATTTACGCCATCATGAATAAAGATTGTTTTTGATGTTGTATTCATGAACTGAGCATTCAAGAAAATCACCTCTCGCACACGGAATGACAGTGTTGAACGATTTTTTTATATTGCTATATGTTATATCTCGGTGGATATAGTAAGGATTGAGCTGATTAATAAGCTTTGTAGACATAACTGAACCTCTTTACAGGGAAGTATGAGTAATAATTGTTCTTAATATTATTTCAGAACTTTTTAATTATTTTTATTATATTATGAATTTTGTTAAATACCATATAATTGGGGTGTAACTGTATCAAATGTAAAATAAAATAAATAAATGAGCTTAATGTATATTCTATTTACACCCAAAAATTATTTTAGTTAAGCCATTCCGTGTGCAAGTGTTCAGTTTATGACAGCAAAGATATAATTGTGTGTGGAGTATATATCAGTAACAAGTAAACTTTATTTATTTATATTAGACAGGCAATGCCTCGTGATCGAGTATGATTGTCAGATATCATATGTTTGGAAGACGCCCGTACGCGTTTTAGTTCATAGTTAACAAGCCATTGCAATTCAACAAGCACAGTCTTGACAGATCAAATCCGAAGTTCTGATGGCAAAGAGATCGAAGTTCTAAGAAGATCAACAGATTTAATATACTGCAGTATTTCGTTAGGCAGAGTTTTTTATATAGTCCTAAGCAGCATATAAGCTACAAAAAAAACATAAATTTAGGTGTGAAATGGCCTAAGTGGACGAAGGTCCCGTTGTGAAGCCGCCAGGAATCGAATATGCGGTGTCCGCTTGCTTAGCTTGAATGGCAATCATTAGACAACGGCCGCCGACCTCTTTATATTATTCCAAACCATTGTAATTTATTTTTATCAAACACTGTTTATTCCACTCAACCTCCACTGTTTATTCCACTAAACCCTCCACTGTTTATTCCTCTAAACCTCCACAACGTTAATGCCTTAACTATAAACAACATATTCTAAACCACTTTTGCGTAGTGAATAATTTTTGTTCGTTTCCTTTATAAAAGGATCCCAATGTGTCGATTTTGACCCGATAAATTTCGAATCTAACGGCTCATCTTCAAAATGCATGACCAACAAACTGAGTCTCTAGGGAACATCCCTGAAGAGAAATCATGTCACTTAAAATGATTTGGGTGTAAAGTAAATTTTCTAGTGTAATAAAAGTAATGTTTTATGTAAAAATAATTTCTCGTTTTACTAAAAATATCAGCATTACTCTTTTAAGCAAGCAGAACATATTCAATGACTTCAATTTTCAATGATTTCCTATCGAAATAATGTTCCGGGACCATAGATAGATAGAGAGAGAGATTTCCTACAATAGGTGACTCTTTCGAACTGACTGACAACAAATTGACACGGGTAATTTGATTTGGCGAACAACTCCCTCCGTGTGGCTCACTTATTCCAGCCTGTCTGTTACATCACCCCACTTTGCGGATACGCAACTAACGTAATAACCCACTGATTCTTCAACGGTGGGTATTCTGAAGACTTCTAACGTTCAAGAGAAAGATATACAAAGTCAGATGCGCGAAAATAATACTATCACACCCGACCACCTCTTTTACCAGACTATAAGCTTATTTTAAACGTTTTATTCGGGCCTTATTGAGAATCGAACTCAAAACTCTCGGCTAAAAGTCAAGCGTCTTAACAACTAGACCACAAAGATCGAGAGTAAGAAACTTAGATCACTAAACGTCATGGACTAAATCAATAATTTACTTTGTCCAACTAGATGTTTGATATTAAAATTGTTTTATTGGTTGAAAAAGATTGCCGCATGGCAATAAACATGCACAGGTTGTACTGTATACAACAGCAGCGTAATATAATACAAATATAAAATACATCATTACTGATGGTCTGGTGAATAGTGTTTGTTTGTTAAACTTACTTGTCAGAGGCCTGAAGGGGAAACTAAACTTTAACCCTTTAAAAAAAACAGGTACCAACGGAAATCACACCCACAACATCTAGGCTAGAAGACAGATGTCTTAACTATTAGGACATGGAGGTTGTCTTGTTTGACTATATATTATATATTAAGATTGTTACATTTAAATAACTAATCAGGATGGAAATAGGGACAGTTCGATAATTGCTTAAAAAAAAACAAAGTTAGTTAGTTGCAAATATCACTCCAAGACCGCTCTAAGGTTTATTGTACGACAATAAAACAAAAAAATCAGCAAAAAGTTCTGAACGTGAAACCGGTCTTAAACCAATCAAGAATCGAACTTAGGAGTCCAGAAACGCTTAGGTAATACGCTAATAACTGAGGTAGACGAAATATACGAGTACATTATTGTTTAATTTAAAAAAACGGATATTTTTACATAAAAAATGAAATTTAAAAAAAAACATAAATTTTAAGATGAAAAAAAAGAATAATGTTTTCGATAAAAAAAAAGAAATGTTTCCGCCCGGGATCGAACCGGGGGCCTTCCGCGTGTTAGGCGGATGTGATAACCACTACACCACGGAAACGTTGTTATTACTCGTGTTAAAAAAATAATTATTTAAATTGAAGATCGTTTGAGTGAAACAATTATTATTTTCTTTTTTATATTACATAGTATAGTATAATACTGAGATATAAAAAATATTACATTGCGTTTATTGGTATTTGTGTAATATTACATAATATTACATAATATATTCTCGTAGACTAGATACCTGTTCTAATACGATATTGGACAAGATGGACGAGATATTTATTTTAACAAGGCAAAACATTGTTTTGTACAATATTACACTTTCGTTGTATGCATTTCATCCTGATGGGTATTACCATATGACAATCACTTCCAGCCAATCAGAAAGATGTTTGAAGGGTCTTAAGTGGGAACCAGACTATAAAGTTAAATTAAATTACGATATATATATTTTTTCGTTAATTTTAATTCACAATAAAAAAAGCAATGTTTTCTTCTTGTTGATATAAAGAGTATGGTATATTTTGTGGGTATGTCACAGACGAAATTATTTACTTGGTCCAATGCTCCTTAAATGTTTAATACTACATACCATCACAGTACATACATATGTACATACCATCACGCCATTTCCCTGTTGAGGTATGCAGAAAGAACTGAGCGCCGAACTTTCGTATCACAATATAATACCTTCACCTCCTCCACGTCCATACATCTCTCACATAGCTCCTTCGGATTCTCTTTTTTTCTTCAATTTTAAAAATTTGTTTATTTGGTCCTTTCTCGGTCGTTCTCTATCATGACTCCAATATATATTATAAATTTGTTTAGTCTGTATTTCGTCGCCCATTCTTTCAGTATGTCCAAACCACCTCAACGTACTCTTTTTCAGTCTACTAAAAACTAACGTCTTGACAATACAGTAGTTTTCCAAAAATTAATACATTCCCTTCTTTCCTTAAAAATATCATTAACACAAATCATCCTCTTTATAGGATGGAATGCCTTATAAACTAATAATTACTATTTTGCATTTAGTATTTTTAAATTTAATTTCTTTGCTCACCTGTTATATAAATATTTCTAGGTTAGCATCGAATGTGGACGAAATATATACTTTACATACTTGCTGAAACGCTAGTGGTCTAGTATTGGTTAATGTGTTTGCTTAATAGTCTTGTGATCCGGGTTGGATTCTCAGTAGATTCACAATTCACATTGAATTTAATTTTAAACTTTATTTTTTTCTGAATGAATTTTTTCAGCAATCCATTAAATCACTTAGATGTTTATATACCTATGGTATAAGAGTCTCATCCACAAAAAAAAACTTGTTTTTTTGTTTTATTTGAATTATAAAATAAGCATTTCGCAATATTTTTTTAGTTAAGTATTTAGTCATTTATGGTTTTTATTTTAAACTAATCTATTTTTCTATATAAAAATACTAAGTTTAATATCAGAGAGAAATTTTCATTTTCAAAAACCAAATATACATTTTTGCGATACCTGTCTCTTCAAAACCTCCCTCGAAGATTTAATAGGCGACTATCAATTAAGCACCAGCATAATGAAAATATTGCTGTTAAATGAAAGTTCAATGAAACGTAGTTTTGAATGTTAATCATATATTTCGAAACATTTTTGAGGGTATGTTTATAAAAATAAAAAGTTAAAATTCATTCAATGGACAACGATATTTAAACATTAATTTGTTCACTAAACTCGATCGAACCTCTTGTTTAGAAATACTGTAACTCCGCATTCAATTCAAATTGTAAGCCTTTATTCAAACCCTAACCACGTCAAGATGAAAAACAAAACGAAAAAGGTTTTTTATCAAAGGTTCGTCGGTCTTTCTATCCTCTTCAAGAGGTCCCGTTGAATGGTTGGTTGTTGAAAATATGTACCATACATTGTACTAACATGGTTATTCTATAATGTGTTCAAAAGCTGGTAAGTCGAAACATAAAAAAATGTGATAGAAAACATGTAATATAATTATTATATCGTTGCTTATGTTTTTTTAAGACTGTTAATAAAAAAATGTTCGAATAATGATGTGGTTTTCCTATTTAAAAGCGGAGTTCAGTAAAAAGATTACACCAGAAGAAAATAATGTAAAAACTCGGAATTACCCTCATTTTACTATCATCCAGCCTAATAATTATATCTCAATAATTTTAATAACTGTGATACAAATAAAATAAAATTATAACTATTTTGACACCATAGTCAGCATTGCTGGTGTCAAAGGTCTGTCGGACAGTAAACGTTTTATTAAATATTTAGATCCTGAATTTTAAATCTTACTTTGTATGACCTAAATTTATTTAGGTGCTATTTTTTTATCACCCACAGTACAACATTAACAATTTAGGTAGTTTATTTATGAAAATGCAAACTGTGGAATGCAAACTAACAATGGAAAGAGTCTCTATTTTGTGAATTTAGAAAACCTAATTTTCAATTTTTTTTTAAGAATTCACACTCTTCATTTGTATCCATATACTTATTTAAATCCCAACTAGCATAATTTTAATAACCACTGATGGCAATGTGCTACCTTTTATGTGTTGAAAAACAAAGCTCTCTTGATGTAATAGTTGATAACAAAGCTTCATTTATTGACTCTAAATTCCCAAAAAACTAAATACATCACATTTAGCATATCTACAAGAACTCAAGCACCTACAAATAAATACATAACACTACACACTTGTTCACCCATGTCTGACTGTAGTTGTGTTCCCTTGGAAAGGGTTGATAGTATAAAGTACCTTGGAGTTTATGTTGACCAGTTCCTTCGTTGGGAGGTCCATATTAACACTTTGAGCGCAAAAATCAGAAAACTAGGATACATATTCCGTATGATTCGAAATGTGCTCAGTGAAAATATTCTTAAAAGTATATACTTCGCCTTATGTCAGTCAGCACTTTCTTACGGTATATCAGTTTGGGGGGGATGCACCTTAACCCAAAAACACATATTACAGGTTTCCCAAAAATTGATTGTGAAAATAATCAATAAACTTCCTGCCCGGTATCCCACGACGGAGCTTTTCAGAGAGTATCAGGTCCTGAACATAGCCAATTTACATCTCAAATCCATTCTCTGGCACTACCATCGAGAGGAGGGGAAGATGCAAACTCAGCAGACACACATGACACGCATGGCAACTAATGGAATGTTCACCATCCCTAGAGTTGAAACCTCTTTTGCCCAAAGGCAATATGCTTATTTGGCTCCCATTACATACAATGGCGTGCCGACTTCAATAAAAGTAAAGGTAGGAAAACCATTTAGACAGTCGATCGGAGCGTGGTTGTTATTGCGACAGAATTTTGAGTACTTGGGCTTTCAGGATGAATGACGAGTGGAAAGGATTTATGTGAGCTCGTGAGTGTGGGTCTCTTCTTGTTGTTTTAATTTTGGTTGTTTTTATATATTTGTGTTTCTGTGTGTTTTTCTTTTTTTTTGTTTTGGATTTGTTTTGATTTTTATTCTTATGATTGTGTGCGGTATATTGTGGGGTGAATATTTTTGGTATTTCTGGAGTGATAATGTGTGAGGAGTTGAGTTTCGCAAGATGTTTCCAGTTGTAGTTGAGTGTCACTGTTTGTCAGGTTGATGAGAGCGTGCAACGGGGTTTTTTGTGTTATCAAAAATAGGAAAGAAGTATCGATTTATTTTTCATGCTAAATATCCTCAGTGAGATACAGGCAAAAGCCTAGTTTACTGGGGATACGACAAATGAAAGGCAACAAACCCAGATCCATTAAAATTATATGTCCAAATCAAATTACCTGTTGTTTTTTCTCAAATTGTGTATATTTCTTGTCATGTGTAATAATAAATAAATAAAATAAATGATTTTTTACTAAGCAACTGGTTTTAATATGTTTTTTGGTTATTTAAGTCAAACACCATCATAATTCACTATTAAAGTACAAGTAAAAGTTTGATAAAAGTGCATTGCGAAGCTCTTTTTAAAACAATTGATTCTTTTTTCATCGTAATACCACAAAATATTATTAGCGGGTTGATTTTGGTTGCCACAAAAACTGTAACCGGACTATGAGACAAAATTTAAGCCAAAGAATTCTACACAATAAATCTACGGAATATTTAAACGTTTTATGTATCCATTATTTTTGCGTATACATTTTGACTAATTGTCTTAAATTTTTCTTCTCTGGTCGCCACCTCAGGAATTTTGGGTAAGTGCGATTGTATAACTGAACTCACAATATTTTTTTGTTATTTGGATAATCATTTTCCAATATTTGTAAAATATAAAAATAATTATTCAATTTCTTTTAATTTAATGATTTTCCATTTGTCGTGAATTTAGACATTTATAATACGCTTTTTATACATTTGAATCTGTAACTGAGTTAAAATTGAGATGAATATTGATTAAACCGTCCTCTTTTTTTGTAACAGCATCCCAATTTCCGAAAAAAATTTACTCAATATGAAAACTGATTGGCACTCAATGCAAAAAAAATAAATAGAATGGTACAGTACAAGCAATACAGTTTATTAAAATATAAGAATTCTTAACCGCAACAATGTATATTTATAACAAAAGACTCTTTCATAAACAATTATGTTAGTAACCATATAACAAAGCGAGGAGAGATGATACTAATTTATAATTTCAGTTCTTCAAATAATATGTAAAATCATTGAAAACGATTATTTTGTACAATGTTCTAATTTGTGCCAAACCGAGGAGGCAGGTATATGCGGTACCACAAGCAATATAAAGTTATTCTTCTGAATGATTCGTTTAATAATTAATAATACTGTTTTTTTTTGCTAGTCTTAAGAGACAGATATCCAAAAAAAGATTCCAGGTTTACCCCAGGCTTAGGAGCCGTTGGTTCAATCCCCCAATGCCCTTAAAATAAATTCTAAAACAAATCTAAAGTTTGAGAAAGACTTGAGTTGGGCAAGTCGTATGACTTCATCATATAAGTCTTGGCTCTTTTGTGAAAATCATTATTTGCATGCAGAGCACCAGCTGTCTCTTCACCCTTTATGCGGCCTTCCTCTCATGTAATGTCCTCATCCCTAGACAGATAAGCATAGATCCCTCGGAACAGAATCTGCCACGATTTCGAAGAACGTAAAGGGCCAGGCTGTGGACCGGTGTGGATGTGGGCATTTTATCGTATCCCTGTATTCCTGATGGAACGTATTGGGTGATAATAAAAATCATTTTTTTAGAAATGGGACGTCATGTTAATGTATTTTTTTACTTGTATCTTACCCCTTTATTGTCTTCAGTCTTCTTGTATTTCTCATATGCTTGTCTTGTATAAACGGTATAAAGGACATACATAAAGTAGATCGAAAGAAGGTACAGTACTTAAGACGAAGAAATAAGCATTTATATGGTTTGGTCACATAGAAAAAACGAATGATGCACGAAATAAACAAAAATAATCTATACAAGTAGTTTAGAAAAACGTGATACGAGCAAATAAATCAAATGCTGAAAGAGGGAATATATTTTATAATAGAAGAGTATGCACGACGATGTATATGAACGTGACAAAAGCGAAAAAAAATGTTCCAAGATAGAATGAAGAGGATGTCTGTTCTCTCTGCCTATACAATTGGAACACGGTGTGATAGTAATGATGATGTATAAAACAGAAATTCATTTCACATAGCCTAGAAAAAGACATTTAAGAATTAATATCCCAAATAATTTATTCAATTTGTCCAAATTTCTGGTCGGACTACGAATATTTACATAAACACCACACAAGGATATGGTCCATGGCAGTTATCCCGTGGAGACTGTTAAAATTAGAATATCTTAATTTATATCAGCCTGTTTGGTGCTATCTGAGGACAATTTGCCCACTGTCCTACATACATTAATAAAACAACAAATCTCAGATGCAGTAAAGTATCGCAAGCTCCAATATGTACGAAACCTTTTAAAATAATTTATTATGGTATCGGTAATAAAATAAGACTTCAGACCGTATTGTTATCTTTTAAAATAAATTTCTTATCAAACTAGGTTTTTTTTAACCTGGAGAGTTTATTGCCATGTGGCAATCTCTTCCAACCAACCAGAAAGATGTTTTTATAGGCCCTAAGTGTTAACCAGACTGGAATCCTATTTAAAAAATCTGGGTTCCAGCGGGGATTGGTTTTTTCCAGCAGGTTTCAGTACCAAAGAAAATGTTAATGACAACTTCACGAATCGTTTGATTAAAAACGGGTAAAAGTAAAAACTTTCATTTTTTTAAATCTTGTATTCTACTCGTAATGTATCATTCCATACGTCATCTTTTGTGGTTCACTCAGTTAGACTATGGAACAATCTTACTATCTCAATCAGATTTGCTTCACCAGCATCAATTTTGGAAAGAACTATGTATTTTCTCGTCTCTAACGAGAAAAATACACAGTTCTTTCCTCATCTCTAACTCAAATATTCCTCGTCTCTAACTCCTATACAATTTCCATCCTTACCCTTATGTTTCTTGAAATTTGTCTTGTTTCATTTTGGTTATTTTTACTCAAATATTATATTATTTTACTATTCAGTTGCCACTTGCCACAGTTCTGGACACAGATAGCAATTTTGTAAAAAAAAGCTGGTTTGTTGGAAAAAAATCGTGTTTAAAGCGATAAATCTGCCAAATGTACGAGTATTTTTTACATGAAAGTGTTAAAATATAAGAAAAAAAGTTTTATATCCGTCTTGTCAAATTTGTACATCGAAGGTTAAAAATACGATCAAACAACTTCATATCAGAAAGAATTTATTGTATTAAACGTGAAAAATGCCAAATTCATATATCTTCACTAGAGTATAATAACCTTAACTTTACCGCCGCCTCGAAAATATTCATCGCCTTTCCGCCCATAGGTAGACTTGCAATGCAATTAAGGAGAGATTTTTTATTAGCTTATCTAGTTCACCGTGATTATTTTTTTTACGTCATCCTTTGCTGTCCACACAGTGAAACTCGGACTTCGAAACTGAAAATTATAAGAACCAATTAAAAACACTATTTCATGTCAATGATGTTACGTTTTTCTTTCCCGATTTTCCTGTTCATGAATTTAATAAAAAATAATAATAATTTGAATGTATGACTTTTGTCTGCTTCGCTGGAAGAGATTGCTGGCAATAAGCTCGCTAAATCGTTATACACTACAGTGCTCAAATAAATAAATAAGTTAAGTTACGTCCTTCTACCCTGAATGCATCGACGTAGCTATAAGCTTTAAATGGTTAAAGAAAATAATAAGAAAAATAAATGTCGCCTAAACGTTTTGCAGCACGCACACCACTCATACATATTAATTATACAGGGTGGCCAGGCAGGACAGGGGAAGAGTTGCCGCCCCACTCTCTTGAAATATAAGGATTTAATCTGATTTTATGTGTGCTTTCATGGGGTCGGTTTATACTGTACAAGCACAGCTTTCTTCGAGCTGATTGAACCCTAAATAATTATATTATGCCAAGAAAAACTATCAGTCTTACGATGAGAGTCGTCTCGGAATTCAAATAAAGCTGAGTTAGTTAATATATAAACCAAATGAAAGTTAATGAATAAGAATATGTGAATAAACTTTAATTAAATTTATGAGGAGATACAAAATATTTTATTCAATAAGTTTTATTATATAATTACATAAAAATACATTGTGCTATGTGTACTCAAAACTTAGTTTGAAAGCATGTTCGCATTGGATGGCATTGCGTTTGATCATCATGAGCAGGGGTTGGCAAACCACGGCCCGCGGGCCAAATCCGGCCCTATTTCTATTTTAATCCGGCCCGCGAGCTAATAATAACCGATTTAATTTTTAATAATTTGTATGTGTTTGTTTTTTTAAATTGTTTTAGTTAAATTGTATATGTATAATATTGTTTCATTTAGTACATAGTTAGTTTAAGTTTATTGTAATACTTTAATCAAATTAAATTATTTTGTCGCGAACAAAATTTTTATTCAATCAATCAAGAAAATATTAGTTATCACGAAAAAGATGTAAACAATCATGATCGCTGCATTTCGAGAGTGTCTGGCAAAGGGTTGAGGTGGTAGGTTGAGGATGAGCGAGCGGGACAGCGGTAATGATACTAAGATTGATGCAGAAAAAGCCTCCTTGATGCAGAAAAAACCTCGGAAAAAGCAATTACACTTATCTCATTAGTAAGTTAGAGCTTATTATTATTATGTAACATTTGTTGCTCAATAATACATACATTATTATCACCGCCTAATAAATAAAGGTGAAACATGTTTTTGTGCTATATAAGTAGAACTACCCATATAAATATCCTCGAGTTTGCTTCTGGGCCCGTCGAGCCTAAATTTTTTACGATCCGGCCCTTAGCGAAAAAAGTTTGCCGACCCCTGATCATGATCATTCTCGCATTTCTCTCGATCGATCATTCTCGCTTATCTCCATTATACTTTGTCCAAGGCCTCTCTGGAACCAGGTTCAAATCACTCAGATCTTGGTTGATGCTGTCCTTCCATAGCTTCTTTGGACGAAGTCTTCCGCTTTCTTACATTCCCATTATCTGGTGTCCCACATATTCAGCTGGTTTCCTTTTCACATATATTTTCTACCGAAACCTATCCTCTTTCTATTTCAGTGAGATCGGTGCAACTTTCAGGGTACCTCTCACATACTCATTCCTTATTTTGTCTTTCTTGCTTACCCCTGAAATCATTTATGACGCTTTTATATATCCTTTTCTTTCAGTTTTATGGGTATGAAGGAATGAGAAATTAATTGATTAGGGATGAATGTGAATTTAAGGCTGATGTGTTGAGTGAGTTATAGGTATTTTAAGAGGAAGTAAGAGTGTGAAATAAAAGTAAAAAACGAAACATATATGGCACTATATAAATTGTTATTTTATTATTATTATTATTATTGTTTCCGCAAATGAAAATTTCACACTTCCTAGATTTTTAATTTGTAACAGTTGTTTAACAAGCTTAGGGTGACATCTAGTTGCAGAGGGTGTTGTACCTATATAGGGTTTATTGCACTATAATGTAGGGCAAGGAATAATCGATACAGAATGTTCATATGTGAGAAAAGGGACGATTGCTGATAAGTTCTGCAGAATAAATTTTATTTGCAATAAAATATCCCACATGAATGATTTCTTTACTGGTGTAAAATGTTTAATTAATGTAAGGTCGATTTCCTCTTAAGGCTATAAAATATTCAGTTTAAACAAATTTACTAATTATTTTTAACAAATTAATATTTTGTCCAATACGAGGAAAAAAAATTAGTCAAACCATTGTACGAGTCCAAAAACATACGACTATAGACATATGACTTGTAGAGCGTTTTTTTTTTGTAATAAAATAATATCTCAAATGCATATTTTTATATAAAAGGCAGCTCAATCAGACAGAGTTACGTCTGAAAGAAAGAGTAAAATTCTACGTGTTAATTCTTGAATATTTAATGGTTTAAAAAGTGACACATAACACTCTTTAACGTATTAGAAGTATTAAGTTAAAAAAAGATATATATTAGACTTAATAATTATCAAATTCTCTGTATTTTGTGTTATGTTTAGAGAGATGAACATATTCGCAACATTTATGAATAATTCTTGTAGGTAGGTATATCTACGAGAGATTAAAATATTTGCTAAATTAATACGAGTAAGTAAAACTACGAGGAGATGGATGTGTACTTGTATTGATCTTGAAATGTTAGAAATCAACCTTAAAAATCGTCTTTTTATTATTCCATTAAACTAAAACAGCGAAGATATTTGAGCTAATACACAGTTTTTATGAATCAACGAACACATTGAAACTCACTCAACTTTTCCTAGAGTAAGTAGCGGAAAGGTAAATCTATACCTCACTCGTGCCAAGCTACGTGAGACACGTGTGATGAAGGAAAAAAAATCACGTTCCAGTCAAAACATTGCAAGTCGAAATCTGGGTCTGCCACGTGGTCACGTCAATAGGAAGAAAGCGACGAGGAGAGAGGAAAACGGTTATCGGGGTGGGGGGTTGAAAGTCACGCAGTAATAGAGTCATTTGAATTCATTCTCCATACTTACTCCACGCCAGGAATTCCTGAACTTCCCAATCTCTGCTGTGAGCTTTTAAGCTCTGGCCGCAACTTCGGCTAAAGATTAAGGTAATGGTGAAAGTTTCGCCTGTTGTTGGCTTAAGGTGTGTTTTTTTAGATTAAGTATTAGTTTTATTGTAGGAGCTTTCCCAGATCCGACGTCTTTTGAATTAACATAATTATGGGGCTGAATAATGCGATGTGCCCGGTAGGGGATTTATTTTAAAATTTTCTTAAACTTTTTATTTTACCCTTTTTGAAAGTGTAGCTTTTAAATTCATTTCTAATTTATTATTTTCGTGTTTGAGCTTTGAAATATAAAAATTTAAATATCATAATTTCTTTTAACATGATACACTGAAGTGTATCAACTGGCAATTCGAATCGAAGTAATAAAAATTCGTTGTTTTATTCTGTGTAATGTGTTTTCACAATCTTTTTTTTTAGATTCATACCCTATTTTGATTCTTTAAATCTCAATTTATTGTAACTGGTATCCATAAATTCAATATTTTATCAAAAACATAGATATGTAATAAAACGCCTTCGTCCATATCCCGGCACTATATATCCTATATTATCCCACGTTAGAATGAAACAGCAAATCTCGGTATCATAAAATCAGTGCATTGTGAAGGAAAAGTGCCTGTTTTGTCTAGTTCCTTGACGGTAACAAAACAACTTAATTCTTGACCATCTACCAGACGACAATCTCAATACGTGACCTAACGATAATCTAAGTTCATTTCAAACATAGCTTTGGATACTTTTTTGCAATAGAATAAAACGTAATTAAATCTCGGTTTACCCATTTCAGTGCCAAAAACGGGATTATCCTCATGGTCCGTATCTTTTGAATAAAATTAAGCATTATACTTGGCACCGATGGGCGATGTATTGGAATATAACTGTCGTAAATAAGGGCCCTAGATATAAATCAATCCAACAATCTATCCCTTTGAAGCCATCGTTTAATATTATAAGAATTTATAAGATGGAAGTGTATATAATGTGTCGTTTGCGAACGAGCCACTGCGTGGTGGCTAGTCACCTTTACTATACATAATGAGTATTGTAGAGAATCACGGCTGCGAGTGTGGTCGATTTATGAAACTATTGACCATGTATTTTTCGGTTGTCCTTTGCGAGACAGGTTTGATTTACTGAGATCCATATATTTACCGCGTACAATAAATGTTACGTTTCTTCTTTTATCGAAGAACTTTTCGAGAATTGTTAAATTTTTTAAGCGTATTCAGTTGAAACTTTAAATTTTTTAAAATTGTTATTTTTTTTAAATTTGTTTTATTATATTGACTCGTATAATTTCATATTGTCTTTAATTTGCTAGCACAAATCATCCTAGTTTGGTTGGATTACATATTTTCAAAAAAAAAAACCATACCGCACATGCCTAAGTGGTTATATCCTCGTTCATAGGTATTGTTAAGCTTATTTTATAAATTTGGCACACGCTTAGGCTATATTTTATTGTTAGTACCTACAGATACTGCAATCAATCCCTTTAGAAGATTATGAATACTTTTGTCACTTGTTAAGATTATTTCTGATTGAGATATTGCCATTTTTCTAAAGTGATCCGTTTGACAGCCATTGCGTGTCGTCGCTAAAGTTGGCGCGGATTTTTTTTATATTCATTCAACAATTTTAAGTGGACAAACCCACAATGTATCAAATATTTGTGCCGCAATACTTTTAAATAACTATTTATCTCGTGTGTTGTAAAATAAGATTTAAAGTTGTTAATTTTAAACGCTAATATCAATTTTTTGGCTATTTATATTTAAAATATTTGTTAATACAGCATAAACCCGAATTCCTTTTACATTTGTGGTAATGTTTCGGTTATAAATTAATGAAATTTTTGTTAAATATAAAGAATAAAATGAAGACTGCTTTGCGTTATATACCTAGTTTATATTGTTTAGTATTGTGACAACCCTGAATTTAATTTCGAGATAGTAAAAAATTCATTGAATTTTATCAAAAAAGTCGAATAAAACGTAACATAACGCAACAAACCTTGAATAATTAACTTTTTACTTATTGTAACGCTTTAAATATGTTTAATACAAAAATAAAAATGTCAAAAATGTCTCCCCTACAGGTACACACCATCTATTATCTACAGGTACATACCATATATTATCTACAGCTACACATCATCTATTGCCTACAGGTACACACATATGAGTATATTGCCTACAGATACACACTATCATGCCTGGCAGGGAAAAGGTTAAATAGCAATTGAATCAAAGATACGCGAGGAACCATTTGATTAAAATTTTAATTTACTAAGCAGTTAGCAAAACATTGTTAAGAAAACTATCGATCAAAAAATGCTTAGGAAAAATGTATCTAGTTTGTCACTCGTAAATATGATATATCTAGTTTGTCACTCAAAAATTCAAACTAAGGTTCTATCAGCGAATTTTCTTTTAAACCTATTAACCTTATTGTCTTACCTTTTTTGTATCTTAATATAAAAATGTATTAAAAATAGCCACCTACATAGAAATATTATATATTTTTTAAATAAGAATCAATATTTTAACACACTAAAAATAAAAATTACCTTTCAGTGAGATGTGAAAATGAGATAATATTTCTTGTAAAAAAAACACATAATATATCTGTCACCTAATTGGTAAGAAGCCTATTTTACAGCTCGGGGGTTGCTGGTTCGATTACCGTTGGTACTTAATTATTTTTAAAATGAGTTGCAGCCTTGTTTTACCAAAAGCCTTTTTAACATCTTCCTGGGTGGTTGGAAATGCTTGGCACTATAGCAATAAGTTCGCCAGGTTGTACTGTATACAATGAAAATACAATACAATAAATTAATATAATAGCTATTATTTAACTATTTCACTAAGTCATAAAACTTTATTTCGTTGCTGAGAAAAAGGCATGACAGTTTGAGAACTAGTGCGAATGTGCACCTTTTGACCCTAGAGCCGGGGCGTGACTCGGGGTCGTGAGTTGTACTCCGTGCAGGTCAAGTAGTCCTCAAACCTTGCAGCTAATATTGTAGTCGACTAATGCATCGTTCGATTATCTTGATAACAGATTCCTACTTTAACAATTATTATTTATGTGAGGTGCAACGAAAATTTGAGAATTACTTTTTATTGTTTGCATTAGAAAAAAAAACCTTATTAATTATATGCTTCAATGAAGAAAAATATATTTAGTATCTGGTTTTTTACGTATGTTAGATAGCTTGCTTTTTCATATATATGGTACATAGGCTAGTAAAATCTTTATTATTGATTGGAAGAAGTTGTCGCATAGGTTTAAGCCCTGTGTTGTATTGTATTGCTTTCTCGTTGTATATTATATAACGTAGCAAACTTATTGCCACGTGTCAATCTCTTTCAACCATCCAGAAATATGTTACAGAAGCATTGAGTGAAAACTAAACTGTGACCCTATTAAAAAAACATAAGGCTCCAACGGGAATCAAACCCGCAACCTCTGGACCGGACTTATCAACTAGGGCACAGAGCTCATCGAGGTTGTACTACATATATAACTAAACTGTTAAGATAAAATAATGGAACTATTTAGTTATATAAATATTTTTAAATTCTTTTTTAGAGCACATATTAGATATGTGTTGTGAATAAATTCTATTCAAAAAGGAGGTTAGTAAATATTAGCGCGCCACATATATTAGACTTTATTTATTGACCTAAATGCCGACTCACCATAAAAATTAGAACATTAATCAGTCCAAAACAGAAAAGATTTACGAAGAGTGAATTTACGACTGATATTTACTCACCAGAGGTGGACTTGCAATTCAAATAGGCCTGGAAAATCGGACATCGGTCCTTTATTGATGTCAAATACAAATACACCCCCCGCCCACAATTCTAGGAAGTTAATTAATAATTTACTTTTTAAACATGTTTGTTACATCATCATTACTAATCTTTTTCAAGAGATATTTTTCGAAAGACATCATTATGAACGATTTAGTTAAATAATTTCGTAATCGGTTCAGAATGTAGTTGTGCTGATCTTAAAAATATTAATGCTTAGCACAACTTGGAGCCAATAGCATGAGATATAGTCAAATGACGAAGAACTGTTGTTACTTATCAAGGACCCAATAATGATAGAAGACGCAGGCAAGCTGCAAGTATTGAAGCTTTTTGCCCTGTATGCAACTGGATATGTCCATCACAAATTGTCTTACATAGTTATCTCTGATGGTACCAACAATAAGTACACAGGTAGTGGATATTCATTCATTAATTATTTGGAAAAATACTTCTTCTCGCAGGATAGTTGCGTTGATAAAAGGGTTTACAAATGTGTTAAGCTATAAAAACGAATGGAAGTTAAACTTCTACAGAACATAAAAGCAGCATGCACTGCAGTTTCCTAGTTGCAATTCTAGTCCATTTTCACTTCAATCCTAGCAGTTACTCACCATTTTAGTGTGTATTTCGTTGTCAAGTGTCCATTTTCTAAAGAAACTAAAAGCTCTGTTAAATCTGTACACTGGATATTTTTATCAATTTGCACATTATTCCACCAAGAACTTCCCCAAGTCCAGTCCGCCTCTGTCACTTACCTACCCAAATAGTGCTATTTAGTCTCCGGCCGGAATGCAAATTGGTTGCGTCATATCGTATATCTATGTAGTCGATCGCGAATATTATTGCTGTGTTTGCAAGAATTAGATATATTTGCTAACATTGTAATGTAAATAACATCATAAAAATCGAACCATTCCCTAAAAAGAGTCAGCGAAATTAATTAACTATCAAAAATGAAATACTTACTGATTTATAAAGTTACGTAATTATTGATGTTTTTTTAGTATACATAGAAAAAGAGAACTAGATCACTTCGTTACTGGCCTTACTTAGTGAAGTGGTTCTCTACATCAAAAGTATTTTAAAACTCTTAAACTATGCATTTCTCTGTATGTTCTTTTTATTTGAAATTACCATATATGATTAGACGATAAAAACGATATTCGTGGGCTGATGGTAGAAAGCTTGTTTTTCACCGAAATTGCGGGTTATATTATTCATGATTAATAATCTTATATTTCCCACAACAAATGACAGTTTGAAAAAATTAGTTTATTTAGAAAAATTTTTTTTTCATGTAAACTAATCAATACTTTAGAACATAATGTCTAACATCAGAAAGGAAACATATGTCATCCATAAAACCAACTGTTAGATTGAAATGTTAATAGTTGGTAATAACTGAATGTAAAATTCAGTGAATGGTTTGAGTCACTCATGCATCTAGCAAATATATTTATGTAAACAATTAATTGTATTTCCTTAATTGAGCATTTCATTATGAGGCGAAATCACCAAAAGGAGTTAATACAATCCTTCGTGTTTGTAAGTATGCATTCAAATAATTTTCTTTTCATACAAATGTTGCACATTTTGTTTTTGAATTTTGATTGTACCAAAACAATATTGATACCTGGACACATCAACGAAACTCTGAAGACATGAAAACACCTAGAACTTTATCCGACCAATCAAAACAGTATGCGGACAATCGAATCAGGCCACGCCCACAATGTTTTATCCAATGACGGCGTGGTGAGTCACGAATGTTTCCGGAAGCAGCCGAACACCCGCTTCGGTATCGTAGTGTTACCACCTTTCTCAAACTTTTTGGCTACAAGTGTTTTCGTTGATGTATCTTCTGTCAGTCGCACATTTTCGAATTCGGAGTGAGGGTGTGCGTACGTCACGAATATTTTTGGGGTTGAAGTTTACGTATTATTGACGTAATCACTGTTTAGTTCTAAGGACATTTGAGTTGTGTTGTTTAGTTTGTTTTAAGTGTTAATAATTTGATCGAGACATTTATTTTAATAATAAAATAAATCACATTTGTACATTTATAAACAGAACGTTTTATAGTGATTTGTCAACAAAATCGGTATAATTATGCTAAAAATTGTCATCAAATCGTGAATAAATAAAACATTTAGGACCTTCAATGTTTAAATATAACAGTGGAATTTGAAAAATCTTTTAATTTATAATATTTTCGGTGTTTAATAACTTTCGTAAGTATAAATATATTTATGTATTACAATCGAGCATAATCAGGACAAAAAATTACCTCGCGTAGTTTGTGAACATAACAATTATTTTATGAAATGTTTTTACAAATAAATTTGTGATAAGTGAACTATCAACTTTTTTTATAAAGATAGTTTATCGATAATTCTACTGTTAAAGAAGCTACTAATCTTTGTATTACATACTAATCTATTTTCCATCATATTTAAATTCCCGCACCGTCTACAGAAAATTACGTAAACCTTGACCAAGAAAATATATATTTATTTCAAAATAGGTTTTTGATAGTTGAATTTTGAAGAAGTAATAAATTCAATACAAAGTTGCTAAAAAAACAGGAAGGCGACGCTGTTACTAAGAATATTTATAAAAAAGAATATTAAAGTAACTGAGAATTCTGATAACGGAGTTAATCCACAAGATTAATTCAATTGAGTCAACGAATTTGTACTGCGTGGAAAGTAGTAGAGCCTAAATAAGTTATTATTAAAAACCGGAAAATAATAGTTCTAAAGAAAAATGTACATAAGTTCTAGTCAAAGAACTATTAAAACTTTCTATTAGTGCTCAGGAACGGAGATTGAAAACTACTAAAAACCTCCAAAGAGGATATTTATCTAACGACCATAGATGATGCAAAGCAAGTGTTATTGAAATAAGAGATCAATAACTACAAGATACTAGTATAACTTCAAGAAGTGCCGATGAAAAGAGAGAATAAGCTGCTTAAGCCCTTAAAGTAAAGAAGTAGAAACAAATAAAAGAGAAACACTTTGAGAAGTGCAAGTTTAAGAGTAGAAACAACAAGCAAAAGTTTTTGAAGAAGATGAACAACTAACTGAGACCAGAGACGACGAAGATCAACAAATATGCTGCCGTACCAAGCAGTGGCGATGGACTATGCGGTGGCCTCTGCAGGGTTCCACCACCAGCGAGGGCAGGCCGTGGTGCCGGGTGTGATGGGGCTGACCAGCCCAGCCTTCACACACTCCTGGTTCGTACAGCCGACGGCCGATCTCTGCCGCCAACCCACCACAAACCAATCACATCTTGAACCCGGGCATGTTATGTTCATATATTTATTATTCTTATATTATTTATAATTTTGATTGTTTTTGTTATGTTTTGTTTTTTTATTATTCTTGTACCTTCGCAGATTCGAATATCACCACACATTAGAAACACAATATTATAATTTTTATTTTTCCGTTTTAATATTTTCTCTTTTATTTTGTATGATTTTGCCGACTTGATGAATTAGGTGATAAAACAACGTTCACAAAAATATCATGCCAATCTGAGATAGACTCGTTTAAAGATTTCAATAATACATTCAAATTATAGAAAGTCATGATAATTTTTAATTTAAGTAATAACTTTGAACTTTAACGGAAATATCCAATTGGCTACAGAATTTGGAAACTTATAAAACAAACCTTTAGGCGAAGATCTTAGATTAACATTTTGTGTTGACGTTGTTTTCACTCGATGCTTCAATCTTTATTCCATTTTTATTATGGTTTTTATTAATTAATATCAAACTCACTATAAACTTGATAACGGTTTTTGCCTAAAACATAACAATTTTAATAATACTCGTATATTTCTATCGATTTTTTTCCAGTTTTGTGTAAAATTTTCAAATACTCCCAATAAATGTCTTTAGGTGGTCAGGTGAAATTTGTTTATACTTGTAACTTTAAAGTGATCAATTATATTATCCATATATTTATTCTATTACTGTGGGTTACTTCTTAATAATGCATATGCGAAACGACGTAGTTGTCACCTGTAACTCATATTAAATTAAATATTTCTCATTATATATATGTAACAAAATGCTATGAGATTACAATTAAACCAGAACTATTTCAACGTTCCTCTCCAAAACTCTTTTCTTCAACTCATGTAGACTTATAGGTACACTTGTGTCTTTAATCTGTTTTGAATTTACTGCATTTTTTATCTACATGTACATTATCGATTAATTCTTATAACATATATGTATTAATATTTGGGATACTCAATATTATTACCAAATATACAATAATTGATAGACATCTATAGGAAGCTAAGTGTCTCAGAATTGAGCGGAAAGATACGATTGTAAGTCACCTTAAATCTAGTCACCTTAAATATGCAGACGTTATCTTAAATATAAACTTATTTAGAGCAATAATCTTAATAATGGCACTTTTATATTTTTATTTTCTTGTCGTTACACATGACACTGAAATGCTTCAACTTGATCGTTTGCTTTTAATCTAATTTGGATTTATTGATTTCTTATCAAAAAAGTCGTGTTACTTCCTGAAAATATTATATAAAAGTTAAACTAATAAAGTATAAGCATTTTTTTAATAATTACGTAGTTACTAGAAGGAACTACAAATGAACGAAGCGATCAGTTGTTAGAATATCTTACATATTTTAAAAGCCTATATGATCAATTTTCCAAATCCAAACAGGAACTGCTTTGCCGAATATGCTTACAGTTCAGAACAAATAATAACTTTCAAATAAATTGCATTCTTACTTAAATTTAATTAATTACGCGACGATTTATATAGCACCATTTAGTGCGCAGACTTTCCTCAAGATTCTCAAAATTACGAAATATGTTTTTCATCTTTCATTGTTTTGCTCGTTAATTTTATCTCTTTTAGTTACATTATTCATGTAATAACCAGACCATCTTTCCTCTTTCGTTACTTTATTTATGTAACAACCAAACCATATTTCCTCTTAAGTCAAATTATTTATGTAATAACCAGACCATATTTCCTCTTTAGTTACATTTTTTATGTAATAACCAGACCAAGTTCGAGACCAATACTTTCCACCTACTTGTTCGAGGCCAAAACTGTCATCCTACAAGTTAAAGATCGCCATTTTACTCCTACTAATTAAAGATCAATACTTTCCTTCTACTAAAACTTTACTCCTACTAGTTAAATACTAAAACTACTGTCACTAGTTAGACTAAAACTTTCCTTCTACTAGTTAAAGGCCGTAATTTTACTCCTACTAATTAAAGATCAATACTTTCCTTCTACTAGTTAAAGACTAAAACTTGACTTCTACTCGTTAAAGACCAAAATTTATTTTCAATTAGTTACAGATCAAAACTTTTCTCCTATTAGTTAAAGACCAAAACTTTCCTTCTATTAGTTAAGGACCAAAAGTTTCCTTCTATTAGGCACAGATCAAAACTTTTCACCTACTAGTTAAATACCAAAATTTATCTCCTACTAAGTAAAGACCAAAACTTATCTCACACTAAGTAAAGACCAAAACTTTCCTTCTATTAGTTAAGAACCAAAACTTTTATTCCTACTAGTAAAAAACACCATTCATGACCATATCAAATCCTGACGCTTTTCATCTAATCTTTGACCCATTGAATGCAAGGACAACATAAACTCCTTAAATCATATTTTGATATCATATATCATAGTATCCTCAAATATACGGTTTCAAATATAATACATAAGAAGTTAAAGTTCAACCGAATTTCTTTACAAATTAGTTTAATTAGTTCAGATATCTTAAAAAATAACTCTCTTAAATATTTTAAGAAAGCCGTTGATATTTTTGACACTATTTAAATTTTCCGACTCCCTGCAAAGCAGTCGATATTTATCTATAGATAGTTGTTTAATCTCCAGCTCCCAGCATCTCTCATCTCAGTCTCCGACACGGCTAAATAAGCGGGCATACTTTATTACGCTCCATCACGATATAATAGATACCGACCGGTTTAGCCTGGAACCAAAATTCGGTAGCTGTTTGCCTACAAAAAACAAGCAATTGTACCTCATCGGTTATTTTATTCCATTACATTTTATAGCGTTATAAGAGTTTTTTTCTATTTTTTAACGTTGGTATATCGATGATTCTCAAAATGTCTGTTTCTCCCGACTATTCCCCATTTCACGTTTATTTAAAGTTTTTATCGATATTTCAAAATTTTACAGTAACTTAGATTGAATATTAAAAAAAAACGTTCATTGCTTGAAGATTTATTTTATGCGTACATACATATTATTAAGCCATTTCCTTGTCAGGGTTGGCAGAGATGAGAGAGCGCTAGACTTTCTTATCACAAAACATATCCTTAGACTTCTCTACTTCCATGTGACTTCTACGATTTCAATGACTTTGTACGTTTTTTTATTTTTTTTAAATATAATTTACTTGATCCAACCATACTTTTTTTGATCTTCCTCTCACACACCTTCCACTCAAATTCGTACTATTTATTTGTTTTGCTAGTTTATCTCCTTTCATTCGTTCCACACGAGCAAACCATCTCAGCGTGCTCTTCTTCATCTTACTCAGCACATCAGCATTAATTACACTTTCATCCTTAACCATTTCAGTCCGTGTTCTATAATACGAATATATTTAAACCTTACATACCTTGAAAAAAATGTATTTCATAGAGACTAAAAAAGCAAGCTTATGTGAAAGAACTATTAAAATGTATACTTTTATTAATACAAAAATGTATTTCATAGAGACTAAAAAAGCAAGCTTATGTGAAAGAACTATTAAAATGTATAGTTTTATTAATACAAAAATGAATCACAAAAAGTCTAATAACACGGGGTTTTAAATCTGTCTTATTATAAAATCCATTCCTTTTTCGTTGAAAACTTTGACATCACAAAGATAAAACATCCCTCATATATACGAGTATGTTACCATACTTAAACATTATCAAAATTCAATAAATGATCATTTAAAAAAAATATTTATTGAATTTGAAAAATGGATGAGAATTATACACAAAAAGAAACTATTTTTATTCAACTAACTTTTTTACACATTTACCCGTTTCGCTCAACGAGCATCCTCAGAATGGTAAGTTGATCGTATATTTTATTTTACTTAATTATAATCGGTTAAAAGGTTAATAATATACACATTTTTTTAAAATAATATCGAAATAAGTAAACAAAAATTTTAATTGAAAAATCGAAGTATCTCTTCAGTTTTCAAGTAACAGAAAATTTAACGTTTAGTAGCACAATGTTACATTATCAAAATGTTTTATATTTAAAACTACTTTGATGTACTCGCATAAATTAAAAAAAATGAGAATCTCTGATTTATGAGCCACTAAAACTCTTCACTACCGCAATACCACAAAAGAATTTACCAAAATATCAATAGGGAAATTTAACTAATGTCATGTTTTTTCACCATGCACTTGAAAAAACGGTCTCTACATTTCTTTGGATTGGTTTTTTTCCTAATAATCTGTTCCTATACTATTCTTATTTTTTATTGAATAGATCTAGGGTGAGAAATGTCGATACAATGGTGTCCTTAGGATAAGTGTTAACATTTCTGCAACATCAAATATTGACATGTGAGAACGAAATAGTCAGACAGTCATCCATTATTTTTGTTCACATGTTTTCTATTGTATGTCGCTATATATCATATAGGTACATGATATTTCCCTTAAAGTGTTGCAAAGATCCTGCCTACTAAAAACTAAATTTTGCTCGGAAATCTCAGTTCTTTACGCTTTTGGACTATACGGACATATGTTATTTAGATATTACGGAACAACTGGACAAATTACAGCGTCTTCAGAATGTTTATCAAAGATTTATTTTTAACCTGATAAAGTACTATCATATACATCACTTCATACCAGAAAGAGCTCAACTGGTGGAACGTCAGAAATAGACGCCAAATTCACAATACTATCTCTATTGTATAATATCCTTAACTATCCCGCCGCCACCTCTTATCTCGCCGAAATTTTTCAACATCTTTCCGATCATGGACTCAAACACATATTGTTTATTGGCATTACCAGTTCACCGCTCTTCTTTATTCACGTAGTCTTTTACTGTCCATGCAGTGAGACTCCAATAAGAAACCATTGTTGGAGTCGCCCAGTCCTTAGCGTGCTTTAAAAAGTGACTGTAAAAACTCAAAATTTCTAGTCAGATATATAACGTGTTTCATTCCAGTTTTTTCATTCCTCTTCATCACCCCTTTCTTTTCCTTTGGTTGTTGATATTTCATTTTTACTACGAGTATTGTATTACATTTTCGCTTTATACAGTACAACCTGGTGGGCTTATTGCCATGTGGCAATATCTTCCAACCAACCAGAAATATGTTGAAGAAGCATTTAGTAAAAACCAGACTGGAATCCTTTTTTTTAATTGAGTTCCAACGGGAATCGAACCCGCAACCTCTGGCTTGAGAGACAAGCATCTTAACTAGGGCCAGTTGTTTTTTTTTTCACGGTACAATTGGAAATCGAATCCGAAACGCCCGAGTGGAATTCAGGTGTCTTATCGACTAGGCCACGGAGATTCCACATATTGACACCTTTGGTCTATCCATGGTTAAGATCGCATATCTTAACCATGGATAGACCTTTTACCAACTAGGCCACGGAGGTCGTCACGAGTATATTATTCACAAATTTAATAAATATGAATAATTAGTTGAATATTGTTTTCGACCACGTAATTACTTTGTCTGGATGGTTGGAAGAGATTACCGCCTAGCAATAAGCCTGCCAGGCTGCTTTTTCAATGAAGTGCTAAATAAATGAATATATATTTTGAATTTTTTTTACTCCTTATAAATTGTTAATAATGTAAATTATTTTTTTGTGCTCATCACTGTAAAGAGAAAATGGACTTCTTGCTTGATTTTTACAGGTAATTTGGACGCATATTTACGAAAAGGAACTAATTCACATTTTACTGGTTTTTAGACAAATTATAAAACAAAGTATTGTTTTGTACGCGGTAAAGATGTTTTATAAGGCGGAATTCAATGGTAAAATTCATATTTTTACGCATAAAATTTTGGACTATCTTTGATATTTTGCTCCTAATCTTCCATTTCCTCTCATCGGACGGTCAGCACGTTGACCATTCAGCGCTGTCTAGGTATGTGATTCAAATCAATACTGATCGATATCCACATATGTAACTTCTCCAATATTTCAGTTTAGCATAGTGCTTTGAGCTGTCTTGTATTTGTTAAAAAATCTTATTCGACAAACGATTCATACACTATACTCCACCTAAAGCCACGTATTGGAAAATCTACAAAGGTTTCTTAGGTAAGCTTTCTATGATTTTAAAAAAAATATGTTTTTTCTGACTCGAACTCTTTTTTAAATTAATTGGGTTTAATTTAGAATCGAACGAGAATCGTCGGAAGATAAGCATTATACCAACTAAGCCATCGGCGGTCGTAGAATATATTATTCTTATCAATTAGGTATTTAGGGATAAATACAATATAAGATCGTTATTTGATAAATATAAAAAAAAATCGTGAGACCTCTTGTACAGTAAAAACTTTAAGAGTGATAAAGTTGAACAAATATATTTCAATAAAATTTATCAATTTAAATTAAAACTTAAACCAATTATTTCATTAAAAAATATAACAATCTAACTAAACAGTGAGAGTACATCAATCAGCGAATATCTTGAAGTCGAAAAAAAAAGTTCCTTTTAGCGAATTTGTACGACTTAATTAGGAGTTTATAAGGGTCTATACAATTTCCACATTGATTTCAGCCTAACAATTAACAATCAGTAATCATTCCTCTTCTCCTCGGACGTTTGTTTCCCAACCCGAAGGTGGCGAATTCAATTCTCGTTATTATGCATAGTTTTTAAATACCTTCGTCGTCTGATTGTTGAAATGAATTTCTGGGCAGCTAGAAGAGACTGACATATGAAAATTAATCCGTCTGATTGTACTGTATACATATAACGAAAGGTTTGTTTAATAATAATTGCTTACATTTACATAGATACCATCACGTCATTTACCTGCCGTAGTAGACAGAAAATAAAGAGCGCCAGACTTTCTATTAAGGAATTAAGGGAATAAAATAGCAACAATTTATGGAATAGTTACTAAAAAATCAGTTTAGATACATTAATGCAACAATTAGGCAGTTCCAAGTGAAGATTGGTGGATATTTTCAATGTATTTGTTATTGATTTCAGGAGGGTCTTTCTCCGGCATTTCCTTAAGGTCTTGACTGAGAGGTTTGCTATTGAATTTTGTTGCAAGAGTTTTGTTTTTATAATTTACTCTATAATTTCGAAAACGGAATGGAGATACCAAAAATGAATGCATTATTAAAATGGATTTTTTTTATTTAAGATGGAGAAATTAGCTTTAAGATGATTTGGACATGTGGAGGGAATGAATTATGAAAGAATGACTAAACGAGTATACAAGTCAGAAGAGCAAGATGTAAGTGGAAGAGGTAGACTGAAAAAAAAACGTGGTTGGATCAAATAAACCAGATTTTGAAAGAAGGTAACATAAGAAATGTGAATAATTGAAGATTTTGCTTGACGAGATGTATGAATGTGGAGGAGACGAAAGTTCTGTTCTTAGATAAAAACAGTTTGGAGAGTTATCTCTGCCTACCCTACAGGGAACACGGCATGATGATATGTTTGCATATACGTACTGCGACATGTTCATTTTGTCTGTAAATAAATAAATGAAGAGATAATTATCCTTTAAATTGAGTTAAATTAACTTTGATCAATTATGGCCGCATAAACGACACGATTTTATATCGATGTATTTTGCAGGTATAAAATCTTGTTGGTATAGCAAAAATAGTGGCTCCGAGCTTCCGAGAATGTTTCAACACCTCTTTGTTACGCTGAAGAAAAAAAAGCGAACATATTTCATAACCTGCCTAAGGCACGCTTTTCATAATCGCCGCTATAAGGCACGCGAGTTCTTAATGTATAGGTACATTTAGAAATTAATCACATTATAGATTGTGATACTTTATTTACTTATTCATCATTTCGTTCGCATGGATGAGCTTCGTGGGTGATAAGACATATGTCTCCCGGGGGTTGCGGGTTCGATTTCCGATGGAACCCATATTTAAAAAAAAAACCTTTTTTGGTTTTCGCTCAAAGCCTCTTTAATATATTTCTGGTTGTTTGAAATCGATTGCTACATAGCATTAGACCGTCAAGTTGTACAGTAATTCGTATGAAATTCTTAAAATTATCCGAATTGATTTTTATAGAAATTTTAAAGAGCGTGGTAAGAAGACAAAATAGTCTTCGACCTCATTAATCTAGTCTTCGGGTTAAAACCTCTGGAGTAAGCACGTAACTCTATGTAACTATTTATTTTCATCATGGGAACTTCCGGATGTAAGACATGCGATTTACTAACTAGACTACGAAGATGGCCTATACTTGGGTGTCTACTAATACCTTTAAATTTTTTAATATTTTTGTTAAATAAACCAGGGTGTGTAATATTAATAAGCATATTGTCTTTAATAAGCTTCAGGACAGTGAATAAAATCTTGTTATCATTCCTGACTGTCCTCTCCTCTCCAATGTCCCTTACTTTTTCTCATGATTGATGATATCTCACATTTATTATTATTTTTTATATTCTAAGAATAACGCACAACTCAATAATCCTTTGAATAATTTTTGAAAACCATTTAACTTCATTTTTTTTTACTTTTGTCTGATTTGACGGAAGAGATAGCCATCTAGCAATACATTCGCCAGATTAATATACAACGAAGTGTAAATCAATAAAGTAAATTTGCCATAAATGAGAGCTTAGCACAGTGTACACGTGCATTAAAAAAAACGATTCAGTTGTACTTTGCAAATTAGTAACATATTATATTGTACGAGTATTTTATGGTAAACACAGACCAAAAGAAGAGAAAAATCCAAGAAGAAAATTCATACTTAAATGCATAAAATTCTCAAACAAGTAAAAATGAAGCCGATATATTTAAATAGAAACATTGTATTATTACTATTGTGTCATTCAAAAATACTTTATATTAGAGAATAACCCACAAAATAAAAAATATATAAAATCGAAGAAAACTTTTTTTTTTATAATATCTAATAATTACCCTTTTAAATAATATAACGATCTATGTTGCCTAGTTGATAAAAAAACAAATATTAGGGTCCCTTTTCGGTTTCTTTACAGAATGTTACGTGCCTTCTAATTTATTTCTGGTTGGCTGGAAGAAATAAGCACATTATAAGTAGAATTATTATCCCACTACATTTTGATATACTCGTAGGTACACAATATAAATGTAACACGATACAATCTTGAGATTTTTTTTTCAATATATACGCCCGTTAAGTTTCTACATTAACAATAAAATAAAAACACAACAGAATAAATAAAAACAATAGTAAACAAGTGACAAACCAATTATTTTTTTGCTATCGATTAAAAATTACTTTAAAAATATTGTCTACATACGGAGGAAGAAAAATATCAAATACGTTTGCCTCGAATAATGGCAAAACGAGGCTGAAAACATTTGGAATGTAACATGTGCCCTTTTCAAAATATTAAAATGTCTTGAAAGTAAATGGTTAAGAATGAAAATCGTTAACAAGCTAAATTTATCAAGCATGTCTCATTAACCGTAAAGTTCTTATTACTAAAGAAGTGAAAATAGGGCAAAAATACATTAATTTAACCAGTCCGTTGATTGATCTTTAAATCATTTTATTTGTTTCTAAATAAAAAATATAACAAGAAAATAAAAAACTTAATAATTAAAAACTTTTATAAAAAATATATTTTGGTATAAAATATTTTTCTCACGTGACAGTCTCCGTGGCCTTGTTGGTACAACACTTTTCTTCCAACTGGGAAGTGGCGAGTTCGATTTCCGTTAATATCCAATTTTTATTTGAAAGATTTCCGGCTTGGTTTAATTTATCATATAGCCTCTTTAATATATTTCTGATGGATCGGAAGAGATTGCCACATGGCAATAAGCCAGCTAGTTTTTTTGCTTACAACGAAATTGTATTTGATAACTAATTCAGTCATAATATTGCAAAAAAATAAATTCAGAGTTTGATTGGAGTGTTTTATTATTTAGGGCAAATATACGAAAATTATGATTAATAAATGAGACCACTTCGTTGCAGATCTTGCCTAGTCGAGTGGTTCTCTATATTCACAAAATAGCTTTTTTTTGTATTGTTATATACTTATACTGTAATGTTCACGTTTCCTTTTAAACGATGGGAATGTTAAATGATAGTAAAAAATATATTTAATTCATCTTTATATGAAAATTTTATCTCTTCATAGCCATGAGGTTAAAATATTTCGGAGTCAAGTGATTTTGTACAATGCCTAATCGTCAATTTCACGACAATTTCACGATCATTGCTGTCAACTAGAGCAACCGATAGATGTTCAATACGTTAGCAAAATGGAAAACTAACGACTGAATACGACAATTTACGAATAAAAAACTATCTTCACGATATTCCCTCAGATCAATTTCATTTTATAATATTGTTCAGACTTGTTCTTGTCAGTGATGTTTTGGTTTTCAAACTAAGCGTTGCGAATAAGATTTTCCAAAGAATGGAGAAACATTAGTCGAGATTTTATATTTATTTATTTTCAGTGGATATTTATGACACAACGATAAAAAACAAAAAATATAATTTAGCATTAACATGTAGGTAAACAGTGTTATACAATAGGATAAAATAACAGTATAAGTCGAACAACACAACAAAGTAAATCTATAAAATTCAATAATTTCATCCCAGCATGAACAACTCCTTCACTTTACTCCTGTAAATAATCAAAGTCGTATGAAAATCCATACAATGTCCATATTTACTACCCAATATGTAATTCTTGTTACGAAAGAGTTGTGCAAATAATTGGTTGCAACTCCTTTGCTATGGAATATGTGCGATTAGTATTTAATGTATCCTTGAAGTTTTTGTATTATTTTCATATTTATGAGTATTATGACACTCCTGATTACTTTAGCCTTTGGCAAAATTAAATGATAACCCTTAATAAACCTGACTTAGTGGTTTGGACGTTATAAAAATGCATGGGTTTTGTGATTTCTCCCCTACATTATATTCCAACATGCTTTCGAAACAATTTTGACTTAAAAAGAGAAGTGATTGAATGAATACCAGTAGATAAATTAAATATTTTATTTTCAAACTGTTTAGTGTTAAACATAATATGAAAGTAGAATAATACGAATGCAAAATAATATAAAAAAAACTCAGAAACGTACAGTGAAGTTCTTTGTATGAGATTTAATAAAAAAAATCTGGTGTAAAAAATAAGTCTCTATCTCTCATGTACAAAATCATGTTTTTAAACCTAGCGCGTTTGAAACTTTGTACGTGTTTAAATAAAATAAATTCCAGTTTTACGAACATTTTTGTACATGATTATAAATCCAAAGCTTTTTAAAAGATAAGCGTTTCTTAAGAAATGAGAAAATTAAAAATCAAAACAATTTTATACTTCTAAGGTAGGAATAATTGATTTGCACAAATAATTCAAATGCAGTGGCATATTCTACTACAAAATAAGTCCTTTAATTTGACAACCTCTCCGTAGTCTAGTTATTAAGGCGCCTGTATTCCAGCCCGGGGGCTGTGGGTTCGATTCACGTATATTTCACGTATATACCCAGTATACGATTTTTTTAAATCAGGGTTCCAATCTGATATTCACTCTAGTCATCTTTAACACGCCTTTTATTGGTTGAAAGAGATCTGTGGCAAAAAGCCCGCCATGTTTCACTGTATACCTACAACTAAAGTGTAATACGAGTGCAATATACTTCATATATATTTTAAGTTTTTCTTGAATTGTTTTCCACATTTAAATAGTGCTTTAATAAAATTGGGTACCAAGTAATGGTACTCGTAACAATAAGATTACAGAAATCGATTTAAATGTAAGGTCAGTATTGACACGCAGAAGGTCGATTTCTTTATCGCCCTTAAATAATCGAACGAACAAGACCGGTTTACAATATTTTTTTTATTTACCACTGGCAATGACGAGGTGGTCAGGCAATTCCATTCATAACCAAAAATCCTCTATGGTCCGTCAGCGGACCTTTTCGGTAAGTCGGTCCGTAAGATAGAGGAAAAACTAATTTAGGGAGCGACACGCCATATTACCGGGTATCAATGGTACCAACATTAGATGATGATGCATAGTTAATGAACTGGCTGGACAATACAACACTACGGCTATTCAATGCATCGGATCTTATGGTGTTGACCATAAACTATCGATTAATATAAAGATTTATGACGTCGATGAGTGAACTATTCACCGGTAACCTATATTTTATTTAATTAGTTCATTTTTACCGATTCAATTATATGAATTTACCAGTTCAACTATTTCATTTAATTATAATATTTACTCGGTTTCTGGTACAACTTGTAACACCACTTTACTATGGTCGAGATTTATTAATTTGAAAATTGAAACTCGTTACAAAATATTATATGTACATCTGAGCAAAAATAATAATATAAGGAACATTTATATAGCGCCGTTTAGAGAGCAAACTCTCAATGACGCTCCAACTTGAAACTCGAGCCCGCTATTATCAACAGATTAAAAATATTACTTAACAAATATATATATATATATAAGTTAAGTGTAAGAATAGAAATGTAGTGGTTGTGCCATTAGATTTGGTACTTCCTCGCATGTGTATATGTTCAGAAAAACATATTTGGTAATAAAACCGTGAAAACTTACCAAGGGAAGACGAACTACAGAGAACCTTTGTAGATCTTCCGATATGTGATAGTAACACATTCGGCTTTAGGTGTAGTGTAGTGCATGTGTGTAGTGTTCATATACAATCACACATTTCTTCAACAAGGCATTTACATATTTTTCAATTGAATGAAAATATTTTTTCGAGTTTAAATATAACTCCATTTTTACCAGACATGCACGCTGGTCTGGTCATTTGATGATAATTATCAAAAAAATCTCATTTGGCACTTACCAATTCGTGCCAAAAACCCGACGATTTGTACAATAATTATAAAAAAGTAGTTATCAAAAAATAAATGTTTTTCAGTGACACGATAGGGAGAAAATACTTGAATAAATAAAAAGGGTTCAATAACATTTTTGAAAATTCAATTATTGTTATTTTACTTACTTGGTCGAAAAATGTCATATTAGCACTATATGAACGTATACGAAGCTTGACTTGTGTGCATGGATAAAAATGCATAGATGTATGTTCTTTCTGACTACCCCAAAAAGAGCATTACATGATGAAATATATGTGTATAAAAATTATAAGCCTTTCTGAATATGTATCCTCTAAATAAAAAGAAAACAATAGAAAAAATTAAAACTCAAATACGAAGAGGTAAAAAATGTTTATAAGATGTTTTTCTTTTCAAATAAAATTAATTTAGTACCTAACCACATTGAAATTTTAAGGATAAATTTACGATTTTCATCAAATCATGTATTGTTGCCATTTTGAAAAAGGTTTTGTTTCACTGATTCAAAATATATCATAGTCCAATTTCTAATTTTCAATACAACGAAGAAATATTTGTGTTTCGATTTGGAATCGATCAAACTTACGATCGAACATAAAAAAAACACATTTTTAAACCGTCGACAAGTTCAGTGGCACATAACTAAAATTCACATTTATTCCCATTAACGTAACAAAATCGTTATAACAATTCGTTTGCCTTTTTTACGTTACATTGTATTTTAATCGACACCCAGTTCACTTACAAAACAAAATCAGATCAACTTGTCATTCAGAAGTTCTCAAATATAGCAAGTCACTTAGAATGATGCATCCAGCAGGGTTTTAATTCAAAATTAACCTATCGCCTACGTAACTATATCGAAGCTGAGCTTATTGTGTTTTCAAACAAATTTATTACAAAGGTTAGAAAAAAATTAAATAATCTTCGCTGTTAAGTAAAAAAGAACTTTTTGTATTATTGCCCTGTGTACTAAATGAGAAATTTCTTTAGTATTTTTCTTTTCAGTGCCTCTACTGCTATTTATCCCGTCTTTGTATAGTCTGACATTGGACTTCTTTGGAATATCGCATTTTTTGGCACCCATTATATTTTTAATCATGTTTTTCATTACACTACCTAAACCGAGAATCAGGTGTTGATATTAAATGCAGTGCCGGACAATGACACAGGACTTAACGTGTTAGTTTGAAGGGAGTCGATATGCGTGAAATACAATAGTTGGTAAGAACTTGTGCAAAAAATTGAAGAACAAGTGCGAAATGACCGCCGTGTGACGCTTGACGACTTTCACGAAGAATTTCCTGACACTCGAAGTCTCCTTGGTGATATTGTGTCGGAAAAACTTGGTTGCAAGAAGTTATGTGCGAGATGGGTGCCCAGAATGCTCACACAGGAACACCGTCAAAATCGCGTGACCGCCGCGCGTGAATTTTTGGATCGTTTTGCACAAGAGGGAGAAGCTTTTCTGGACTCTATCGTGACGGGGGGTGAGACGTGGGTGTGTCACTACACCCCAACAATTTTCCAACGATCAGGAGGTCGAGGAAGCTGTGAAGAAGTGGCTGAAAGCGCTGGCGGCGGAGGTCTATGACACTGGCATACAAAAAGTGGTGCCCCGACTACAGAAATGTCTCGATCTCGACGGCGATTACGTTTAAAAATAGTTTAATATATTTGTAAAGTATCCTGTGAATTTCAATTAAATACAAGCATTTTTCGATCCTACATAAATGTTGTAACCTTACTTTCTAGATGACACTCGTACAATAATCAACTCTTAGGCCACTTGTTTTACCTCCTTCAATATCGTCATATACTAATATTTTGTTTATTTAAAATTAAAAATGTTTCGACAAAATTTTTACTTTTTTATATACGCATACACGTGTGTATATTAACATAGATGAGCGGTTTTCGGTCCGCGAAGGTATCCCAGGGAGTCCACCAACTCTTTCAGAAATCACTACAATTATACTAGAAAATATATTTTTACGCATGCATACCCGAATGAATACACAAGACACTAGTGCCCCGCTGTTTAAAACTAAGCAATGCACTCAAGTGGATGTTAGTGTACAAACATTGGTGTAAAAAGCCGCATTATCCTTCATATTAAGACGAAACAAAATAATTTAAATTGATTGCAAACATTACCAAAGTTTTCTTAATATATAAAATGAAAAAGTGTGTACTCTTATATATTTTTTAATTTTTAAAATTCAATTAATAAAGTAAAAATTTACGTAGTTAATTTATATTAAATTGAGATCCGTAACACTTTAGCCAGATATCAAGATGTTTGCCAGTGAAAAGGTTTGAGAACCTCTGTACTATATATCATCTTAATTTTGGTTCATTGGGAAGATATATCGAAAACCGAACATAAAATGCTCTTTATTCTAATAACTCCATCCCACTACGTGGTGTTGAGCTTCTCGAGTCTTCTCTCCCAGAGTTGTATGTTATGAACAATATCACTCGCCACACCCAGCGCTCAGCTGTCCTCCACACCATCCATCAACCTCAACCTCTAATCTGTCGGATCTTTTAGCGATGCTCTCGTACCACTACAATCTGATCTCACTCATTTTTTCATTTACGGATGCAACTTTGAGACTGTCGCTGATTATTCGCTCCGTACTTTAAGTCTATGAGTGACACCCCCATCTACTTAAGCATCCACATGCTGCATGGTACTTCCGCTTCTGTGGTCTAGTGTGTACCGAGCACCCCCGCCCCCCCCCACCATACTGTATCATCGGTCGTATAACACTTATGAAATTCACTCGATTCCCCTCTGTACGATTTATATATATTATTATATATAATATAACTTATTTTATAAAATGCATTCCACTAGCGCCGACGCTGTTCACTGGCGTATTCGTAAAAAAGGATCGCAGCGAAAAATTACGCGGGTCCTCCCAGTAAAAGACCCCCCGGTCTCCCAAAATGCCCCTACGTCTCTCGAAGAATTTACCTCGCAAATTCGAAATAAAAAGTCCCTCGCGCAAGCCATTAACTACCTCTCGACCCTCCTCTCGCGAGGTACAATTCAATTTGTGGGCGACAAGACGGAAGTCGACAAAGTCGTCTCCCCGCTCTCCGTCCCACCAACGCTGGCGCCTACCCCCGCCCAGCCCAAGTCAACATTGGGAAAGCCGAACCCCCCGTCGGCCCCTCCCGCCAAAATAAACACGGACGGTGTACCCACCACCCCCGTCCCCAAAATAACAATCACCGCAGCTTCTCGCCCCTCTTCAACTGTCCAGCCGGATGATTCCGACATGGACTGGCAGACGGTACCAATCCGTCGTAAGAGGTCACCTGACAGCCCTCCAAAAGAGCTTTCAGCTCCTAACATTACCACCGCCAAAAAAAGGCAGAGGCTACCTAGCCCACCGGGCTCAGTCTCTCCAGCCACACCGGCTCCCGCCCAAGCCGCTCCTTTCCCGACTAAATCGGAACGCATCCCGCCTATTATTCTGCGGGATGCGGAAAAATACTCGGAGCTTCGAAAGAAGCTCCACGCTGCCAATATGCCCTTCACATCGAAGGCTTTGAGCAGCGGTGACCTCCGTATACAGACGAAGTCTGTCGACGCATACCGTCTGCTAGCAACGGAATCAAGCCGTCTCAAGGTACCGTACTATACGTACCAACTAGACAGCGAGAGACCCCTCCTCGTTGTCCTTCGCGGCGTCCACACCTCCTTCGGAGTCGAGGAGATTATCGCCGAACTGAAATCCCTCGACTACCCGGTCCTGAACGTCTTCAGGATGAAGGACCGGAGGAGGAAAGTCCTGCCATTGGTGATTGTTAAACTCACCAAATCCCCTGAAGGACGCCGTATTTACAACGACCTCCACAGCATCTTCGATATGAAGATCTCCGTGGAGGAGTTGAAAAAGAATACATCAGCAGGACAGTGTCACCGCTGCCAAAAGTTTTATCACAGCGCTGGCAGCTGTCATGCCCCTCCCGTGTGCGTCAAATGCGCACGAAATCACAGAACGTCCGACTGTAAAAAGCCGGACGACTCCCCCGCGAGATGCGCTAACTGTGGCGGCGACCACCCGGCCAACTACAGAAGCTGTCCCTCTCACCCTCTTAGCAGAAATGCCAAACAGGCCTACCCCTCCGCGCCCCCGCCAGCCAGAGAAGCCCCCAGGAGGACCCCTCCTTTATCGAAACCAGCGTCGAATGTCGCGTCCCCCGCGATCTCATACGCGAGCATTACGAAAAATGCCCGCCCCCAGCTCTCCGCCCAACCGCCCCCCCTAGTAACACCCCCCAATCTGCGCTATCCATCGCAGGCCGACATATCCGCGGTATTGAGGAACCTCGACGAGGCCATGCATATGGCCCGCGAAGTCTTCAACGCCCTCGCAATGTGTGTGCCTCACAATGGCTAGAGTCAGCAGACCCTGCCATCTAACCGTCGCGTTCTGGAATGCAAACGGCACTTGCAAAACCAACAAGCAAGAAATCGAGGACTTCATCGTCGAGCACAACCTAGATGTGATGATGATTAATGAATCCTTCTTAAAACCCAGTCACCGATACTCACTTCGTAATTATTATGTTTACCGTAATGACCGCCTCACAGGCAGAGGAGGCGGCACAGCTATCATAATAAAGGCGAGTCTCGATCACTGCCTTTCCGCATCTCCCCCCACGGACAACATGGAGAGCACCAGCGTTGTGGTTCAAACCCTCAACCACGGTCCTCTCAAGCTCGTGTCCGTGTATCTCCGACCGACATTACCATTTCTCGAGTCAGATTTGGACTCACTTTTCGCGGACAATCTTCCCACTATAGTAGCGGGAGATCTCAATGCCAAACATCCGCTCTGGCACAGCCGAGTCAAAAACACTCACGGCCGCACGCTAGCCGAGATCTCCTCCCGCAAAAATTACTTTGTGGACGCCCCCGCCACTCCGACCAGATACTCCCAAAGAGATAACGACTCTGCAGACGTCTTAGACATCATCATCAAAAACGACATCCCGTTCAACAGCGACTTGCTAGTGCTAGAGCAGTTGCAGTCCGATCACTACCCGGTTTTATTAACTCTCACGGATAACAACCCCCTTCCGGATCCGTTCCCCTTCAGGAGGCATATCACCTCCTGGGATGATTTCGCGACCACTCTCGAATCTAACATAAGAGTGCCGACCTCTCTTCCCGACGTCGAGGCCATTGATGTGGCGGTGAGTTATCTCACCGAAAACATCAAATCGGCCCTCGAGTCAGCTTCTAAACTGAGACCTCCTCAAAAACCGGATCCCCCGCTCCCCGTTGATATTAAAATGAAAATCGCGGAGAAGAACAAGATCAGGAAGCTATGGCAAAACACCGCCAACCCCACGTACAAAACGTTGTACAATCGTCTGGTGAAACAGATCAAATTCGACCTTCAGCGCCATCGTAACGATCGCTGGGGCGAATTTATCGATTCACTCGAAGTCGAGGAACACAAAAAGTGGAGGCTGACTCGTTCTCTCCGTAAAACCCCTCAACGGCCCTCCCCTCTGCAGGGCCCTAACGGCACAGTTTTCTCGGCGCGAGATTGCGCCGAAATCTTTGCGGGCTCGCTCGCCCTCACTTTTACCCCAAACTCGGACCTCGTTAACCCGTCGCACTCCGCCTCGGTTGACAGAACGGTCCAACGAATTATCGCCTCACGACCTCCCCCAACTTCGGATTTCTTCACCCCGAAAGAAGTCCAAAAAATTATTCACGACCTCCATAATAAGAGAGCTCCCGGTCCAGATTCCATAAATAACTTCACCCTAAAAAAACTGCCGAATAAAGCCGTCTGCGCCATTTCAGCAATCTTCAATGCCTGCTACAGGCATAGATTCTTCCCTACAGCTCTCAAATGCGCAGACGTAATAATGATTCCGAAACCGGGTAAAAAACTCACGATCCCCGAAAATCACCGCCCGATCAGCTTACTGCCTACCCTAGGTAAAGTGCTCGAACGACTTATCCTCGATCGCCTAACAAGCGAGATTACCTCGCTTAACATAATTCCAGATACGCAACACGGTTTTCAACCGCGACACTCGACCTCTCATCAACTTCTTCGCGTCGTAGAACATATAGTGACTGGTTACAATAGGAAACAACAAACAACCCTCCTGTCGCTGGACGTGGCGAAGGCCTTCGACACGGTCTGGCACAACGGACTGCTCTTCAAACTGCACAAGGCCGGAATCTCTCTCCGCCTCGTGCAGATCATAGCTTCATTCTTAAGCGACCGTACCTTTTCCGTCAAGGTGAGCGGTATAAATTCCTCTCACCGCCCCATACAAGCGGGGGTTCCGCAAGGAGCCCTCCTCTCTCCCACCCTCTACAATATATACACCAGCGACATGCCCTCTCTCCAAAACAGCCGATCTATCACGGCTCAATACGCGGACGATACGGCTTTTCTCTCGAGTTCGAGACACTCTTGCGATTCCCACTCTCGCATTCAAGAATTCCTCCCAAGTTTAGAACGCTGGTGTAGAAACTGGAAGGTCAAGATAAACCCTTCCAAGAGCGCAGCAGTCCGTTTTTCCAGAAGACGTCTCGACTTCATCCGCCCACTCAAACTTTTCGGCCAGAGCGTTCCGTGGTGCGACGAGGTGAAATACCTCGGCGTCACTCTCGACGCGAAGCTGTCCTGGAAAAGGCACACCACCATCATAACCGGGAGGGCGTACGGCACTCTGAAAGCCCTAACACCACTCCTGGGCAGACACAGTAGGATGTCCCCACGTATCAAGTTAAACTTGTACAAGGCCATCATACGTCCTCAGATGACTTACGCCATCCCGGTGTGGGGCCACGCGGCCGAAACCCACATGCGCAAACTCCAGGTGTTGCAAAACAAGGCTACACGCATCATTATGGATGCGCCCTACTTTGTCAGCAACAAACGGCTTCATGAAGATTTAGATCTCCCCACCATCCGAGAATACGCGATCTCTCTGGCCGAGAGGTTCTACAGTTCTCTCCCGAGCCACCCGAACCCCCTAATCAGTTCACTGTCGGACTACGACGCGAACGCGAATATCATACACCCCAGGCCGAAGCAGATTCTTCGCACAACCCCCCGACCACCTATTCGCAACGGTAGGCGCCGAATTATGCCTAGAGCGCATATATAACACGTAGTTTATCTTACTCCCATATTTATCTATTTACTATTTATTTTAAAGTCACAGCGTTCTCCCCCCACCTATCTTCGTAATATATATATTTTATTTTTATACATATATATCTAAGTATTTATCTCTATCCTTTCTTTTCTGTATAATTATTTATGAACGCTCGTGACACATAAATTATAAGTATATTAATATGTACCCGATATATGTATTTGTAACCTTAATATATGTATCAACTTCTATCCTTCCTCTCTTTTATTCAATAAAAACTTTCCACACCACCACCCAAATATCAATCAAACAAGTCCGTTCAATAAATCATTCGATGAAGGAGTAAGGTGTCCATTAATCGGACCGACACTCCGAGTAAAACCCCAACTAGACACTCGACCCTTCATCTTTAGAGGGATTTTAATCACGCCAAGTGTATTTTAATAAGGATTACTACATCCATACCGTGATACCTTTCAACGCCAATAATATAGGAACCAAAATATTAAAAGGAATAGAAGTTTCTAAGAAATGTATAATCCTGTTGGATTTATTTATCAATTATCAATGGCCACACAAAATGTCAAATTTCAATTACAAAAATTAAACAAAAAAACTATAATACAATCAAAGAAATCTTAAAACACGTCTTATACCAAAAATTAAAATCAACAATAAAAGCGAAAAGCATTCAAACTTAAACAAACCACCAAAACGGATAAAAACATTTCTGGATAATATACAAAACCGATAAAAGTACATAAAATATAATTACGTTTTTTGAATAAAAACTGTTTTAAATTATCATGATTCATTTTAAATTATGTCGTTATTGAAACAATACATATCATACAATGCTCTACTTTAGTTGTGCATGATTGTAGTGGCATTTATCAAGGCAATGTTACACGAAAACGTAACGAAGGTAATTGTCTATATGAAGGCTATGATATCCCTAAGAATAGCCCTGGTGACGTCGATGGTATTTGGTAGCTACACCGTCATTTTGTAACCTCTTCATTACCAAATCAAGAATACTGAATGTCATTGTGTCCTATCTGTCGGCAGTGGTTCATGTTACGTCACAATGGTACGCCGAAAATGTATTTAGTAATTCAAGTGCCATAGCTGTTGGAGTCTAATATAATTGCTTTTTATTGCGATAAGAATTGGAGTAAAGGCGTAATAAGCCAACAGTGGAAAAAACTCCTAATCATTATCAACAGTCCTACAACCTAGGATTTTAGGATTTATTGTCTGCAGGATTCTCTGCCACTTATTTCTCTCAGCAACACCCCTCCGCCAATTGGTTATACCCAGTGGGCGACAACTCTCTAACACAATATCTCGGCCTTAGCCTCCCAAATCTGCGCCCCATCGCATCGCTGAACGAAGTCTCCCTTTCAGGGTCCTGCATGTGCTATAAGCGCCTAAGCCAACATAGTAAAGCAATATTTTTAACTTTTACTACGCCAGCTTCGCCACATAGTGTAAAGCTCTTCGTTATACCTCTGACAAATATATCTGAAGCATGATGTGGTACTCGACCCAATAAGGTTTATTCTGGACATAGTCCCCTCTGATCATCTCCTTGCCTATTTCCAACGTACACTGACCGAATATGTGTATAAATTCGATTAATGGATCTTACTTACACTGGAATTTGTTTAGTTACGATTTCAAATAACACGATTTTACCTCCATCTCTGATTTGCGTAAATATTTCATTTTTAGAATAACATGTTATTTAGACATTTTAAACATATTTCAAATACATGCACGAGATGGTGATCGGCTGTACCTACAAATATATTTATAATTGTTTTGATATAGCCATTATTTTTTATACGTCCAAGTAAATTTTGATACGTCCAAGTAAATTTTGATGCGTCCAAGTTAATTTGTATGCGTACAAGTAGTAATTTTTGAATTCCAATAACTATCGTGAAATTTATAGAAACTATTGTATATTTTCACCCAGATCTGAAAACATTGGATCAAAGTCATTATTCTTTCGGGTTTTTATCCAGAAAATAGTGATCATTGATCATTCAATTATACATATTTTTTTATCCTATAACTTTCCATCCTTTTTAAATCAGGTTCATTATTCCACCGGTTCGGAATTTCGTTGGTTTTATGTTAAAAACATCTTAACGTGGTCAAGTTAATGGCCTCAAAAGATTAAAAATATTTACCTTGTGTACTATTTGGATTGAAAATATTTGCCTTGTATACTAAGAAACTGAAATAAGTATTAATGTGGTCATGAGGCGATTTGGTCACTATCATTGGTACTGGGCCTTCAGAACGTGAATCGTCTTCCAAAAAAAAACTACAAATCAGAACCTACAACGCCACTTTTTATACGTTCTTTCTGTCACTCACATATCCGTAAATAGCACAAATCTTTTTCTGAGTTTCTGTACAGTTTTTTTACCATTTAGGAAATAGAAAAGCAATATTTGGTGAAAGAGCAACGTTTGATCGTTCATTTTTTAATGAACATAGCGGTGTAATCGAATCTAATCACATTTTTAGTAATACTATGCGTATCCAGAAAGTAAGGGTACTGAGGCTCTCACGACCGGATGGATTTTATTTTCGACATGTTGGCTACACTTTCGTGTTGCCTGACCCTTCCCCTCCGCAACGAGACCGGTTTGAGGTCAGTACGTTGAGAAGTGTCGACGCGACAACACGTTTTGTGAAAAATGTCAATCCAATCTCCCGCCAAGTGCGAAATACGCGGCGTCATCCGTTATCTCGTTTGGAAGAGAAAACCTCCGGTTGAGGTTTATAATGAGGTGAAAACTGCATATGGTGATAAAGCTATGAATCGTACGAGTGTGTACAAGTGGTGTCGCGAGTTTAAAAACGGTCACGTCACACCTCTTCACCCTCCGCCAAAAAGTTCAAAACCACAATTTCAGCCAAGAAAATCATGGCATCCGTGTTTTGGGATTGTCAAGGCATAATTTTAATTGAATATATGCCTCAAGGGGAGACCATCAACTCTGCAAGATACTGTGAGACCCTAAAAAAATTGCGGAGGGCGATTCAGAACAAGAGGAGAGGCATGCTGACAAAGGGAGTCTGCCTGCTGCACGACAATGACAGACCACACACGGCCAACGCCACGAAGGAACTGCTCGCCTCGTTTAAATGGGATGTCCTGAACCATCCCGCGCATTCCCCTGACCTAGCACCTTCAGATTACTATCTCTTTACCTCCCTGAAGCTGCACATGGGTGGAAAAAGGTTTTCAACCGACGAGGAGGTAAAGGAGGAGGTGGAGAAGTGGACGGAGGGGTTGGCGGGAAACTACTTCGAGGAAGGCATCAAAAAGTTGATACGCCGCTTCACCATCTGCATTGAGAGGAATGGCGACTATGTCGAAAAATAGCTTACATATGTACTACAAAAAAATTGTAACCTACAAAAATTCAGTACACTTACTTTCTGGATATGCCTCGTATAAACGAACTTTTCATGGAAAATTTGTCTCCCTTTCTCCCAAGATGTCTCTAGAAATAAATAAGGTTCCCTTACAGTACTATCGTACACTCGTAAAAAAATTGGATATACTTTAATGAACGAATTGTCTCCGGGTGGAGCTTCTTCTCTGCTGGTGCCACACCAAAAGGACAAAAGGCCAGGTATCATTAACAGGGATGATAAGTGGGGAAAAAATATTTGTACTGCAAACAACCTATAAACAATTCGGGATTCACATTTTTTTTACAAAAATTTCAGAAAATTGTTAAACTATCCCTGATCGCCTCAAGATCTGAGTAGCCAATAGGGCCAAAAGCAATCCGATGTTCATCTGCGTGAAACTCTTTCTTTTGAAAGATTTGGCTTTCGTCATAGAACCACAAAATTTAGTCTACGATAAACGATAATATATACAAACTGTCAAATAATTGTAAAGTATAAGATGTGTAAGTTAAAAATCATCTAAACCAATAACTTTTCTCACACGTCTTATAATGGGATAATGCGTCTTAAGTTTGGTTCCAATATTTTTCCAGTGGCATATCATGTCCCTTTAGGTTGACGATCAGTGGAGCTAAAGTTTCTCAGTCTTCAGCTAGATAATTCAGTTTCCTGAAACCCCGCACTCCAGTTCAGTCCCTGATTTCGCGAATCCAAAATTTCTTCCGAACCATAAAATGTTATTTTCAACTGCCTAAAACCAACAGATGAGTTCATGTCTCACTTAGATATTTTTATGTAGTCCGTACTTAAACAAGAGTGACAAACTTTCCTATCTCGACACACATATAGTTCGCCTCTTCCACATCCACAAACTTTTTCGTACAGCTCCTAGTTTGAGAATAAAACCAGTTTGGAAGTGAATCCGCCAGGAATTGAACCTGAAACGTGTGCTAGCTTAGCATGAATTCCAACCGTTGGACCACGGTCGCCGACAATCCAATTTAAATTATACCATGTCTGCGGTCAGCCAGGTCCGCTTTTTAGTCGATATCGACTACAAAAGTCTATTCGTGAAATCATTATCGATAATTTTCGAAATGTACCCTCGGGCACACTGGCTACCGAATCATAAAAGGCTACACTGCGGCCACAAAGGCTGTATTGCTACCGTATAAAATCACTCCACAACCGCTGAGTTAGTATGGTGAACAGTAGCGAAACTAGAAAATTGTTACTTAGCACTGACGCCTGGGGCGCGACGTGTTAAATGAGTGTTAAAATCTATTGTTTAATTTAAGACCGTGTGATTTATATTTTGTTTTTTCTTTTGTATCTTCACTTATATACCTTTTTTTTTTTACAACAAAAGTTTCAAATTTTCAACAGCTTTTTAAAGAACTTCGATTACGTAATTATACGAAAAAAATCAAACCCAAATTTTACCTGTTCTGAGATAACTGAGCAAATTTCTCAAAAAATCTGGATGTATACGTGTATGTTAAAAAAATACCCAAAAACCATTTTTTTAGTTTATTTAAAACATCATAAAAAATATATAAATCAATCCAGTTTATGTTAAATATCAAGCCACATGTGTATAAATGGTGTATCATGCTAAAATCAGATTTAAAAAACACGTTCCATACAAACCTGTAGAAGCAACTTGATGTTTCGTCAATTATGTTACAACATACAAAATGTGAATTGGGTGATCTTTGCATAATTACATCTATTTTTATTAGCTCTTATTTAACAAAAAAAATCTTGATGTAATCTAACCTCAAAATACCAGAAAAACACTTAATATTTTTGCACATTCAGGATTTATCTAGGTTTTACGTTTGAGATAATAAAAATAGAAATGGTGTGTCGGGTCATTTCTGCATACATACGTCTACTTATAAAACGGTATAACAGGAACATATCCCAGTCTCGTGATAAAGTAATTTTTATAAAATCCAGTTTTAAAAAAAAAATTAATAACATACTCTAACACGTAGAAAAACTTAAAAGTTCAACCTAATCCGCATATCGAGTAGCAATACTTAGTTTATTTTTTAAACATTTCCCATTCCTACTGATAGAAAATATGTAAGTGAACATTCCAAATATTGTACTTTGGAAGGTTTATACATAATAGTTTATACATTATAGTTGATACATAATATTTCAAACAATACTTGTATCTTTATAATATATTACATGAACATAAGATACCCGTTTCTCTTTTCAAGAACGTAACGTGTTTTTCTATATTTCCCATTCTAAAGGTCTTTCAAATTGAGCGGTTTTTTAAATTCTTGAATAATACACACAATTTGCCTTGATTTCAAAAAGCTTTTTAATGGTCATGGAAGTAAAATATATGACATTTAAACACAAAAAACAATATCTGCCAAATGTCCACATTTTGCTGCTCCACAGATGTCCACTCTTTTGTCAGAATTTTCGATGACATTTTGGCATAATTGCGGTTCTATCTCACCAATAACGCGAATAATTTCGTCCTTCAGCTCAGGAATTGATTGAGGGTCATTCTTATAGACCTGGCTTTTCACGTAACCCCAGAGAAAATAGTCCAACGGTGTCAGATCACCTGATCTTGGTGGCCAATTAACGTTACCGTTTCCGGAGATTACAATACATAAAATAATTCAACAATTTGAATGCGTTGTTGTACTGTATACGACTCAATTTTTATAAATGTCACTACTCAAATGTTACAAGACCCAGGCAAGTTCGCGACGCCATCTGTGTTTTATCCAAGAATTTTAAAAACCACTCAATTCGAAAGACTTTATTATCGTTCCACATTCGTTGGTGATATAAAAATAAAATATTTGTCTATTTTCTTTTGATTTCGTAACTCTCTACTACCTCATATTTTTTTATAATTTTTCCGTTTTTAGTGTTACTCGAAAACTTACTAACGTTTCAACCAGAAATTGTCAGAAACTGCGTAACATTGTTTGAAGAGTTATGTTGGCAGAGACTGCTCGTCGCTATTTATACCTTTGTGCAATTAAGTACAAACAAATAAAGATATAAAATATTTTAAATCATTTTATTTGCTATCATTTTTTTTTCAATATTCACTGTATGTTGTTTTTTCACTGTCCAATCATATAAATTCTTGTGGTAAACCTCACTTATTGATCTCACAGCATCAGTTCTCTAAACATCAAAAACAACATTTGTCGTGAGAACCAATGACATCCAAATTAACATTAATTTATATTTCACATAGAACATCCTGGGTTATTTCACTCCCTTGTCCTGCTCTGATCCCATAAGTTCCACTTTATCGCCACATTTGGATATGGTAACAAACATTCTTTCTTATTTCAATACATCGTGATTACTTTTATAGGTGGTTCAACTGTACTGTCATTGCTTGTTTATCTCCTCATATAAAGGAGATAGCTCTACATAACAATTAAAAAAATGCGTTGAAAATGTTATTCACTTACAAGATTTGATACGAGAAGCGAACTGAATTGATCGAATGTGCAATATTTAAAATTAAAAGCAATATATATATTTATGAATAACTATTATTAATTATTAATTTACTAAGAGACCAAGTTCCTTTTCCAGTTTCTTCGTTGTTGATACAAAAAATTCTCTCAATGTCTTGTACAGTGTCGAATGTTGTATTTTATTAAATAAGAATTTATACTCAATAATAATGTCTCGTTTTTTTATTATATTAATATCAACAAAAAAATTGTAAAAGTTTGAAGGAGAGTGAATGACGATGAATAAAATATAAATTGACGCAATAAGACTTATAATAAAAAATAATATGTATATTTTAACAACATTAATTATTTTAAGGATTTCAAGCAATGCTTTGATTTTTTTTCATAATAAAAAAACTGGCGTGCAAACTCTTTTGACTCATGTTTAGAAATTATATATTTTATCACAATAATGTAAGAATCCAATTTTTATAATTTGAGTTTCTTCAGGCAAATAATCTCCATAGCCGGCTAGTCACTGTCTTTCACCCGGGGTTCCAGGTTCAATTCCCGATAATACCCAAAACCTAAAATAAAAATAAAGTGTGGTGGTCTGATTGATTAGTTGTATCGTATTATACGTTCGTTGCACACGGTGTAACCTGAAGGATTTATTGCCATGTGGTAATCTCTTCCAACATTTAATAACAAAACTAGAGTTCGTTTTGTAATAAAACTACCCCACCTGCGATTGTATTGCCAATGCATATAAATAAATAAATATAAATATTATGATGATGAATTACGAGAAAGCCTGCGTACTCCAATGGTTCTAAACCTGAAAATACGATTAATGGAGCCTATGTTATCTCCAGGCCTCGCTCGTTAAAAAATATCCATATAACCAATCCGTCTAAGTTAAAGTATACCATATGAATGAATTAATTGGTTGTGTTAAGTATAAATGACATTTTTTTTATTTAACCAAGTTGCAATGATTCAAGGTAGCTATCTAAACCATGTTTGTAATGTGATATAGAATGCCACCAATTAATCTTGTAGTAAAAAATTAAGAAGGCAGAGAAGGAAAAAAATGTCGACCCATCATTATGTGTTAACAATTTGTATAATTTAATTCAACATTAGAAACATCGTCAAAATAAATTAGCAATATTCCCACAGTTTGGTGATATCTAAGTATGACGATCTGTTGGACTAATATTGTGGATATTGAATAATAGTGTTTGTTGCGTATTGCCTGAATCACTCCAGCGCGGAACTGGTTCCATACACCATTAGTGGTCGGCTGACCACAGCAATTCAAGGCAAGTGCAACGCCCTACATGTAGTCCTGAATATTACACCATACATATCTGATTTGGTGAACTTTCATTCATTTTACATCATACTTTGTTCATTGATTTCTCCATATTTTTATTAATTTAAAACAAGATAATTAAATATATAGACGACTTTAAAAATGGACGCAATGCCAATTTCTTAACCCTTCTTCTCTTGTATGCTATTATGCAGTCTAGTTGGTAATTTTCACAAGCATGTCAAAGTACGTCGGAGAACAAATTAATATATTCAAGGCTTACCAGGAATGAGTAAAGGAATGACCCCCATGGCCTAGTTGGAAAAACACTTATATTATAACCTGTGTTTTACAGTTTCGCTTCCCGTCAGATCCCAAAAATTGGTTCCAGTCTGGTTTTCACTTAAGGCCTCCTTAACACATGGAAATAAGCCCGCCGGGTTGTGATGTAAAATGAAAGTTTTAGACAGTATAATAAAGGGGATCACAGAGCATCTTTAACTATCAACATTATCATTCGAGTCAGCAGTCTTCTGACGCTCTCATCGGTCATCCTGTCCACCAATCCAATAAAGGGGATCACAGAGCATCTTTAACTATCAACATTATCATTCGAGTCAGCAGTCTTCTGACGCTCTCATCGGTCATCCTGTCCACCAATCCAATAAAGGGGATCACAGAGCATCTTTAACTATCAACATTATCATTCGAGTCAGCAGTCTTCTGACGCTCTCATCGGTCATCCTGTCCACCAATCCAATAAAGGGGATCACAGAGCATCTTTAACTATCAACATTATCATTCGAGTCAGCAGTCTTCTGACGCTCTCATCGGTTATCCTGTCCACCAATCCAATAAAGGGGATCACAGAGCATCTTTAACTATCAACATTATCATTCGAGTCAGCAGTCTTCTGACGCTCTCATCGGTCATCCTGTCCACCAATCCAATTTAAAAAATACGTCGAAGACATCTTCTTTGAAACGCATCCATATATTTTCTCGTTTCTTTTGTAGGTTACCTAAGTTTCATAGCCATACAGAAGGGATCTCAGAATATTAGCTTTATTTGTGATTATTAATTGTTTCTTTCGTCTCTTTGATTCTTTTTCTGTCAAACTCTAAAAAAATAAGTTTTCTAACGTCGTCATCTATTTTTTTATGTGCGAGTGCATGAGTTTTACGAAAATTTATGTTTTTAATTTTTTCCATACAATTTTTTTGTATGTTACGCCCTTGGGCCTTCCGAGCCCTGTTGAAAATTTGTACTATATGTATGGAAGGTAATACGCATGTATGCACTCTTTTCTGTATAAGTCCTGTTAATGTTAATACTTTTGTAGGATGTTGATTTTGTTTTCGTGCGCACTCAAAATTCTAATTCGAATTTTATTATTGTAACTATTTTTAATGGTCGATAAAAGACCGTTCAATTATACTAAATAAATATATACCTAATAGAGGGTTGACCCCTCACGCGATTCTTTAAGCCTACCAACAAGCCCAGTTATCAACTTGGCTGCAATGATGATCGTCATCTCCCGTGGGAATACATACATTAAAAAAATCTAGCATCATGGCGCACCTCGACTCCCCCTGGGTTTATCTAAGGTATTGAGCTAGCCAATTTCTCTAGTTTCATTTTTTAGTTTCACTCTTGTCTGTTCGGCCTCTTCTATTTTTTTGTGGCTATCGGGATCCATCTGAAGATCACATTTTGTGGTATTACATTGATAATCAAGTCAATTATTTCCGATGGTGTTTCCATTCAACCTTATGTCAGTACATCTTCGGACGGATTAGTTACGTCAAATGATAGTTTTGCTGTACTGGCAACTTGCAGGGCTTTTTGAACTCAAGATCTTAAGTCGATTTATAATTATACGAGTAGATCATCATCATCATTGCTGGGACTCGTAGTCGAGTATCCCCTCATTCCAACGTCAATTCAATTGGAAAGCGAAGCTGCACCGCGGAGTTTGTTTTTTTTAAGTAAATAAGCCGTTGCACACCAGCAAATTTACTGGCCACACCGCTGTACTGAATCCGATGGCACACTGAAGTGACAGGATCGGAGCACATCGGCATGTTTTTTTTCTGTCTTTTTTGAAAGAATAGATATGACCGAAGTCATAGGTATCCGTATACCCTCAAATACTAAGGGGGAAAAAATGCCTGCGTTATTCGAGGGGAGTAGCACAGCACGGGGTTCGAACCGACGACATTCCACACAGAAGTCCAGTGCATTACCACGCGGCCATGCTAATTTTCTTTCTCCCATGTCATCGGAACTTAAGTCCGTCGTCGCTATTCCTTTCACTCTCAGGTGGTGTGTCACTGTTGAGGAGTCTCATTGAACAGTTCATTTTTTGTCACCAAGTGACGTCGCACTCATAATAAATAAAGAAGATTTCAATCTTGTAATGTAGATCACGCTGGATGGGACTTATCCCCCCTCATAATAGAGTGGGTGGTGGTGTGATTTTACAGAACTGACTTACATCCATACACGGTTATAAATAAACCGTATTGTATTATACCAGAAATAATTAGCAATTTTAGAATTGCGACAAATAAATTGCAGATAATTGCGTTAATATACAACAATAATAAAACAGAGAATTTGATCGCCTAAACAGTATACTATATACGATAGTATTCCATTTATTTCACTTCCCTGTTCCACTGTCCAAGTAAACACTATAATTTTATATTATTACAAATGACCTGATTTACGCAAAAAAGATTCAATCCACATTCTACCTGGTTTAAGAAATTGCACGAGACCAAGATACCCGTATCAAGTATGGAATGGGTTTCTTTTAAAACAAATTTAAATTTGAAATTCACATGTGACTGGTTGGTTGAATATAACGAATTTCTGTTTTTCCAAATTAATTGTTTATTTTTTTCTTCAATCTTGTTTTTGCCGTTCATCCATCAAAAGATTTATTCGGCATTGTACGACCATAAATAAATATAGCGAAAATAATATTTGAAATTTTAACACGTATAAATAAATACTTATAAATTATGTTCCCGTATATATTAGTTATAGTTAAGGCATTCACATTTTGGGGGCTGAAAGGGAATTTTGTTTGTGCTCCCTGATGATGATATGAAAGCCTTGAAACCGATAGGGTTATACCGTTACAAAAAGTGGCATAAACAGTGTTTGATAAAACAAATTATAATGTCTTTATATCTCTACAATTTTAATGCCTTAACTATAAACAATATATTGTAATTTGTTTTTTCAAACAGTGTTTATTCCACGTTACGTAACGGTATAACCCTGCCGGTTTTAACGTTTTCACCTCATCATCAGGGGAGCACAAACACGAGTCTTGTTTTTGCTCCCCTGATGATGAGATGAACACCTTGAAACCAATAGAGTTATACCGCTTCATAAAGTGGAATAAACAGTGTTTGATCAAACAAACTACAATGTCCCCGTATACATGAAAAAATTACATTTATGCGTTAAACATACATATATTAAGGGATTAAATTAATATTACATATTACAATTAGCATATTTTACAATAGAAAAATATTATTGTAGATAAAAGGTTGTATTTTCTTAAAAATGGGACATCAATTTACACATGAGATAGTTTAAACAGGGTAAATTGGCAAGAGTATATCAAAAATGAAAAATAAAAAAAAGGAAAAGAGAAACGTGAACTGTAGTTGAAAAAATTTTTATTCAATTTATTCTCATTCAGATCACATTCACCAATAAATCTGATGTTTTTAGCTAAAAGTACTCCCTCTTCTATTTAGAAACAGTGACTAAGTTTTTAGTTTTGCAACGCATCCCGAAATTATTTTGGGGGATACCAAAGGCACCTGTAGCGTATTTTTGTCATATTTTCTATATTGACTGAAATTTACTCTATTCAGGATGGATCAATTTTGGTATCAAAGTCAAGTAACGCTAGTTGAAAAAAAACTCTTGAAACCGTTTTAAATAGCGGAAAAATATATTACAATCTAAAAATGTATTTCTGTGTTGGATATTTTTTTGCATACATAGTACACCTTCAAATAGTCAACATTTCCTTATTTCGCCACGGCAACAACTGCCAACAATAGATGGTTAACACCAAGTGATCGTGATTATCTTGACCATATCACACTTTGTTAGAGCAATGGAATCATCACGACAGTTGTGTCAGCTGATGATTATTGATTATTGTGTCCCCATATCACGATCTATGACATTGTAGCACGTTTCGTGCTTACAATTTCCTTACAACTTGTAAAACGGACGTGTTTCGTAAGAATTTGCATGTTTTTCATTTTATAGGCTTAAGACATCGGAAAATTATACAATTTTGTCACCAACCTGAAAACGTATATTTTGTAAATGATTTAAAAAATATTGAGACATCTACTTTGAGGATATAACTGATAGGTTTTATATCTTGGGAGCATTTTTACATCGGATTACCGCGTGAAGTGAGATATTGAAAGAAGAGCAATATCAAACAATAGAGTGAATGGTAGGTTATACAATATGTACATCGCCCAGGGCATTTCAAGACATGCAAAGCTGAAAGCTTAATAACGAAATCTCTATCCCAACAATTGGATATACTCGTACAAGCGAAAAAACAAGATAAATGCAAAAGAAACGAGAGCGTACACTTGATCGAAAAACAACACATGACCAAGTAATTAATTAGAAAAAAATGTGGATTGAAACAAGATGCAATGCTTAAGATGAAGAAAGGAGCGTTAAGAAGGTTTTGCCACGTATAAAGAATGAATTATGAAAAATAATCTAATGGAGTATATAGAAGGTATGAGAAATTTGGGGAGACCTAAAAAAACGTGGAATGAAATTTCGAAAGAGTGATGAGTGAAACCTTTTTATGAAATAAGTGACGTCGTGTATGAAAGTGGTAGGAGTCATAGATGTGTGCCAGGCTAGAATGAACCTGAGGATAGAATGACGTGGCAAAATGATGATGATGATGATTGACAAGTTACAAGTTCATACCGATAAAATTGAATGTAACAGGTGTTTCAAAAATGAGATTTTTGATATCACGAACTTCTGAATAAGATTTAATTAATCAGATTCGCACCGATTAATGGATTACGTTATTTCCATAAAAAAATAATACTGAGACAGATAAAAGCATAAAACCCCATAAAAAATTACAAATATCGCCAAAGACTGGGAAATGAGCAGGTGGATGAGAGAAAAATTGGGAAATGACTTATGGAAAAACAATTTTCATCTTTGAAGAAAACAAGTACCTAATTAAATTGCACAACTTATCAGTTCCAACCAATTCGTATCCAAACTATCACAATAATTAATTTTAGAGTTCATAAAATTACTCGAATGTAAGAAACTCTTAAGAAAATAAATCAACAAAATTGACTAAGATCCTAGAAAATAACTCTTCGTGATTTCATGATCATAATCGATGACAGATAGCGATTAACCCTGAAGATCGTATCTTCAGGTGACACCATTGCCCTCGCTGTTCTGGTCGAGTTGTCAAATTGAATCGTGTGCTGTGACGATGCCAGGAGACGAATTGAACAATTTCACACGACTTTTTTTTACAGCCAAGAAGCGTCACCGAAACGTTTCCCTCGTTGACCAATGGGCTGATTTTGTGTGCACACTCGCACAATACAGTGTTTAGGTGGACATTGATTTATTTCTTAATTTGGACCATTACTGCTTGATGGATTCGTTTATTTTACTCGTCAAAATGTATGCGATAATGTTTTTACATTTTGTAAGCATGCCTTTTATTTATTTGACACTTCATTTGTAAAACATTCTGGCGAGTTTATTGACAGGTGGCAATCTTTTCCAACTAACCAGACAAAAGTAAATAAAGGAAGTTACTTGGTCGCAAAAATATTCGAATATTGATTCATTGTGAAAAATTCATGAACAGTATACATCTTAAAAAATGAAAATGAGATATCATCAATCAAAGGAAAAAAAATAAGGGGTGGTGGAGAAGAAAGAAAACCAGGAATGAAACACATTATATTACTGACCAGAAATTAAGAATTTTTTAGTCCCTTTTTAAAACATGGAGAAATGTAAATTATGGAGTAAGTTTAACATTAGTGTATAATTGGTTTCAGAGTCTCACTGAATGGGCAGTAAAGGACGACCTTAAAAAAAGAGCGGGGAACTATGAAATGAATTATGTCACAGAATTATGTCAGAATATCACAGTATATAAATGAACAATCTCTGTTTGATTGTAGCGCATAAATTGTAGAAATAAATAGCGTAGCGCATAAACTATAGTATATTTTACTGTAGTTATAAAATTTAATGTGTTTTGTGCAATCGTGCAACTATTTTGTTGATATTTTACGAAGTTATCAAGGACGTATTTCGGTATTCCTTTGTTCGTATTTAATTTACCACTTTGATAGTTCTCCTTTCAACTGGTATTTTTTCCTTTTATATTATGAACAAATTATAAGGGAACGCGTATGAAGAATACAAATAATTTGTTCAGACACTGAATCAGCCTTACGTTAAACGGGCCGTAGTCAATACTAACTATAATTTAATATAACTACATATTTCTTTACCGAGATAATTTTTAAAAGTATTGCATTGTATTACGCTTTCATTGTATATAATACAATCTGGCGGGTTTATAGACAGTCTGTCACAACCAACTAGAAATATATTAAAAAGGCCTGAAGTGAAAACCAGCCTGATACCCCCTAAAAATGGATACCAACGGGAATCGAACTTTCAACTCCCGGGTCAGAAGACAGGTGTCTTACCAACTAGATCACGATCGACAAAGTATAGGCATAAAAAAATATTTCAATCCCCTAAAATGATATGTGTTAATGATGAATTATTGTTAAATTTATTATGTAACTTAATAATATTTGTTCAGTGAGATAATAACCATATAAGTTTCGTGTAAAACATTTTTAATTTTAATTCGGAATATATAAGAAAAAAACAACGCTCCATTAAACTGCATCAGACGAAATGTTCACAAATCCATTTCGATTTCTTTGAATTGACCGCATGCACGTCTTTTCTTTCAATTTCCTCCAATGATTCCGCTGCACCGTCTTCTTCCCCCTGTTAGGGGTGAAATAATCAGTGGGCCATTTCATCCTGAGACCCTTGGGTCCAACATTTTATATTTTATTAGATTACCAATCTTCTGCAAAGGTGTCCGAATATTTTCTTTATATCAGAACTTCTTTAGGGGAAGCGCGTTGTATTATGTGTCCTTATTTCTGTTACCTTTTTTTTAAATTTATTTTAAAGTGTGTTTGTTTTGACATTTTATATAGCACTGCTCTTAAAGTACCTATATATTTTTTTCTTTCTACACTAATGACTATAAAAGTCTGGTGGAACGTAAATGCGTTTAATAGTTTTGAATATACATTTTCATTGTCATATAAGAAAACCCATGGGTAAAACCCCAAGTGTGCCACCATTAAACCTGGAAAATCGTGTTTGATACAATTTAACTTCATAAACCCCTTGTTAAAAGTAATGTTTAAAACTGTTTAACACGTAATTAGTGCGGCGTTAAAACACTCTTAATTTAATAGTATTTTAATGATACAATACATCTTCTACATATGCTTATCTTTGATTGTAATATTCAATAGAGCAATTTAGCCCAATACCATTTACTGAAAGCACTTATGAGGTGCTTGGTCTTGCATGTGACTCACTTGATTTTTATGCACATTGTCGCCAATATGAAACCCTCGCTAAGCTAATCTCTTCAGAAAGTATGAAGTATTTTTCATGAACAATTAATTATCTGGAGTATAAAAATTGGTGTGACTTCGATCAGAATATCTATATTTAAATAGTAAAAAACGTCTTTAAGTTATTCCTGAATTGAAACTGTGAGTGTCGCCTATAAATTTATAGCGCAATTATTACAAAACATTTTCTTATTGGGTTAAAATATTTTCGATTAATTTTATGTTTCACAAATGCCAATTATTGTTTGAAATAACAAAACTATTAAAATGAGTATAAAAAAGTCCTTTATATTTAAATTTAAGTGAAAACTTATTAATGATATTTTTTTAAGTTACTTATGCGAATAAATCAATGTTGACAAAAATTTCGTAAGCAATCCGAGTGGCGTAAACTTCCCCTTTTGGTTTATCTTGTCCTTCCTCCGATATTTCGTGCCCTCTTTCCCCCTGTGGTCATCTGGGAGGGGAATTATTACTAATACCCGGAAAAATAAATATGGCACTAAAAATATAGAGGAGCTCCTCGCTTTGGCTTTTATAGCGAAAATATTTATCAAGACAGAGGAAGTGTTTTCTTTTATCACCTTTTTATTGGAGAAAAAATCCGGAGGTAAAACAATTCGCACACCTGGTTCTAATATTCTCGTCTCTAGTCAATTAAAAAAAAAGGAAACATCTTAATTAAATAGGTAAGTTTTTTAGAGCAATGCCTTTAATCTGTGCAATATTGATAAAAATGTAACGTTTTAATTGAAAAAATCAAAATTAAACGCTTGATAGTTATAGCTATATCCTTTATTTATTAATTCAGTGAGAGTTTTTTTGCCATACAATGGATTTTTTAAACTGTGGATGAAGCTTAGCTACGTGGTTATATGCCAAAAAATGTTTATATAATGTATCTCAGTACAGTAATATTTTAAATTCTTAAATTACTATTTAAGTGAACATATTCAATACTGATTGTGAAGGCGTAGGATTGTATGGTGAAACAGCTGTCAATTAGTAAATAAATAAAGGATATAACTATATAGGTTATAATAGTACTTTAAGGTATAACTATCAAAGCGTTTAATTTTGATTTTTCTAAATGAAAAAAGTGTTATTTGAATTGAAAATCGACTGCATTAATACAAATATAAAACGTTTTAATTTTTTAAGTTCCTCCCTGAATGTCGAGGATCGTAACTTTTACGATTATTCTCCTATAGTGTGAACGATTTTTCACATTATGCAGGGCCTCTTGGAAATTGTACCCTATTTATTTTATTATATTGTGTGATAATATCATCTGATGGCATACAATCTATGTTTCTTCCACCATTCACACTTCCACTCAGTATCGATCTCCCAAGAATCTTGCGCTTCATGTGTTCGAAATATCTAATAACCCTGTTCCGATGATCTTTTCAATAATGTATTAGTTGGTTCTTCTAACTGTCGACGAAATGCACATGATTCTTCTAACTTTCGATGAAATGCACATGATTCTTCTGTCGACGAAATACACCTCTAATGCTGCTTTTGACATTATAAACATGACTTTTAAAGCGTTGTTAAGGAAAATATAGCATTTATTGCACCACAACCTAGCTGGTTTATAGACTACCTAGAAAAATGTTTAAGTAAAGTTCAGAATTCAAAAAAAGGGCCTTAAGTAAAATTCAGCTGTTGCCCTTTTTTAAAAATAAGTACAAATGGGAATTGAACTCGTAAACTCTGGATCGGCATACATGTATTTTACCAAGTAGACCACGGAGGCATACATGTCACTCCAAGAAATTAATTAAAATACGTAGAAGGGTAATTAATAAATAACTAAAGCAATAGACGTTCCGAAAATTGAACTCGGGACGCAAAATGGTCAACCAGCTCGTTAACCATTGAAATCATAGACGCTTACTAAAAATAGACCAATAAGAAAATTTGTAAAACCACCAATGCAGTTCAAGGCAACTACGCAACAATAACACTTACCAAAACGACCAGGTCATTGATTGAATTATTAACATAAACAAACACCTCCGCGTACCTCGAGGCCCATTCTCAGCGGCTCTCGGTGCCCGCGTGATATTGAAATCTGAACGGGCCTGTGTGAGGGTGGAATCCAAACTACCCTTAATGAGGGGCGGATTACCCTGCAAGGTCTTGTTCGCACCAGGACCGACCAGAGGGTGAGGGGTATCAATGGAAACAGATTTATACATAGCTACATAACGTGCGAATTGTCTGGTATGTTTTGGGATAGTTCTTAGCAGTATCGATGAAACGTAGAAAATATTGTCTTGCAAAGCCTCAACTAGTTTATCTGTTTTAAGTTACTTTAAATTTAACTTTCTAAAATGAAACTATACAATACGTGAATTTTAACATCTTTAATATTAACCAATTAAGGGAAATAATGTAGGTGTGATTTTTAATAACTGAAATATTAATTTGAATTGAGATATTTTGTTTTGTGAATTGTTATAAACTCGTTTGATACTCATAGCTAACGTACATATATACAGGCAAAACCCAATTACATAGAAAGCTCAAAAATAAATGTATACAGTGTAAAATAAATCGGTAAGAAATAACTGTTTTGTTAAAAAAACTATGTCTTATTACTTTATTTCATTTCAATGGTCAAATGACCTTTTTGATACAAAATATTAAAAAATAAAAGAATGATTAGAAAAAATATATATAAATGTAACACAATAGAAACAAAATAGCACAAGACGCATCCAACACAATAACAAAGCAACCCCATACAATTTACACAATCCATCCCGGCAATAAAAACTTCTTCACTTTATCTGTTAGTAGTGTCACTTGAAAATCCGTACAATGCCCATAATGACTATTCAATCTGTACAGACTTGTTACGTACGCGCTTTTAAGTTGTAATTTTTTTGTAACCTGTTCACGGTACATACGCACCATTACGTCGTTTCCCTCGGTATGTCTAGACGGGGTAGGCCGAAAGGACAGAGCGTCAGACTTTCCTATCACAGTACATATTTCGCCTCTTGTACATCTATATTCCACTTATACTAAAAACGTGTAACAGTATACCAGTTTACAAAGTATACGAAATAAGAAAATTGCAACTGTGTGTATTTTGTCACACAGACCATAAAAAGTGTATATGTCTCACAATTGGGGAAATCGTCTTGTTGAACGTATTTTAGGCAGAATAGAAACATTACATATTGCAGAGGAATATTTTTTTTATTTTATTTATTTATTATTTATTATTACACATGACAAGAAATATACACAATTTGAGAAAAAACAACAGGTAATTTGATTTGGACATATAATTTTAATGGATCTGGGTTTGTTGCCTTTCATTTGTCGTATCCCCAGTAAACTAAGCTTTTGCCTGTATCTCACTGAGGATATTTAGCATGAAAAAATAAATCGATACTTCTTTCCGATTTTTGATTACACAGAGCAGAGGAATATGTAGTGTTTCTATCTTCCAGGAAAAAAACAATGCACTTTATTCGATCATGATCAAGAAACTGAAACTACCCTCTATGAGAAAGTCAACTTACAAATGTATTTATTTCTAACGTACAATGAAACGTTTCCAGTAAAATGATGTAATTTATTGGAGATAAATTGTAGAGTACCTACAGGGAAACAGAAAACAGGAAATATCCTTTCCATTCACTCACAGACGAAATCTACCTGATTATTGTGGCCAGTTCTAGGTTTTTTTTAAATCAATCCCCTATTTTGAAATTATTTCATAATATTTCTATTTGGACAAGCATCTAACACCAGTAAATCTTCTGAACAGATGATTCATGAGCACCATGGCTGATTGAAACGTACTCCAGGGATATGAAACGGAGGGGATTGGTTCAGTTTCAGAATTTTTGGGTCTCGGGCCCCTTGTCGAGAATCATACTCGTAAATGTTGCTGTCTTATCTTACCAATGTTTAACTGAACTCGAGATATCTTTGTTTTAATTAAACGACAAGTGTCAAGTGAAACTTTCTAGCATTATAAATTTAAACTAAATATGAATGTATAACTATAATATTGTATTTTTGATAACAATAATGTCGGGTAATGACTATGAATAGGGATTTTGTTTATTAACTAAATCGATGTGTTAAACTTTTCCACCATTATGTCGTTTATTTTTATAATCTTCAGTGTGAACATGAATAGGGTGTAGTTTTTCCTATATTCTACAGTGTGGACATGAATGGGAGCTGTCGAAGAGGAAGACCTTGTGTATGATTGGACCGAAAGAATGAAATGTTTGAACGAAGAAAAGTTAGGGAATAAGAGAAACAAGGAATTTAAATGAAAAGATGTGTGGATATGCAGATGGATGAAATAGCATACGAAAGCTTTGCGTTTGTAGTAGAAATATTGGCACTTTGTCCTCTATGTATATTTCAACAGAGAAATGTCTCTATGCATATCGTTTTTTTGGTTATCAAGGCAGAAAAATCATTTTAATATGGTCACAAAATATTTTTGAGACGTAAAACAATTATATTGTTTTTCAGTAAATATATTGTTTTTTTTTTATTAAAGTTGTGAAATATTTTGGCCAGCCCTTACAAGTACTTCTATCCTTTAAAAATGCACTTACCCTCAATGATTACAAAAGTGACGCAGCAGATTCAGAAACGCGATGTAAAATCCCAAATTATCAGATTCATTTCGAGAAATTGAAGCAGTTTTTTTTTTGTCATTTTGGAGATGCATTTAAATAGAAAATTATTGTTTTTTTTTTTCATAGTAAATAAACGTCTCTTTATGGGTTGAAAAAGTTTATTTGAAATAACAAGACGAATATCTTGGGTATATTTTGGATTTCTCAGAACAATGACAACATTTTGGTGACTTGATTGAGTGTTGGAAGATCTTGAGTAGTCATTATTGCTCTGAACTCCGTCAATTTTTTTTCAACCAACACATACATTTGACAGAACATCAATTAAAACGCTCCAAACCTAAAGTCCACAATAATCCATTCCAGAAAATTGTTTTGCTAACCGAGTTGTGGAATATTGGAACAAATTGCCCGATAGTGTAGTAAATGACTTTACATTGAATCCGTTTAAAAACTGTCTCGATAAGTTCCTGCCCAGGAACTCGGAAGAAATGTTTTGTTTCCTTTGTTTTTTCTTTTATTTTTCCTCATGAACATTGATTGGCATAAATATTAACAGTATTCATGCTGTCTATCTATATGGATAGTGATAATTTTATTTATTGGTTATATTTTCGGCATTTGTATTTCATATTTTGTATTTTTACATATTTTTGATGTTATAGTTGATATAATAATTCGAAAAAATTAAAAAAAATCTAGTTCTTGAGCGTTTCAATTGTGACGTAAGGATGAAGAATATGTTGTGCTGTTCAGCATTTTAAATTTCAAATTATATAAAATATTATAAAATAAAAGAATAATAAACTTTTATATTCATTTAGACACGTTATTGTAGAGTATAAAAATACTGATTTTATTGCCATTAAGTAATATCTTCCAACCAACTAAATAGGAGTTACGCTGATCTGTGCAAATTGCAAGGTGTACGTAAAAAAATTCAAGATTAAAAAAAAACAGGATTAAACTTTGTGCATCATTTTGTCTGATGAGAGCTTCAAGATAAAAGGTAGATAAGATGTATGTAGATAAACACGTATATCGGGGATTAATGTAATTAGTCGAATAACAAATAATTAATGGTTGAACATTCCATTAAAAAAACAGTTATACCAAAGATTTGCAAATTTCACAAAAAACTGGAATAGGAAAAGAAAGTTGGTTAAGGACAATAACATTTTTTACTATGGAGAAATTCTGATATAACATAATTTATTATTAACGTTTATTAAAAAATAAATTAGTGAATATTTTGGCATTCTTTTCGTGAAATCTTTTAGAACGTCGTATTTTTCAACATTAAACTTCTATAAAGAATTATCTCACCCTTCTTTTTCGACATTTGGCCGAAGGAAATAGGATAAAATAAATTCCTCCCTAATCAGCAATCAGTGGACCGTCCGTGCACCAGAAATGGTCAGTATTCTTTGCCGACATTGCTGGCAATTTGGAAGGAGCACAGGAACAAATTGGATCAATTCACCAAGTACAAATGTCGATAGTCAGTCATTTGGCCATACGGAATAAATGCAGTTAGTCTTTGGGAAATTTTGTCCGAAAAAAGATCTCTTTTGTTGGGAATTGTGGGGAATATCTAAACATAATTGATTGGATGAAAATCAGTCTGAATATCTGCAACCTATTACAAATTGATGTATCTTATGGAATATTTTAAAATTAAGAAACATTATTCCTCGGAAACACGTTCTTATTGAAAAGCCAGAAAAAAGAGTAGCAGCAAGCAACTCAGTGAATGGAGAGTTATAAAATGCTTTAACCGATCAAATCATTTCAAAGAAAGGAAAGCTGACAGCCCATAATCGAATCTTGGCATGGAAAACTTGGACGTGGTAAAATTGTTATAAAAGTAAGATATATGAAATAAAAATAGCGTAGAATGTGTAAAAAACCACATATAGAAAAATGAATGAAGACATTAGAAAAAAATTCGAATCGAAAAAGAAGAAAGAAGTATTGAGATCGTTCAGCCACATAAATTAACGAATAAAGAAATATTTACAAAAATAATCTATACAAGTATGTAATAAGTTACAAGAAGTTTAAGATCTAGAAAAACGTAGCACAACCAAATGAATTGAAGTCTCAAAGACGGAAGAGGGAAAAGCCTTTATAATAGGAGAGTATGTATGACGAGGTGTGTGAACACGTCAGAAACGAAAGAGGAGGAGAGAATAAAGTGGGAATCTGTTCTCTCTATCTATGATAATTAAATTAAACACCTCAGATGCAGGCGTTTTTTCTGCTTTTTCAAAGTGTTTTTTAAATATCTCTCGGTAAGGGAAATGTTTTAAATTGTTGAATTTAAAATGTATAAAAGGTTTAAAGGAAATACATCAAGTAATGTATCTATCAAGAGACAGCACTTAACCGCTTTAAGAGTGCGTCAAGTATACCTAACATTTTTTTTCACTATTCAAGATACAGTTATACATACGTAAGAAAAACTTAATAATGTGAAAAATGATATTGTTAATTAGGTTTTATGTATTCAAGATACAACAAACTAAGGAATTGTCCGTGTCCTCTTGGTCAATCTTACATCAGTATGTTCGTTTCAAGCATATTTAGAAGGTCGATATGTAATAGTCAAAAGTAACAATTGACACTAAATATGGATCAACAAAGACATATCCCTATCAACCAACGGATCTCCGAACTGATTTTGAAAAAAGGAAGAAAAAATAATTCCAATCATTATATTGTACTACATAAAACTTTCGTTGAATACAAGACATTTTGGTAGGCTTATTGCCGTATGACAATCTTTTTTAACTAACCAGAAAGATTTTAAAAAGTTAAAACCAGACCAGTCCTTTAAAAAAATCGGATTCCAATAAGAATCAAACCCGCAATCCCAATCATTGTATTTTATTAAACTATCATTGAATACAGGATAACCTGGCGGAATTATTATATTATCCAACTAACCAAGATGTTGAAAGTAAACCCAGACTGGATTTCTTTTAAAGAAATCGGGATTCAAATGGGAATCAAACCCATTACCCCCGAGTTGGAAGACATTGTTCTTACCAAATAGGCCACTGCAATTGTCATGATTCGAATTAAATGTAAATTCAAAATAAATATGACTTTATGAAGATGATAATAATGAATATCATTGTTGGGAATAATTATTTTTGATGTGCTTATTAATATAGAAATCATCTCCTGTCAATTGGTATCTGATAATAGTGATGTCGATCAAGTAGCATATTCATAAATATTTCATAGTGGCACACGCAGTGCATGGCCCAGCGTAATTTATTCACCCATCAAGAGTTGTCACTGGAGGCGCACAATATGTCTAATAGTGTCACTTAATAAGGAGTGCCAATGAATGATAATCTTCCTCAGTAATCTTCCTCAATCTAAAGGGGATGTCATAATATACGTTCTAACTCGGGATTCGAACCCACTATATTAAGAGATTAACAATATTACAGTAAAAATCTTATAGAGTGTAATGATAGAAAGGTGGTAGTTGATGCCATTAGATAAGGCATTTCTCCGCGTCTTTACATGTTTAGAAAAAACATATTAGATAAGAAAACCGCTAAAAGCTAACCACAAGAAGACGAACTACAAAGAAATCTTTGTAGATCTTCAAATATGTGATAGTAACACATTCGGTTACAGGTGGAGTGTAGTGTACGTGTGTAGTATGCAAATATAATCATCAATTTTAATGAGACTCCCAAAAAGGGTCGTCTTCAAGAGCTTTCTAAAGCTGTACTAGCAGATTGAAGCATACATTTATATACGCATATTTTATTTTCATTCTTCTATAACGCTAAATCTTACTCTTGATTCATTACAATCATTCATATGGTACCCCTCAACATATTTAAATTGGCGATGGGCACATGATTAAGTGCCTGTCCGAGAGACACCGTTGTTTTCAGTACCATTAATTGAGCATTCGGCTTTAGAACCTCTGTAGTAGACGTGGAACTTCGTCATCCCTCATGTTGGAAATACTACCGTAAGTGAATAGCTAACAACACTCGCGCATGTCTATCGTGCGAGTATTATTAACAAACGAATTCTTAAACCAGAGTGGGAGTTTTTTAAATTTTATTATATTTTGGGCACCATCGAGAATGGAACCCGAAACCCTTGAATGAAATACACGCGTCTTACAAACTATGCCACGTAGGTCGTGTTGAATTCTCAATTAATATGTCCAATAAACTGGAAAAAAAACCTTTGGATTAAATATTTTAGCACACATTAAAATGTCATGTGTTATTGCATGTGTTGAAAATATTATCGCATACGAAGAGGTTATAATACTGGCACACGTCTAGCTTGTGAGTATTGTTGTCAGACAAACTAATTTACCAAACCGCAAACCTATATTTTTTGGTTCTCGTCATGAACCAAACCCCAAATCCCCAGGTAAATGTCAAACGTTTTATCAACTAGGCCACGGAAGTCATCAATCTACTAATAATTTGTTTGATCTTTCTTTTGCACATTGAAAACGCGTCTCCTAACCAAATAAGAATTACCATGATAATGGAAGTTGGCCACTATCATGGTAAGCCTTATTTGGTTCATAGCAGCCCGGAACAATTCAATAAAACTACGCCCAAAAGATTCCCGCAAAATCTTAAGCCAAGAGATGCTGAGTTTTTTCTACCTCGTGTACCTACCATATATTTTTCACTGGATGATCAGTTCTGTGATAATGTATCTTGTGCCCCTTATTATGTTACAGAGATTCTGCAACATGAAAATCTTCACCGTTTGAAATAATTATCGGTCTTTACACATACGAGCAAGCACTCCCATATTTGTAACACGATTTGTCCAGAAAGTCTTGAGAATACGTCGATAGATTAACTTCTCAAAATCCTCGATAGTAATAATTAAATTATGATTTATATAGTGCCGTTTAGAGAACTGACTCTCCTCAAGGACGTTATCACTCGGGATTCGAACCCATTAATATTGACAGATTAAAAATATTACAGAACAAGTTGAGTGTAATTTGAGTGTAAGAACATGACGGTCTAGACATGATATACAAGTTGAGTGTAAGAACATGACGGTCGAGACCATTAGATTAGTTGCTTACACGCATATGTATATTTAAAAAAAACATATTTAGAAGAAAATAAACTGCTGAAAACTTACCAAGGGAAGACGAACTACAAAGAAACCTTTGTAGATCTTCGGATATGTGATACTAATATATTCGACTTTAGTCAAAGGGATGTACTATACGAGTATATGCACGTTAGTATTCATATATTATCACAAACCTATATGATGTTTCCTGGTTCAGTGTCCACGCCTCCATCCCATAGACGAGAGTTGAGAAGATGTAGCGGCGAATCATACACATTCTCAATTCCAACTTCAGACCTCGACATGTAAAAAAACGCTTCATTATCATCACTTAGTCTTAAGGGTATAAATAAAAAAATAAAATAAATTTCAAAAAAATGTTTTTTTAAACAGCTTCATACAAATAGTGTATCTTTAAATACCGTTTCTTTCAACATCCTCCTACTAAAGTTAATATCTAAACACATCAACCGTTAAGGTGTAAGATATAAATGATGTCCAGTCCAGGGTGAATTATTCAGGGGATGCTGGGGCTGAATTAGTATGAAGGAGTGGGCATTCCTTAACCCCGGGGCAGGGCGTGATGGTAATGGTGCTTCTTACCCCCTGTCCCGTGAACAAAGGGGGGAGGCTGGTCACGTGTGCTCATGTTGATTATACCAGCCTAATATTTATAGGGATGCGAACTTATTGATCTTTTATTTGTTATTTATTTAGAAATGAATTGATAATAAATCATGATAATATTAAGTTTTTTTAGAAAGAATACTTAATTATGAGTGAACCTTGCTTTGGAAATGTGTCGACATCGCGATACATCTAAACCTTATTTTTTTATGAATTTCTTGAACACGTTTTATTTATTTTATTTTATTTTATTTTATTTATTTTATTTTATTAGGAAAACATACAGTGTTTATGTCGGTATTATTACTGATATCTATGGGTTTCGAAACACCATTTAACAGTTTTCGCATAGGGTAATGCATTTATGCTTTACATTTTTAAATAATTATATTGTTGGTCTGTGTTGGGTCCAAGCATTGTAGATAGTAAATTTCGAAATAAAATAATGTCTATATAAACTATTAGGAGAATTATTTTTCCAGATTATTTTTTCTTGCGGGACTTTTTTTACTTTTCATGAACATATAACTACGAAATAGACTTATTTAGTTCGACTTTTTCTTTTAAAAAAAAGTTTAATGCTCTTCTGTTTTGAAATCATCAAGGCCCGCCGGGCACAGGATTTGATTCAGAAATTAGAGGACAAAGTAGCCTGGGCCAAAGAAGCTGATCTTCGTAAAACATGTTTAATTTTGAATAAAATATTTATACGTTTTGAAAGTGGAAGTTTAACTTATTATTTTCACTTCTAATTTATGTATAATAGCTAAATTTAGCTTTCGATTTAAAAAAAATTAAATTGTCTATATTTTTATAAGAGTATGTAATATTTTACTGTGACCTTAGATCCAACAAAACAGTTAAATGCCGATGATAATAAAATATAATACAATAATTACAAATATCAATTAATACGACATTATCACACATTTTTACACGAAATTTATTCATCTCAATAAATTTCAAATAACTCATTGACATTGAATTTTTTTATTGTGAACTCCGCCATCTGTTGAAGTTAATACGCGTCATTACACTTAATAGCTACTACTGCCACCTACCGTCACTTGTAGGTACAAGTTATAAATGACCGTGATAAAAATTCACCCTCTTAATAACCCCTGTCGGCGAACTGTCATCTTCTGTCATATATTAATTACTATATTTTATATCTACCCTATTCCAACTGCGAATTAGCTGGTCCCTTTCCGGTATTTCCCAGTTCTATGGAATAAATTAAGGGAGTTGTGTACCTATGTGTATTAAAAGAAGAAAACGTTAAATGAAACATTGTTATTTTATCAGGAGTAAAATTCATACACAAATTGCAATTATTGATTAATCTTGACATATTGGTAGTTATAATATTATATTATACATTTGGTTTTAGTTAGATTATTTATTTGGAAATTGTTAATCAAAATGATGTTTAGATATAATCGTATTCTTTAAATATTTTTAAGAATAACTGTATATTTACATTTATGTAATTTGACGAGTTAACGTAATGATCCTATTTTTATATAGAACATATTTCAGTACTGAATGTTTTCAGAAAGACAATAGTTAAATTAGTATTCTAAATGTTTGTCAGTATGCTGTGTTTTATAAAAATTCTGTATGTTCGGTAAAATTGTGTTCTTATGTTACTTAATATACCACATTTGTATTGGTAAATAATATAATTGTGTTAAAATAAAAAAAACAATAAATCGTTTTCATACGCATTATTTTAACAAGAAAATGCAAAAGAAAACGATTAAAATTTATACCATTTTTCCAGAGTGTACGAATGTATTTATTGTAAGTATGGAAAAAGATCCAACCCACATTTTACCTCTCTAGATAATTGAGGAAGTATCTCGCCACTCTGTATCAACTTGTATGGAATAAAAAAAACTTTTAGACATAATTTACCATAACATACCCATTTAATAGATTTTTTTTTCACATTCAGAATTGATCTATTTTTTTCGTTATAACGTATCAAAAAAAAGTATTATATGTCCTGAAATATGTAATGAAAAACATGTCCATCTTAGCTCTTGACGGATGTTCATTTCTAGCTTATCAAATGCTTTCGTAAAGCTTTCATGTTTGTATAACTGTTTTGTTTGCTGACATTTAAGTGTACAGGTTTTGATTAGTGTAAAAATACTATGTATTTCATTTTTATTTATTTTTTATTCATATTTTACAGGGGCAGTCGGATTTTTGACGAATAATTGTATTTTCTTACGTACAACCATACTTGCAAAATGATAGCAATTATATTTTACTGAATTATTTCATACTTGTAATATTTTTTTTGCTTTAAATTATAAGATTTATACCTGAATACCTAGACAAATAATTTATTTATAGCAAATATCATACCCTTTATAAATATATTGTTAAGATTCCACAAAAAAGAATCACGAAATATTAATTTATAATAAACAATTTTGAAATTATTAACACATTTTCATCATCCTATCACGTTATGTCCCTATGTCGATAGGCAGAGAGAACATATCTCCTCTCTTTTTTTTTTTACCTGGCATACATCTTTTCCTTAGCAGAAAGCTTTTCCGCACACCTTATAATGGAAAGTTTTCTTTTATAGTGGTTTTTCACACTTTCCTATTTCAGAATTGGATTAACTTAGTCGTATCACGTATTTCTAGGTCTTCCCATACTTCTCGTACCTTCTATATTGTTATTTGTAAATTTTCAACATTCATCTTTTCTATGTGGTCGAATCATCTAAATGCTCCGTTCTTCATCTTAAGCACTGCATATACTTTTATTTCACTTCATTCCTAAAGTCCTTATTTTGTTTTCTATCATAAATTATTTTCCACACATTCTAATCAACGCTACCGTTTCTACCGCATTAATATAATAGTATTTTCATCACTTTTCTTTCGTTAGCATATTGAAGTGATGAAAACAATATTACTATATCCATTTTAGGTCAAAATTCAGATACTTCTTTCTCAAAAAGTAATTTGCGTTTTAGACAAAACAAAAATTCAAATCATTGATACATCAGAAAAGAAGAGAATTTCTTAAAAAATCTAGATTTAAAAATATCTCATTTTATTACAGCGGATTCAAACAAAAAAAAGTAAAAAAAGAAAAATCCTTGTTAGCCGATCGGTAAGTTTATTTCTGTGTAGGCTTTTTTATAACCCTCGTTCCGACACATCTCTTTTTTTCTTAACAAAGTCGGAAAAGTTCTCTATGTGTAGTTGGCGGTGTGAAAATAACATTAGCCTTTCAAGTTTTCACCCCTGTCCAGCCTCCCCTTCACTTTGGCGCGTTTATTAAAACACCCTCTAGAACCTCCCACACCCTCACACCGAGATAACGCCCCGGAGGCAAGTGACCGAGAGGTATTAAGAAGCCAAACAATACAGTTTCCAACAGTGTGAACTGGACTTTGTTCTGCCATAGAAATAACTTATTTCGTTTTTTTTTTCATTCTTGTAGTGTATACTTAGTACTTAATACTGAATAATAAATATTTTAAGCATAAATGATTTTTTTGTGAAAATCATAAAAAAATCTAAGAAAATACATTCCAAAAGATTGCATGCATACACAAATGCATTTTTAAAAGACTTAAGAATACATATTTAAATAGACTATGAATCCATCTTCAAGATACTTTAAGATAAAAAAAATATTAGACTGCACCTTTAAATGTACTAAGAATAAATCTTCAGAAGACCTAAAAATGCATCTTCAAATTACAAAGAACACATCTTCAAAGATCTTTGAATGTATTTTCAAAAGGATTAAGAATGTATCTTCAAAATTTACATTTTGAAAATGCTTTGTTTAACTTTAAAGTCTCGACTTATCTTGACCGGTTTTTTACGTAATTCTTCCTCGAGCTTTAAGTTACACAAATATTTCCTGCTTAAAATAAATGAAGTTTTGAAGTATATTATGTATTAATGTACAACTAAGCTACTTAAAAGACTTTTCTCCACGTCGATTGGTTAATAGCTGTCCAGATTCCTTCCACTTCCAGATCTTGTTATATATTGTTTAAAAGCCTCTCTCTCTTATCTAGTTTGTCTAGTGGTCTTCTTCCACATTGTTGAGCACACACTGATCGCAAGCATGTCTTATATGCAATGGTCAAGAAATTTCATGGTATCAGGATTTGCAAGTACCCTTTAGTACGTCTCCCCAACATATAAGATGAAATTGGCTCAATTGCCCTTGAGCTGTGAGTGAAACAGGGCTGGACCGAGTCCCGTGGGGCCCGGCTCGCTCAAGGTTTTATCACCTTCTCCCTAGTACCTGTGAGACGTTTATTTGCACTTATTCTCCCTCTTATTTTTTTCGCTTCCGTAGCAAAAAAAACAACACCGGGATTTCAGAAAAGTGGATAAAATTATTTAATCACCGTACAACTATTTTTGATTTGAAACGAAATCGTTAGTCATATTTATTAAATAATAATTTGTCAATTTAATGACAACAAATATACATATTATTTATACATAACATAAGAAATGAATAATTGTTTATACCTAATTTAAAAAAATAAGAAAAATTATGTTTCAATTTTTACTGATTAATTAAATTGATTAAGCAGGTTTACGTGTTTCCCTAATAACGAATGTTAAAAACTATTTTTGTTAATAATTAAAAGCTGATTACTTGATGTTTGGAAAATATATATAAAAATATTTCTGTAACAATGGAATAAAGCAAACTTTTCCATGTGAAAATTTTTGATAAGTGCACGACTCTATACGTGTGAAAAAAGTTTTCTATTTAATTTCAAATAAAAATTATAAATAACAATGAAATATTATATTTTTTATTTTTAAACAAGGATAAGAACAAGTGGGATCAAATTCATTATATTTAAAAAAATCACACGTTTTTGTACAGAAAAAAACTAAATTTTCCGCCTGAAATAACTTTAGATACAAAAGTTGCATGAAACGTATATTTTGTTTTTCAAAGTGAACTGCATTTCCACTCAAGTTGCAGTTCCTTTGTATTCAGTTTTCGCATTTCTTTTGAATGACCCTTCCTTCGAAGTGATAGATGTAAATCAATCGCCCATCTTGGGTTTAAACTAAGTGTAAAGTGATCGTAAAATTGTAAAAAGGAAGAGAAAGGACTTAAGATCCCTTCCGTCCCCTGGGAAAACTGTACGTCTGCTGGGGTAGCTTAAAAGTAAACTGAAAGAATTATGCTCAATTTAAAAAAAAACGATAATTTTAATACTTTGTTATAATGAGTGTTTTAACACTATGTTAGTTTCATGTCGAAATATTTCAGTTGTCGGTTGAAAATAGATGTTTTTTATTTGTTATAAGATAAAAATGTTACTTAAAAATAATCACGTTTTTTTTAAATTTTGCAACATCAATTTTGTAATGCATTTCGTTATTTCAATAAAGTAAACATTTAACAATAAACGAATACGTTTTGTTAAATGTATTTAGTTTTCAAATTTAAATGATTATCAATCCAAATGTCATTTTAATTCGAATATTCAGGGTTGTCATCTATGATAAAGCTTCAGAAGTATCCTGATGGAACTCATCCACTCCTTCCTGAATTAATATATTAGACACTTCTCCCGAGGAGTGTCTAAATAATTTAAGTGTAAAAATATGTTCAAATTTAGTATTAAATTTTAAAAATTTCGTCTTTTTCGGTATTTTTGCATACGTCAACTATTTCACGCCTTCTTTAATTCAAGTTACTTTTCTGTTACATTTTGATAAGTATACGTATAAGTATTATAAAAAATGGCTTCTGCTTGTTGAAAATTTGATTATAGTCAAGTTACCTATTCTAGCTTTGCATTATACTCGTATGTAACAATAAACCAAAGGAAAACTATACCAAGAAGAAAACGCACTAACGTAGTACATGCATCACGTATATGGGCTTTCAGTGTCCATTACGCAACCCAACCGGAGAAGGTAATCCTACACGCATGTCCTAAAACACTGTCCCATGACGAATGTCTTAATGGGCGGGGGTAGGGGGGAATGGGGAGAAATTTTCAGGAGTTTGAGAAATGTAGTTGCTCGGAGATTTGCCATTCTTAGTCACTGGAGAAAAGAAAAAAAACATTTATCTCTTCTTTAAGGCGGATTTACTCAACTTTATTTTAACTCCTTTATACAAATACATCTGACAGATTAAACTGATTTCTTCCAATCAACCAGCTTTTGTTTCATTATTAATATAGGTATCCATGACCGTGTCTTAATCATATTAAATGAAAATAGTACCTATTTAAAAAAATATATAATATATAAATCAAATAAATATAAAACTATAATAAAAAAGTAAGGATTTGGATTGGAATAGTATGGGAGTTAAGGGACGGAATATATTTAAAAAAAAATATTTAGTTGAATGTAATTATTAATAATATAATTAAACGAAATAAAAGCTTTTTAATAAATCGGATTCTTGAAATATTAAAATTTTGATCACTTAAAACATGAAGAAATATAGTTGCTCAGATCACTTTATCTGTATCATATTTAATATCCTTGTCAAAACACTATCAACTCATAAATTATTATAGTTTGTTTTGCATTTTTCAAAACGTATTCAAAGTGTCTTGAAAGTAAACTTAAGTGTTATACAAGTGTTCTAAAAACATTCCAAAATACATTAATGTTATCGTAAGTGAAACAATTATTAATAATAAAAGAACATTTTATATGGCGCCGTTAAGGGAGCTAACTCTCCTCAATGGAGAAACTAAATTGAGCTTTGACAAAATAGTTAAAATAATCGTAAGCGTAATTTTTCTCCAACTTGATATATCATTTAAAGCTTTTATATAATGCTATGCAAAAAAATCACTGCATGATACTTTTGAAGATTTTTTGTAAGGTAGACATTTCTAGCTTTTTTACGCCAAAAGCTTTTCGTAAATAATAAAAATGTTAACTATCAATTATCACTATTCTTATATTAAATTCTCTAATATTCTTCACACTGAAAATATTTTTTGATTACTAAAAAATCTGTCTTTTTTTATGACGTATTTCATTCCTTTATCGATCACCTTCCTGCAGACTCCTTAAGGATGATGGCTCCGAGGAGTCCTCAACTCAGCAGGATACGGCAGGGGGCAAGGGGTGAGTGTTCCCTATTCCCAGCTCCCTATTGCCTATTCCCAGGTGAGTTCAATTCTGCTGCGGCGTGCCCAAATTCTGATGGACCTCCGTCATAAAACGTACGCCTCGTCAATGTTCGCACGAATCCTAAATCAAGCGAGAATCGTAGGATCTTTTGTTTAAAAGGTTCCTATATCAGACAAGGGGTATGTTTTTTTTAACAAGGATAATTTAAAATATTTTACATGTATACATAAAGCATTGTCAGAAACTATTTTTGGGTCGAATGATCTTCGTCTGCCTCACAAAGTTAAAAAGACGAAATATGAGTGGCGTGTGCAGCTTTATGAAATACGTTCGTTTTTGGGAAGTCGAAATTTATGATAATATTTAAATTACACACATATACTACACCTAAATCATATGCATTAAAATTACATAAAATATCATGACAACTACTGGAAGGCCTTTTTTGATAACAAAGAAAATTATTTTTTTCCATTTGTAAACAAGTAGAAATGTTTTACGTAGGAAAATGCTTTTCACTTATAGAAAAAAAATCTCCTCACAAACCCATTGTGACGCATTTTCCTAAATGTGTTGATACTGTTACAAATCTCCCTCCTATTGGTGGAAATGTATCTCAATTGGGAAGATATCATGAGAAAAATACATACCTTTTAATAGCTTCCCTCTCAAATGTATTTTTTTTTCATTGACTTAACATATGCGTGTAACTTCAGGATTTATATGTACAAGTATATTTAAATTTTATTTATTTTCAATTAATTTATATATTTTATATAAATCCATGGCCTAGTGGTAGATCAAAATTAAACCAGTCAGTTTTAGCATTAATAAAATCCAGCGGCATGGTACGAGTACAATAGAGTTAAAAAGAGTTTTCAGATTTATTTCAGTTTTTATTTGGCTTGTAAGATGGCCAACGTATCGTAATTCTTTATTTTCTTGACATCACCTTGAAAACGAAGGCTGCAACACTTTCGAAATATTGACTAGTTTTCAAGCCAAACAAATACGAAATAATTCCGAAAAATATTTGGACTTAATAGATATGAATAGTGAAAATGTTCGAACATATTATTATAATAACCTACTTGGTGTAGTTGGTAAAAAGTCTGACTTCCAAGCCGGGGGTTGCGGATTCGATTCACGCTAGTATTCGTTAGATTTTGATTTAAATAAAAGGGTTCAAGTCTGATTTTCATTTAATCTTTTTATAACGCCTTTCTGTTTAGTTGCAAGAGATCGTCTTATGGCAATAAATCCGTCTGGTCGTACTGAATACAACGAAAGTGTAACGCAATACAATGCAATGATGGATCAGTAAAATATACCGATTACACAAACACTATTGATACAGTTTCTATTGATCTTTTTGACCGCATTGACTTAACCGTCGTTAGAAGAAGCCTCACGCGTACGAGGAGGGTAGAGAGGCGAAGAATGGGTCACGCTTCGGGGTGGACATTGGGAGTGCTGGGGTAGAAAGGGAGCAACGTCCACAGGGGGTAGTCTGACGCTAATTGAAACGAGGTAAATTGCGCTACATTGATACAATTATCTTATTTTAATTTATGTCTATTGGCTTTATATCATACGAGTATCTGTATGGTCAGCAAATAGCCGTCGATTTTCATTTCGTTTGGAAATTCAATAAAAAATAAAATATTTCAATATTAATTTTTTTTTCAAAATGACAAATAGTATTTTATTTATATTCTTTTATTTATTTAAACAATTTACAGTCAATGTCAACGTTTAAAAAAATAACGAAATGTTATTTAAGATTAAGAATACCTGTGAATAAAAGCAGGTTTATGTTTCAAAAAATTAAATAAATATTGAAACATACAAAATTATAGCCAGAAGAAAGAACTAGTAGATATAAAGTATACAAGTAGATATAAGAAAGCAGATATAAAGCAAAAAGTCCATCAGATGTACCATATTTAACCATGTACACAAAAAATTAAACAGTGTACATAATTTGCGGGGGCTCTGAAGGCCCACAGCCTTAACAAGCATATAACTCTTCTTAAAAAACAACAGCGTGCATAAAAATATGACCTTTTTAGAAAAAATACAAAATAGCATACATCGGTTACACATATTAATGAAAATATTGAAAAAATTGCGACCGTTTTTTCATGTATAAAGAAACGTTTCTTCTGATACTCAAGAATCTACTCTCTCCGTAGATTTACAAACGATTTCCCCAAAACCCTTCAGCAACACAGAAGGCGCTGCCGTTATATCGTGTACCATACAATCTGATAACTTCGAATTGTAATATGCTTAACCTGAAGACGCCTACATTTAAATAAATTCAGGTAAATATATATCGTTTTGATTACCATCGAGATCCTGAATCACTAAATCGATTTTTCATACTATATATAGTCACAGCAACTCCATATCTCCGATCAAGATACCCAAATAAATCGTATAAAGAAAAATTCATATCCTAGTAACAAGATAGACAGTCGATTTTACATATGGTCATAGCAACTTCATATCTCCGATCAAGAGACCCAAATCAAGTGTAGATAGAAAAGTCTTATCCAAGTAGTCAATTTTGTATTTTTTAAGCGGGCTTTTAAACAGGATATATTTTCTGAACCAAATTATGCTTAAAACATATTTATTAGGTTCTCAAATTGTTTTGCATTACTTCATCGCACGACATAATTAAAATAAATATCCAAATAAACACGCACATATATGCGTATACTTATACACGTATACTTTTATACACCTTTGTAGAGCCATACGAGGTAATGGGTGTAAGAAAAACGCATTTGCTCTAATCATCCAAACGACTTTTTTCCAACCCCACCATCTTCGTTCTAACTAGAGGACACTTTTTACGATACACCTGCTTTTACGACTCCCTCCTCCTTCGGTTTATTCTTCCCAAACCCCCCTTTCTTAGTATAAGTAGAAATTTCGCTAGAAGCTTTTTTTCAAATACAGACGCCAATAATATGAATCAAAATAGTATTTGTATCATGTTTCTCATATTGAATAATATATTCAATATAGCAATCCCATTTCGTAAAGAAACGAAATGATGAATCCTAAATAAGACAGAAAAGATAATTTTTTATAACCATTCAATTTTTAGCTTATGTAATCTGCGTAGTGTTTTTTATTTATATTTTAACATCCACAACAGAAACGCTTTTAACATCCACAAAACAATTGAAACGACAAATAGCAAGTTACTTACACAATTCGTGTTCTTGATAGACACATGTTTAGGTTCTGTATAGGGGTAGAAAATATTGACCAAGTGTTTTATTAACTTCTTAAGTATTTTTTTCTCGAATACTATATTCAATTACCTTGTTTAAACCGATCATTGTTCCAATATTTGAATGTTCCATATACTCGTATGTTGCCTATTAAATAGCAGTCCTTTCAAAAATAATTTATTATTCATTCATTTCCATGTCTACACCAACAATTATCAGTTATGCCACGTGTTTCAGTAGGAAGCAACAGAGATCGCCCTGTCATTCGCATCAATCAGGTCCTGCTCAGAGCAAGTATTCCGGATGTTCGGACAAAATAGCACGTGTTTTACGTCATGTATATCTCCACAATGTCATTCAATGGTACTTTTGTTTAGGAAACTCCATATCTGTATATTAACCTTGCATCTAACCACCCCTACTCGGAGTCTATTCAATGCTTTTTATGGAAGCCAAGGCAGTTTGTCTCCAGGTGGCATCTTTTCCAAGAGTTGCTTCCAGTCGTCAAGTGTTTTTTTCTTTCCACTTCTGAAAACGCGCTTTATTTGGAGGAATCGTCAGTTCTTACGCTCTCTTCATGAAACTATACATTTATTTTAATCTCGATATCGCTGGTTCATGACCATATAAGAGGTGTCTTGGATTCTGGACTTGTTTTGTTCTTTCTATGTCAGTTGCAACACTTCTACGGATCTTACGTAATTAATTTATGACACTGGTTTAAATATCTAGAACTCATATTTTTTCTGACATACAACATATCAGATTAGCAACTATTTGTGCATTGTTTTAACATTTATGATTATATAAACATAAAATTAATCATGCAAAAGAAACAAAGTACCCTTATTAAAATGAATTATCGTAAAATAAACTGTTAAAATTAAAGGGAGAATGCTTTACGGAAAGAAATAATTCATTACATCACTTGGAAAGGTGTGGCGAGATAGTTCCATCATTCTATAAAAAGAAAAGTCTATGTATATACTTTACTACTTTATTGAAATGTTGAATTTATAATAATCAAACACACAGTGATGCATTTTGAATACATATTTCGTATTTTCATCTTGTTATAAGCTTTTTGGTATAAAATTTTGTAAAACTTAACACATACCTGTATAAAATATTCATGAAAAAAATTATCGTATATTTCCATACTGAGCGTGCCATTTAAAATTTGATAAGGGTTGTTCAAAACACAAAATCTTGTCTATAAATTACTCAATAAAAATACTACAGTTGCCCATTTGTTTCGTAATTTTGGGGATTCCAATTTAATTTCAATGCGGGGAAAAACGTTTTATTCGGTCCTTAAAAAGAGTTCGCTCGAAAAAATAAGAGATGTTTGAATGTGAAAAACTGCCTCAGGGGAGAAATAAAGTAAGAAATTGGGCTTATCTTAGAGGTGTACCAACAATGCTTACATTGTAAGTGGGTAATTTATTATTTCCTGTTTTAAATTAAATTTTTGAATCAGATTTCAGGACAAGAATGGGTTATTCTATTGGCGGACATTTTATGTAACATGTTGGAAAAATATATAACACACATATGTATATATATTGAATCGCTTAATACACATTCAGTAACAAAAAATATATAAAATATATTAATATAGAAATGAAAAGAGTCGGTTTAAAAATATTTTAATATGTATTTTTTATTTGACATTCACAATTATTATACTGACAATAGTGATTTTTATTTGACATTGACAATTATTATATTGACAATAGTGATTTTTATAAGTTTGATGAATTACTAGAATTGAATAAGTAAGAATTTTTTTATTGCAGGTGGTTAATTCTAATATTTAAGGTTGTTTCTAAAGTAAGGGATATTTTTTTATTTTAAATTTAAAACTGTGGTTGTCAGCATTCTAGAATGAGTTGTCGCGTAAAAGGTAAAAAGGGACGAGCACAGAGTAAAAAGTGCTTACGGCAGTCGAGTGAAGAGTGATGTTTATGCTGTCGTGTGATTTGTCACCGTTTTATGACACACCCTATTCCAATATACATGATGTTAGGATGAAAACCTTGTAAATGCTAAGATTTATTATTTTCAACTTAAGATTTTTTTCTTACCGTATAACATTACTACGGATAAAGTGCGTTTTCTGAAATAGAAAAAAAAATACCTGAGGACTGAATAAATCTCTCGGAAAAGAGGGCACCCGGAGACGAACTGTCTTGGCTTACTTGGAAATTACTGAATACACTATGATTAGGGGTGACTAGATGACACATAAAGATTCCAAGATGGGGTTTCTTGAACGAAAGTAGCACTGAATAAGTGTGTCGGAATTGCATTACTCACAACACACGGTAGTTTATCCGATCATCGGGACTAAGTTATATGCTCTGGGCAGGACCTAATTGTTGCAAATGATAAGTCGATGTATGTCGCGTCCTACTGGAAACACGTGACATAATCGATGGTCCGGACATGGAAACAAATGAATGACGTATAAAATTTTCTATGCTAATGAAGATCAAGAAATTCATGACTTCTATTGGCGATTACATTACTCCCCATTTTTAATTATATACTTCTTTCTCTAGTACTCGACATTTGTCATCCTTCGTCTTATGTACAATATATGAAAATTACTGTTTTTATAATAGATTTTTAATTATAGATCCACTCCTATATCATATGAATGGATCATATGATATAGGAGTGGAACCAATCCAACCAATAAACATATATTTAAATATCAAGAGTTAATATGTACGGTTTTCCCTGAATTGGTCCACTTTTACGACTATTCAAAATACCTATAATCACTACATATTTTGAAAATTTCTTCCTGAATAAATCTCAGGTAAAATTTTACAGCTAAGATTTATAGTTGTTTATCCTAATTTTCACAGCACCATTTTCACAGCAGGCTATTAGACACATATACCAGTCCGATTTCATCTGACATTTTTTGCAAAAAAAGATGTATACTAATATTTCATAGAATCGAACATGCAGTGTTTTTAGGTTTCTATCACAGGAAAAACGTTCCGAGTCAGCAAACGGTTCCCAATTTCATTGTTGATAGCGGTTCAGAATTCACGTGGAACAATTCGTATAGATTAGTCGAGTGTCTGATTTTTTGGATGAAATTATAATATTTATTTTACTGGTTTAATATTTTTTACGCAAATTAGATTCATGTATATTGTATTGAATATCTCAAATGAACGAGTGAAATGTGTTATGAGATTTGAATTACTTATGCAGAAATACGTTAAATTTAAACGTATTAAGTTGATTGATAAAATGTATTTTTCGGTCTTAAGTTTATAGATGTCATTAAATACAAACAGTAAATACAAACATTTTTATACTTAACACAATAAATCCGGCAGATGTATTCACTTGAAAGTGATTTGTATTTACATGAAAGTGAAACTTTCAAAATACATATTACGAATTCTAATTAAATATCATCAAGGAAAATACACCCAAACTTTGTTGTTTATTTTGGCATTGCTGTAATTTAACGTGCATGAATGAATTGATTTACAATTCAACAAATTTTACAAGTAATTCATGTTCCAAAAATTTCCCCCCCCCATTTTTATATAAGCTTTTTATCTTCTTCCGTTTAGTAGAAAAGCTTTTTCCGATCATAAACACTTGTGATGTCACATTGCTTGCCTGTTTTTATTTTTACAATTCCGCCGTAGAAATAGCTTGAAAATGGAGCATTTCATTTTATGTGGCTTTGAATATGCTATAAACATATTTTTATTGATGCTTATTTAAATTCCTTGCACATCCTTACACGCTTACTTGTTCTGCTATTGCGTCTAACTTATTCTGCATATCGATATTTTTGTACAAGTATTTCGAATTGTTTGAATATTTAACAACGTAGAATGCTAAAAAAATTTATATTTTTTAAATATATGTTTCATACATATGTGTTTCATTAAAAAAATAATAAATTTATAAGAAATTATTGATATGATATATTAATGGTAAAGCTACTGTTATAAATTTCATAAAAACAAAGAATTGATAAAATTTCGGAAAAACGTGGTTTTCTGGAACGCGATTTCGTAACATTTTTTAATCTAAGAGTTGTCAAAGAATTTCTGCTATTGCATAAGCGCCAGGATGACAATTATTTAATTCGTATGAATTCTTCAATATATCCCGCATAGATGAAGATTAAGAGCGTGACTGGGATACCACATTATCAACGACGACCTCCGTTGCCTAGTTGGTAAGACACTTGTCTCCCAGCCCGGAGGATGTGGCTTCAAATCCCGCTGGATCCCTGATTTAAAAAAACATTCAGTCTGGTTTTTACTTAAGTTCTCTTTAACTTATTTCTAGTTGGCTGGAAGAGATTGTCACATGGCAATAAGCCCGCCAAGTTGTATTGTATACAACGAAAGTATAATACAATATAATACAAAATCTTCGGATCAACTATTTGAGCTCAGTTATGTTGAGTATTTATGCTTTTGAGTTTCCCACAAAGCACTTCCTCATATATTTACTCCTAGCATTGTACCATATACTATGTTTTCTTCTGCAGTGAACTCACTTTAGCGAGATTTGGATATCTTGTGTCGGGTATGCGAGTAACATGTACAGATCAAGAAAAAGCAAATTCTTGACACAGAGATCTCGATGCTGCAGCAGTTAGTTCTGTTCAATACTTCAAAGTCTAAAAGTATAGTATGAGAATGTATAGTATGAGAATGAATATGAATAAGGATTGAAAATTATTGCTACTAGATATTTTTTAAGTAGACTGTCTGACATCGTTCCAGGTCCAACTTTTCATTCCGTATATGCAGCCACGCGCCTTTGCACTTCCGGTCATTTATAACTCGAATGTCGAACACCCGGAAACTTTCTTTATTATGCATCCACCTATTGTTTCCTGTATCATTAGTGACCTCATACATTAAATATTTTTTGACCGATCGTTAGTTATTACCTTCAATAAAAAGTTAATAAAAATGTTCAATTATTTCTGAAAGTAGTAAAAACTTGGAATAATAAGAGATAATGTTAAATCTCTTATGAAATAATCAAGGTTTTTGTGAATTAAATTATTATCAATCGATTTCTTTATTATCTGATCAGTAAAAATGCTCGAGACAGAAAAGTAATTACAAAAAATAACATTTACAGAAGTAAAGCACATTTGATATTGTTGTTTTTTTTACATGTTTTTTTGATATGTTTTTTAATTTTTCTTTCGTTTTCATTGCTCTTATTCTCTAAGTGGGTTATTTCTTTAATTTTTATTCGGTTTCTTAACCTTTGTTATTTTGTTTTGTGCTTATATCATAACTAATTTAATTATTTTATTCTGTAACAGTTGTTTTTTTTACCATTTCAAAACTAAAAATATTGTAAAAATTCCGGATACCGTGCAAAATTTCATTATAATATTACTATTAAAGTTCCAAAATCAGCAAACAGAATTATTTTTTATACACGAATACATACATCTCCCTGTCGGGGTAAGCAGCGAGGGCAGACCACCAAACTTTCATATCTCGATACACATCCTTAGCCTCCTCCAAATACTATATATACACCTTCTACGATTTCTCTATTTTTTACGGTGTCAAATACAACTTTTGACCACAAAAGGATATTTTTTTAATAAGCAATATAACACTTTTAATGCAGTAAATTGTATAATTTTATTTTTTTTCTGAAAAATATTAATGTCATAGAAAAACGTTGAAATATATACAAAATTTAAGTGGAACGATATCAAATCAAAATGCATAGAATTTCTTTTTTTTAGAAATTTATATAATGGAGTATGGTATTTTTTTGTAATGCTAGTACTGAGTATCTAAAAAAATTGTAATATTTTATTTAAAGTCTTTATTTACAACTTCATAATTTGATTTCTTCAAAATTGTATCTCATTTATTTTTAATGGATTCCACTTTTCCAAACTGACTCAAACGACGATTCCGGTTTAAAAAATATTTGGTCTTATTATATTATATATTATATCTACTCAATTGTTTTAATTAAGGAAGTGACAAATATATAATACCGCATTATTTCCAATTATCATGATGTAAGGATATTATTTATTATTAGCTGTAAAAGGACTTTCCTGTTATTGTCAGGATCATAATGGAGACGGGAAGTAACGGATTCAAATTTGGTAACTGTTTTATTTGTAAACGAAATTAAAAAAAAACAATAATTTTGAAACATAATTTTGTCATTGGACTTGACTATTTTTCTAATCGATCTTTGCGGTTTTAGTATAGTAATAATTGAATTATTTCAAAGTTAAATTGTACTCGGTTATATAAAAAAAGGCAAAGATATTACTTCAAGCCAGAATATTACAGTTTTTCCTTTATTATAGATTTCGACAATAAATATTTTTATCAAATAAGGCTTCAAAGACATTCATATTTTTTTTAAAGATAAAACACCACCATTATTGCGTATGTATAACGTATGATAACATCTTTGGTCTTTTTGGTAAGTCGCTCGTATCTTAACCCTGAGGTTGCGGGTTCGTTTACCATTACTACTCAATTAAAAAAATTATCTCAGTTTGGGTGTCACTTAAGGCCTTTTTAAAATATTTTTAGTTAGTCAGAAGAGAGTTTTACATGGTGATAAACCCACCAGGTTGTACTTTATACAAGTAATGTGTAATACACTACACTACAACGGCCTGCTTAAAAAAGGAAAATCAATTTCAGAAGTTTTTTGTCAAAATTGTTCAAATGAAATAATATATAATGTATTCATTAATTTATTTATTTGACACTTAATTGCACAAGGTACAATCGATTTTTTCATTTTCACCCAATCAAATTTTCCATTCAACAGTGGTGCAAATGTATGGCACATGCTATGTGAGAAGTTGCTAAATTATTTTGCTTCATCATAAAGGTTAAATACTATGATATTCCTAAACCGAACATACTTAATATATTATAACTAGCCAATGAAATTTAAAAAATATTAAACAACTAAACACTTCCAATTGTAACCTGGGAAAGGCTTTGATGATTAGATTTATAATAGTTTGTATTTAAGTGTTATATTATAATTAGTGTTGATCGAAAATTTCTCATAATATATTATAAAAAAAAATTAGCGTTCAAATTTATAATCTTAAGAAAATCTATTTTTATACAAGATGAATGCAGTTGTATAATAAAAGTTTTCAACATAAAGGTAATAGTATTTTTTCTATTTATCAACAGTATCCTGGAGCTGAGGAAAGAAAAATCAAGAGATGCGGCCAGATCTAGGAGGGGCAAAGAAAACTATGAGTTCTACGAGCTGGCTAAGATGCTCCCCCTTCCCGCTGCCATCACCTCTCAGCTGGATAAGGCTTCCATCATTAGGCTGACCATAAGCTATCTCAAATTAAGGGACTTCTCAGGACATGGTGATCCACCCTGGAGCCGGGATGCTCCGCCATCGAAGCAACTTAAAGGTGAGATTGATAAAATTTTCAATTTATACTATATTTACAATCGAGTTCTAACACTAATAATTCGAATAACTAAAGACAAATGAATGACTGACCATTGCGCGTAATGAGTATAATAGAAGAAACAATATAAAGTAGTGGTCTACTTATTTGTCGTTAATGCCACTGGTGATGAAAATGTAAGCTAATTTATGATAGACATATCTTTTTGCATATAGGCTAGGTTATCCCTCGTGATCGACTACGTATGTCAAACGCCCTGCAGATAGAAGACGTTTGTGCGTATATTAGTTTATTATGTACAAGCTGTTGTACTTTAGCAAGTACACAGTTTTGACAGATCAAACCCAAAGATTCACAAGTTTAATCTACAGCTGCTAATCATTAGATAGTTTTTTTTTAACAAAGCGTTATTTTTACGTTGCTTTGTAGCGTTATAAGAATTTATAACAAGTAGCATTGAAACTACAGAAAAACTTAAATTCAGGTGTAAAACAGTCTGATAGCAAAACCAGTACGGAAGGGAATCCATCATGAATCGAACCTTTGGCGCCCGCTTGCTTAGTGTGAATGTTAACCATATAAAGCAAAGAGCTACATCTTAAAGCTTTTCTGCGTTTTCTTTCTTTTTTGATTTTCTGATAATAAGTAATAATTTCTCGCCATTTAGTTCTACTGCTGTTTGCTCCCCATTATGCTGATGTCACACAGTAGACATATATAGGTTCATTAAGATAAATAAAACTAGAGACGATTATTTCAACTTAAGATAAAATTATTGTTCAATCAATTTTTTTAAACCCGGAAACTCCAAGATATTTCCGATTGTTCCTTTCATTGGCTATGCAGAGATCTTTGTCGTAAGTTTTGAGCTGTTCATCCTATTTCTATTGATCCGCTCAAAGTGAGCTTTTGATCAGATCAGCAAGTGGTTCATGATCTGGATAGTACCACACATGCAAATAATTTTTTCTTGATAGACTCATTTAAAAAAAGTAAGGAATTTCAATGAATCTTCATCACTTGAACTTTTTCCTGTATCGTAACACTAGTTTCTATTGTATTTTGTTGTTTTAAAAATATGTTGTTTTAAAGTATGAAAAAGTAAATTTGGCATTTTTCCACTTATTTAGTTAAATCTACGCTGCAGTTAAAATAAATAATCCTCAAGTATATGGTATAAATATCATCAATAAAAAAGATCTCCAAAATTTTTGTTATAAATATCATGAAAGGAATAAAACTGGGTGGTGATTATTCAACAAATATTGTTTCGTATTACATTTTCGTTGTATACGGTACAACTTAGAGAGCTTGTTTCCACGTGGCAATATCTTCCGACCAAACAGAAAGGTGTTAAATAAGCTTTAAGGAAAATAAGACTGGAACCATTTTTAAAACGTTCTGGGTACTAAGGAGAATCGAATCTGCAGCCCCCGAGCTAGAAGACAGGTACTTTACCAACTAGGCTACAAAGGTTGGAATATGACACGATTTTAAACATTTCTCTGAAAAATAAATAAACGAAATTTATAAAAAAAACTTTATGCGTACTAAATTTCTAATACGTACAAAGTTGTCTAAATTTTTACCAAAACATTTTACTTAATAAATTTTTATGCCGGCAAAAACTGAAGGGTGGCTGACACTCGTAAACAAAATGAGTAAATATATGAACAGCGCTGAGGAGGGTTCCGCTTTTTAAATCTAATTTGTGAACCTTTCCTCATGTATGGACAAAGGATGCTGCATTTACTTTGCGTCTACTGACTGATCTGATTTTATTGAACCGCTTCCCAATCGTCAACCAATATTAGAAAAGTCAATATTTTAAGCTTTTTGCTGAACTGCTTCTCAATCCTCAATAAGTATGGGAACAGTATATACGAGTATTTGTCATGTGTTTTTCTTATACATAACTTACCAATCGTCAATCCGTTCAAGGAGTAATAATTTTACTAAACCGTTTTATATTTTTATTTAACTACTTCCCAATAATCAAATCGTTTAAGAGCTGATTCCTCAATCATCAACATATATTGCAAAACTAAATATATTTTGTGTTTTTTTATTAAACTACTTCCCAATCATCAATCAACCCATTTAAGAAGAGATAATTTTATTGAATTGATTCTCAACTGAAAGAGTTGATATTCTTTTGTGTTTTCATTAAACTACTTCCAAATCATCAACGCGTTTAAGAAATGATAATTTTAGTGAGCTGATTCCTTAATCATCAACTTATATAGCAAGAGTAAATATATTTTGGGTTTTTTATTAAACTACTTCCCCAATCATCAATCAACTTGTTTAAGAAGAGATAATTTTATTGAACTAATCCTCAATTATCAACTTTATTGCGAAAGTCAATATTTTAGCGTTTTTTTTTACTCTTCACAGTCATTTTATTGATTGAACCTCTTTGTCAATCTTTATAGAGAGAATGAATATTTTTTAGCATTTTAGTGAACTGCTTCCCAATTCTTGATCAATATTAAAAGAAAAAATTGTATGCAATTTTTGATAAATTGCTTCTTATCACCGTTAACCATAGTCAACATTTTTGTCATAGTTTTATTTGACCGTTTTCCAGTCTCGACTAAAATGATCTTTTTTTTTATTGAACCACTTTGCAATCGTTAATGTTGGAAAATTTATTTCTCAGTATTTTACTGGATTGAATTCGAATCATGAATAAAAAAAAGAATAACTTAATTTTGTTTTAGACAGACTTCAATAATCAATAAAAATATGAATAATTTTTACAATTTTTCAAATCTATTCTCCACTATAAGTGCTTTCAGGCGATAAAGATTTTATTGGCTTTGTTGAATCATTTTCTATCAATTCATTACAAAAAATCACACCATCAACTTTGCATCAAAATCTGCGCAAAAAATTATACGTAAGTAAATAACGTTTAATTCGTTTATATATTTTTTTATTTCGAACAAATGTCGAGTTGTGGGATAGAAGAATACGATATCTATCATTTCAAGTATTCTTTTTTTTTGCTTTCGGTTGTCAGTAAGAGATATATATTTGGAAAATAGAATCCAGAATGAAACGTCTTTAGGGTTTCCCTAAAAACTTGGGGCTGTTGAGTTAATCCCGCAACATCCTTAAAATTAGATCACCTCAGAACTGGTTCAGCCATGGCTTCGAAGGATGTGAAGTGATAGGCTGTTCACATTTGTCTCGCTGGTGAAACGTTTATTTATAGTGATAAGAAATTAAATAATATACTCGTATATTTCTTGTTTATATCTCAATTATGAACCACGCTAAAGAGCCAAATAAGGCCAAATAATTCCACTGAATAGCTTCAGCAACACAAGCTAAATAAGGCTTGTGTTGCTGAAGCTATTCAGTGTAATACTCTGTGGAGGTACGCACTACAAAGTTTTCAGAAGAAAAAAATATAAAAATCATTTCTTCAAAAGAAAATTCATCACGATGCCTTTGGAATTGTCCAATGACATTTAACATTACCAAATACTAAATCATTATCTAAAACCTTGTTACCGGCGCAACTTTCAGAAACAATTTTTCTCAATTTTGAAATTCCTTTTTATAGCGATATTAGAGAAAAGGTTCATTCTTAATTTCGTTTATTTTTCCTTCATAAGAGATTTCATGTATTTTACTTTATTCCTTTATAGACCCACAGTGTCTGCATTGTCTAACCTCAAAATTTAACCTGACATAATATTATAACCAATCAAATTGTCAAGACCCTCCATAACTAAATATTGGGACCACAAAGTTTTCAAATTGTCAATTCACATGTCAGCAGCACCCTCATATGAATCGAATAAATTGCTGTAAATTTAAAGTTGTGTCATGATTAGTGTGGAGGTGTGTCAGGCCGGAACAAGTGAATGTCTATCATGGGGGAAAGATGATCGAGTTAGTTTGTTAGTTGCTCCCTCGTCAAAATTTGCTCCTCGTCGATGGATTCTTCAATAGTCCGCATTCATATATTTTATATTATTTGTTAGTATTTTTAACAAATGCATAAAAATGAAACGTACTCAAAGCATAAAAATGAAACGTACTCAAAGCTGAATATATTGTATAAGTAAATATTTATGGCAGAAAAAATCACAGGTGTTTTAAATAAGACTGTAGATTATTTAGCGAATACAATACAGAAAACCAAGTTGTCTGAGACATTGTCAAATAAGCTTCCAATAAGTAGGGGAGTTCCACAGGGGTCAGTTTTAGGACCTTTGTTGTGTATTTTGTATGTAAATGTTCAAATAGTATTAAATATAAAATACTGTGAAATAAGACGTTTACGGATGATAAAAAGTCGAAATAAATTATATTATACAAAGATATTTTTTTTTAAGAAATGCCCGAAAGCATCAAAGAACTCTAGAGCTTCTGGACTTTTAGTTGTCTACTTGTTTTATATATGTCAAACATAGATTTAAATACAATAAAAATATAAATGTTCTCGGATGTAAAATGATACATGTAAGTTAATAAATATTTAGCAAATATATCTTTGTTTTATTCTGTCAAAATTCTGCATGACAATATTTTACCTTCATTATTTATTTTGTTGAATACGATGTGTAAAGGTTAAGCAAAAGGCAATTATTTTTTTGCAAACATAATTTTAGCTAAAAATTTGACAAGTTTGACGCTTTATCTTATCTGTTTGAAGAATGATTAAATACTGTAAATTTACATCAGTTCGTCTGAAATGAAATTTGTATGCAAGTTTTTTTTTTTATAAATTTGATTTATATTGAAGCTTTTTTTGAAGAAAAAATGTGTCGAGACTTATTTAAAATTTTACCAGTTATGCGCGTATCAAAAATTTACATAAAACCAATATGATCTCTTTACGGGCAATTAGAACTTAAAAAATCTATTTCTTATTTTCAAAATCAATTGACGACCTCCGTAACATAGTTGGTAAGATGCATGTCTATCAGCCTGGAGGCTGAAGGTTTTTCCCGTTTGTATCCATTTAAAAAAAAATCGAATTTAGTTTCATTTTAAACCTATCAAATAATATTTCTGGTTGGTTGGAATAAATTGCCATATGGCAATAAACCCACCCGGTAGTACAGTATGTAATGAAAGTATAAAACGATATTACGAAAGTGGAAATAAAAAGTCACTAGATGCTATTGATAAAAAACAACTTTCAATTCATAAAATAAGTATCCATTTGAATGCTTTCCATTCCTCGACGAAATACCAAATATTCCCCCAACTACAATATGTTCATCAATGTCTTAAGACTAGGGGAAAACATGAGCTAAAAACATTTTTAACAACTTTCTTAATATCACTAAATATATTCCTTAATAATTATTTCTTTTAATATTCTTTTAAACTATAAGGGTAAAAAAGTTGATACAAATATAAATAAAAATTATCTTTATTTAACGACAATTTAAGTTAATTATAAACAAATTACTTTAAAATACAGTTGATCCTGTTTACTAAGCTCGTCTTATTTTAATAAACATAATTAATTTAAAAAATGTAATCAGCCCGACATAGAGTCACCCTGACACCGCTAATCCCACCGAATAAACACAGTGAAACCCAGCTAATTCTGCTACACTCGACCCGTTGCGCATACTAAGCGGACGGATTCATCATTTAATCCTACAGGATGTGCGCAATATTAGAATAACATTTTATAACTATATATTGAAAAAAATATTAAAAATGTTAAATATCCCTATTTATTTGTATTGTGCATTTCTCAATATGACAATTGAACTTTGCTGACTTTTCATATAACTGTTTTTTTTTCATTGACTTGACATAATTTCTCATATACGAGATGAAAACCGTGTTTGAAAATTTAAGATTATTTTGAAAAAGCCATAAAAATATCGATAAACGTTTGTAAACCAAAATATTCTTGAGCATGCTTTTAAACAATGTAATGATCATCTTTATTTTTTTATAATTCAAGATAATATGCTAAAATTTAGCTAAAACTAGTTTTAAAGAATATTTCTCCATTTTATTCCACATAAAGGTTTTTTTACATTTAAGTGATTCGTTAGATCGTTATGTCAATATTTGATTAATCAAAATATGTGTATTTTTTTGTTTTCCTTGAACCAAAGGTCACATGATCGTTTATTTGAGTAAATAAAAAAAAACAAATTGTCGTAATACATTATGTCAATGATACAATTAAATTGGTTTCTAAAAAAATATATTTTTGTCGTTTTTGTGTTCGGGGTATGATATTTTTATTGTTTTTTTTCCTTAGGGACGACAATATTTTATTTATTACTATATATAATATTATCAAAGTATAAAATTTATTTTCAAAATAAGTTCATTTTCTTATTCGAATATAGTTCAAACAGTTTTTACTTATGAAATTGATGACGCAGGTATCGGAATAATGATCATCCTGTACTAACCAACTACCTCCCCAACCCCCTAAACACGGCTCTAATCCAACTAACTAACAATCACGCTAACGATACCTTTACTTAACCAAAGCCTGTTAAAATCACCCCACTTCATCCCTCAGAGGAACGCTGATTGAATTAACCACTGTGCATATATAAATAATTGTACAATAACGTTATATTTATCGGTACGCTTGTTCCAGATTAACTTAGCTTTACTGTGCTTCAGTTAATATTGTTCAAAATCTGTTTTGAAAGGGATCGTAAATTAAATGAAAGATTTATATCAAAATATTTTTTGGAGTTTTACCTGTCTAAATTTATACAATAGATTGTAACGTGGAATATGTATTACATTATTCAGAATGAAACTTCATTAAGTATTATATTGCTTTCAAAACAACAGCTTAAACGAGTTTGTATTGACTTCGTTTCCTGATAGTTACAAAACAAGGATACCAAACTGATGTTGTTTTTCAAATAAGTCTTCATGATTTATAAACTGATAAGAAATATCTTAAGAAGTCTATGATTCACTTTTCAGACTTTTGGTCAGCATATTGAGGGTGAGGCATATTTATCATATTATATTGTTGTGTATACAGTTCCAGTTTCCTTGTATACAGTTCCACGTGACAGGTATATTGCCATGTGGAAATCTCTTCCAACCAACCTGAAAGATATTTAAAAAAGTCTGAAAAGAAAACTAGACTGGAATCCGTTTTTGATAAATCGGGTACCAATGGAAATCGAACCTGCAACCCCGGGTCGGATTACAGGCGTCCTATCAAGTCATAGATTGTACTAAATACATATAAATTTAGGAATAAGATTTATAATTAATGTCTGTTTTAAGAGGTTCAAACTTATTCGTTCAATAAGATAAATTACTTAACTAAAAGCAAAAGAAAAACAATGCCAATATTTGATAACGCACCATATTTTTGAAGATATATTGCTGTATTTCAGTTAACCCCGTTAAGAATCGAAGTTTATCACAGAGAAAAAACTAATAACGTCACTTTTAACAAATATTTCCTATTTTCCCTTGTCCGGTAAGGAAAGCTGATTTATTTGTTGTGTAATATTTCATAATTTCTCCTGTAGGATATGATAACGCTGGGGTGGCCACCCCGACCGCTCTCTGTGTTACCATAAATCTTAAGACAAATTCCCAATATGTAACCCGGCATAGACACCATGTGTTACTAGCAAGACCGGGATATTCTTCCTTCCGTATTGGAGGTATTTCAGTCTGCACGGAAATATATATAGAAAATAAACTGACACAAAAACAAATTTTGAATTGATTGGTTTTTTTAGTTTGCGTTGTTTTTTTAAACGTAAAGAAGTTTAGTGAGAAACAAGTTAACTTAAAAACAGTCAAGACTGTTTTACTTGATTTATATCGTTTGTGTATGTTAATTATTTTTTAATATTTATTCTAGAAAAATTTTAACTTTAGAATAATAATTAAGAAAAATGTTATATTTTAAGCGTGACCACTACTCATAGTAATAGTCCACTACAAAATAGTTCCATCCAAGCAGCCCCCACAAAGTAGCCCGCATAAACAAAAGCCCCAGTCTAAACAGCCTCTACAAAACAGCTCACACTACTATTATAAAAAAATATATGTAGTGACTCGCTAGCTATATAAAACGCTTATATACAAGAATAAAAATAATAAATAAAAACAATAAAATATTGTACTTTATTCAGGAATATACCATAATATCAAAAATGTTCAATCGAAATTTTAAATATATAAATTTTTTTAAATTATATTTTCAAGGTAACATATAAGAAATTCCGTGTAGATACCCAAAATATCAGATTATCTAGAGTTGTCCAGAATGTACATAGTTTCTTATTCTTTGCATGGAAGTCATCAGCACAAAATGTTCATTACTCACTTCATTCCAAACGTACTGAATGTATAATATATTATTATGAAATGTAATAGTTTACCACATTTTCGGTCATTATGTACCAAAATTACTTGAACAGTTATTTTGGTATGATTTTGAAGATGGAACAAAATAAGTTGTTATTGTATTTTCGGTGGTTGATGGTTTTTTCTACTGAAAAGAAAAAAATACGACACAAATCACACAATAAAATATGTACCTACAGGGCATGGCGAAGATGCAGTAAGCGATCGTGTGTGTCTAATGTATTTAAAAAAATCCATAATAGTGATAAGACACTCAAACATGGTGACAGCTCTGGAAGACTAATGACGACCAAATAAAGGATTTTATTGAGAATCACTAGCGTTCTACGACACGAGAAATAACTGAAATATCGGAAAACATCATCCTCGAACATTTTGTGCAATTTGGCTTTTGAATTTGATCTAAAAATACGAAACATCTTTTATGGCCACCTATAAGTGTGAGCTGTTTTATCGAGGCTGTTATTGTGTATGTGTGCTGTTTTGTCGAGGCTGTTATTGTGTATGTGTGCTATTTTTCCGGCTCGTTTAGTGGAGATATTTTATCTTGGTATTTTTGACAGGGTAGCATTTTTTATTTTTCTTTATTTTCATAAATTTAAAGATTTAAGTTTTTAATTCTCTCAGATAATTACTTAACCTCTTTAAATTTGAATAAGTTTTTAATTTTAATGTATTTTTATGTTATTAAACGTTTGCTCAATACCTTAATAAATACTTCAGTTTAGACTCATACCTTATAGAATATACCTATTTAAGAAAACTAGACTAATCTAGATTTCTAGAATATTTTATTTGTCTTGAGAAATGTATTGAAACAAATGCATAACTATTTTTATGAAATCTTCTATAGTTTCTTAAACATTGAAAGTTTATAAATTTATAAAAAAAGTGAACTTTAATATTTTTGTTTGGAAAATAACTAAAAATGTAACAGATTATTTACCTTGTATATCAATTAAAAACTTGCTGATTAATTAAAAGAGGAAAATAATATCTTAATGCAAGAAATACTATTATTTTGATGGGAATAAAATGGAAAATGTTCCTTGATAAATCCTTATAATAGAGTTTCTACTAATACGGTGGAATTAACTTATAATAGTTCCTTCACTAGAACAAAACTATGTATAATATTATACTTTCCTATTTGACTTTTTATACTAGTAAAATTAATCATTAAATAACATATACATTAGAATACACTTACAGCTTATCTAAACAGCATATTACTATCACATATCGGAAGATCTAAAAATATGTTTTTCTAAACATATGCAGATGCGAGGATTTACTTAATCTAATGGCCGCAGCCACAGCCTTCCTAACTTTACACTCAACTTAAATATATTTATTTAGTAATATTTTAGATTGTCAATTATAGTGGGATTGAATCCCGAGTTAGAGCGTCTCTGAGGAGAGTCTGCTCTCTAAACTGCGCTATATAAATTGCACTTTTATAAATAATAAAATTTATACAGTTAAAGCGAATATATTTTCAACTTGTATATCTATTACCTATTTACTTAATAATATTATCCATTCTTATGAAACATTTTTGAAAGAAAGAAATATTATTTTCTGTATTATTTAATGAATATTCCCATTTACAGAATAACAATATTATAAATGATAGAAAGTTAGAGTCAGAAAATATAAATTTATTTATTTGTATATTTTAGACATTTTGATTTGATTGAAAATGATTCGATTGTCATCTTTTTAGTAAATACCTTAGTATTGTTCACGTATTTCGTTTGTAAAAATAATTACAATTATTTTATATATATAAAGTCAGGATAGTAAAATAATCATAGTTAAGCAGAAAAATAATAATACTTTGCAATTCATGTAATATTTCTTTGTAGAATAATATATTTTAAAACATGGAAAATAACGCAAATAAAATAAAATAATACACAAGCGTTCATTGCAAAAGCAACCGCGGCTGCTCTGAGCAAGCTCTCGGTGTGACCTGAATGCTAATTCCAGCGGGCCTCGGTGGGACGGAACCTACTCGCCTCAGTACTTACTCACGCTTTGTTATCTCTCTGCATTCTGGCAACACTGCCACAGTCAAAACATAAACCATAGATTTTTCCGCCTTGTTCTTTTTGGAATGTTCGTAGACGTTGTTTTTTTGTGAAAATCTGTCTGTTGTCTGAAACATTTTGCAGACGTTTATTTTGTCTATGTATTCGTACCTATATTTTTATTTGAGTACCGTTTGTCCAGTATTATAAAACATATATTGTATAAAAACTGACGATTAATCATCCTTCTATTCTTTATTTTACACGTGACAAGAAATATACATAATTTGCGAAAAAACAAGTAATTTAATTTGGACACACAATTTTAATGGATCTGGATTTGTTGCCTTTAATTTGTCATGTCCCCAGTAAACTAGTTTTTTTGCTTGTATCTCACTGAGGACATATAGCATGAAAAAATAAATCGATACTTCTTTCCGATTTTGGATTATATAAAATATACATATTTAATTTTATTATTGTAGAACATACATATTTAATTTTCTTAGTTACCAGCCTATAAGAGCCGTAGTCAAATTGTACAGATAAATTTCGCCCTGCTTTTAAAGTATGTAATGTTGGTATTCAGTTCCTTTTTAAGAATTTTTTTTTGTTTGGCAATTTGTCAACGTTCTTAAAAAAATATTTAAAATTTCATCTTCGTCGATTAGTTCTTATATATTGATTTTTTTAATAGTTGAAGTGGGATGCGACTAAGAGGAAGACCGTGAAAAGTGTGGTTGGATCAAATTAATAATATTTTGAAAGAAGGAAACGTAGAAGAAGACGTATGAATGTGAAGGAGGTTAAGGACGTGTGTCAAGATAGGAAAGTCTAGCATTATGTCCTCTCTGCCTACCCTGATAAGGAAATGGCGTGATGTTATTTATATACGTTACGTATGTATAAAATACATTTTACACTCAATATTCTACGACTTGTTTTTTTCAAAACATTTTTTAAATTAAAAATAATGTCCATATCTTGTTTAAAAGTGATTTCGATAATTAGGATATGTGTGTTATCCGGGGTGCAGATATGTTTAAAAAAAACAATGAATGTGTGAAAATTTCAAAACCAAGCGAGAGCTACAAAATAAAGTAAATAATGAGTTGTGATAAAGGATAAACATAAAAAAATATGTAATAAGATTTTTTATGAAAGGCCAAAAGTATATGAAATTTTTAATATTGATACCTACGCCTTCCACGAGAATACCAAGGAATGTTAAAAATTTGTATAATTTATTTTACAGGTACATAATAATTGTAATACTATTTAAAAAAATTTAAAAAAATATTTGCATGTCGTTTGAAAAGTGAATTTATATAAAAATGGACATTATGTTTTAAGCTTTCAGCCGCTAGATTCCTATCCCTACACTCAACTTATGTGTGTACGAGTATATATATGTACGAGTACTCGTATTTTTTTATTTTGTAATATTTTAGATCTCAATTATAATGAATTCAAATCCTGAGTTAGAGCTTTGAGGAGAGTTCGCTCTCTAAACGGCGCTATGCAAATTGTCCTTTTATTACTATTATTATTATTTATGGTAAAACTGTATAAATTATAAAGTGTGTGTGTATAGACCGTAAAATTTCATACTAATCGTATATCTACTTTAAATCAACATTAAAAAAATTAAATCAACATTAAATGTAAACAACATTCTGGACACATACGTCCTTGATAAGATTATCTTCTAAAAGTGTTGTCTCGTAGAAGGTGGAAGCCAGCGGTCTTCTGGGAGTTGACGGAAACTTCTCAACAAGCAACTGGTGCGTGACGGTCACTTCTTTTGCGGCAGACACTATATTCCATAAAGCTAGGAGATACAGAAAAGGGGAACAGAAAATATATTTTTTTATGTATGATCTTCCTTCAAGACTTGATATGATTGTGTTTGTACTAGTTAAATCAAGGAAACGCGTCACTTAATATGGTTTGGTCAATTTCTTAACGTACTATTTTTTTTGATTAAGTTTGAGGAAACTAACAACAATTGTAACTGTTGTCGGTTGGTCATATAACCAATGATAGTAAGGTCACCAAATTGTAACCAATACAATCATTTATTACAATTGTCAATTAATTTTGTATTGTATTTATATATGTGTCGAATCTTTTATCAGTGTAATGCGTGTATAAATTTGTTCACGGTGCATGTGTAATGCGTGTATCATGTCTATACTCGTATATGTACAATTCCTGTATTAATTTATTTCCGTTGGAGCATGCATTTGTAATGCGTGTATCGTGTAAATATATGTGTAATGTGTGCATCAAAGTATTTACGTTGTTGCACACATGCGGAATACATGTATCGTGTGAATATATGTTATCATATGTGTTATGCGTGTATCAAATTATTTACGTTGTTGCATACATGCGCAATACGATTTTTTGTTAATTTTATGATTTTTTTAAATATACATAACATGCATGTCATCAGGCTAAGTTACTTTTGGGTTTAGGTAGAGAAGATAGATCTATACGCCTTTCTATACATGGGCACGGCTCTCTCCTTGTCTACATTCGTGCATTTTGTAAAACATGCTCTACTTTTTCTCATGCTTCTTATATTTTCCTCAATTAAAATATATCTATCTATCTTCTTCTACTCTTTCCTCAGTCAACCTCTTCCTCGCTCTCCATTCGTTTCAGACATGTATATTGTTTCGTTTTTTTTTTGCGGCTCATTCTCTCAATGTGGCCAAACCCTCTCGGAATCATTTTCTTAGTTTTCCTCATTATATAACATATATCTCTAACAAGCAGTTATCCATTATCCAATCATTTTGTATTCTATCAAATACTGTAATGTCAGTTATTCTAAGGCATGCATTTTTACCAAAGTAGCTTTAACAGTACTAACATACGAGTATATATTATCAGCATACATTTTTGCAAGGTTAATCGTTATCGGGACAGATAAATTAATAGTCCTTATCATTTTTCAATTTACATAATAATAAATAAAAAAATTGATTTCCTTTTGTTGCAATATAGACAATTAAAATTGATAAGAGTTTTACATTGAAATGTCACACAAGTAGTCAAAAATTCATTTTTAAACATATATTTCAAAACCCTCTTGTTCTTAGGTGCATCCTCCAGTAATTTGATCTCTTGTCAAAGCCACACTTAAATAAAGAGATGTAGGGAAACGTTGAATAGTCACCCCATCCGACTGTTTTTACACCCTCTCATAATATAGATGGAACCAATTGAAAGATTTCTTTTGCAGAATTTCTCCTCAGATTCATGAATATTTATGATTTACTTAATTTTCATCGGAATCCCAATATGATACTTTGTTGTACTTGACAAAAATCTAACGGATTTTTTATATTAAACTGGTTTAAAAATAAAACTTTTAATTCTTGGTTTTGATATTTTTTATGAATTTTCGTTTTTTTAGAATGTTTGTTTTAATAGAAGACGATGTTTTAAAATATACCTTATATTATATTTTATTTACTATTTTCATCGTTTTTAAATTTATATCCAAAATTGAAACTTTCTGAAAGTATATTTTACTATCAATTTCAATACTTATGTATAGAAAATAATTAGAATATTTTTAATTTTCTTTAAATGTTAGCACTCAAATAGATTTTGAGTAAACATGAATAAAAAATATATTTTGTAAAGGTTGGTTTTTATGTCTCAACTCTCAACGTTCGAAAACCTGTGTCAAGCTGATCGTGTCCAGAGAACGTAAGCTAGAACGTAGAACCTTCGAGTGTCGTAACCAGAGAACACAACTAGAACAAGGAGCCTTCCTCGATCATCCGAGATAAGAATACTACGAATCATTGCGAGAAAATATTTTTGAAATGGGGTCAGAAACTGTCACATCCAACAGACCTGCAACGCAGATAACAAATGCAGATGGGGCAAGAAGAGAATACGGTCCTGTACCATGTGGATAGGATGAACAGTGACAGAATCCCACACATGGCAAGTAGCATACGAGATTCCCGCAGGATATCGCTTGCCAGGAAGGCAACCTTAAAGATAGAAAGACAGCTGGAGCTCTTCTTCCCAGGAATGATTTTCACAACAAAACAGTCCCAAAATCCACATCAAGAATAAAATGGCACTCATTGTATAACATATTATTCAATCCATATTTTCAATTAACTCTAATCAATAAGACAGTGAAAATATCCTAATAGTGAAAACACGAAAACACGAAAATATCCTAATAGTGAAAACACGTTTAATATTCAACAAAAAATTATTTTGCTATTCCAATAATTATATGAATCCCTACTACACGTGTTTCTACCTCCTGAAGAGAGCCTTAGTTTAAGAGGTAGAAACATGTGTCGCAGAAATAAATTAAATTAATGGAATAACAAAGTTATTTATTGTTCAATATTCTAATATGAAGTCCAACAAAGTTAATAAAACATCTTTTTTTTCGGTGTCTGTTGAAAACGTATTCCGAAACCTAAGAAATGGTATTCTACCACTAGAGCCTCTTTAGAAATATGTGTATTAGTCATTATGAATACTATAAAAGTGAAATACAAAAGACATTTTTCCACTGAAAACAAAAAAAAGGTTAAAACAGACTAAACGTAAAAATTAAAACTTCTTCGAAGTGACCAAAAGTTGGTAATAATTCACATCTTAACTCATCCTAGACTAGACTATCACAATCTAGTTTCTGGGAACAAATTGAGATCATTGTTAACTAGAAGATCTAAAGTGAATATGACTACTTTGCTACCAAATACCCCTGAGCAGTTATTTCAAACTCACATCGTCTTGATTTCGTAGAAACATTTTTATAACTCAATCAAGAAGCAGAGATTATTACGCGTAATTCAGTGACAACTTTAACTGGTTGAACAACTTTTTCTTTGTTGAATTCGGAGTTATCAGTATAAAAAATCTTTAATTTGTTTGTTTAATAGTGATGGCACGTGTTTATATCAACTATTAAAAAATAAATGCGTTTCAGCTTGTATCTTTTACACTTAATCGTACTATTAACTTATATCAGATATCGTTTTAATTTAACTTAAAGATATTTATTATTAAAATAAAATTTGATTAGTTACTCATAAGTTAGTATCTTTTGGTTTAGGTTTTGAAATCAAGAAATTTATTTCAAACATCCAATCTTTTTGTCTAAATTCATACTAGTTGACAACCTCGTCAATCTGTTGATAGCTAAATTAGTTGCCTATCATCCGGGTTTATTTCGGGTTCGATTTTCGATGAGTATTTTATATTATATACTTTTTATAATTATTGTATTATGTTCAATGATTTATACAATACAACCAGAAATATTTTATTAATATAAAGCGATTTATTGCAACAGACCGAAATAATGTTAAAAAATAATTTGTGTAAATCAAAACTTAACTGTGTTACATGAAAAAGAAATAAAAACTAAGCCTGGTTCATACGCAACCCTAGTAACATATTTCTAGTATTTTTTAATAAATCACTATATGAGCATAAACTCGCCAAGTTGAACTGTATAAAACAAAAGTGAGAGAAAACGCAATAATGTAAAAAAATATATATTAAATAGATATGGTACATACATACCGCTCAATACACATCCTTAGTTTATTCCACATTAAATAAATACATACCGCTCGACACACATCCTTAGTTTATTCCACATTAAATAAATACATACCGCTCGACACACATCCTTAGTTTATTTCACATTAAATAAATACATACCGCTCGACACACATCCTTAGTTTATTCCACATTAAATAAATACATACAGCTCGACACACATCCTTAGTTTATTCCACATTAAATAAATACATACCGCTCGCCACACATCCTTAGTTTATTCCACATTACAATAAATAAATACATACCGCTCGACACACATCCTTAGTTTATTCCACATTACAATAAATAAATACATACCGCTCGACACACATCCTTATTTTATTCCACATTAAATAAATACATACCGCTCGACACACATCCTTAGTTTATTCCACATTAAATAAATACATACCGCTCGACACACATCCTTAGTTTATTCCACATTAAATAAATACATACCGCTCGACACACATCCTTAGTTTATTCCACATTAAATAAATACATACCGCTCGACACACATCCTTAGTTTATTCCACATTAAATAAATACATACCGCTCGACACACATCCTTAGTTTATTCCACATTAAATAAATACATACCGCTCGACACACATCCTTAGTTTATTCCACATTAAATAAATACATACCGCTCGACACACATCCTTAGTTTATTCCACATTAAATAAATACATACCGCTCGACACACATCCTTAGTTTATTCCACATTAAATAAATACATACAGCTCGACACACATCCTTAGTTTATTCCACATTAAATAAATACATACCGCTCGCCACACATCCTTAGTTTATTCCACATTACAATAAATAAATACATACCGCTCGACACACATCCTTAGTTTATTCCACATTACAATAAATAAATACATACCGCTCGACACACATCCTTATTTTATTCCACATTAAATAAATACATACCGCTCGACACACATTCTTAGTTTATTCCACATTAAATAAATACATACCGCTCGATACACATCCTTAGTTTATTCCACATTAAATAAATACATACCGCTCGACACACATCCTTAGTTTATTCCACATTAAATAAATACATACCGCTCGACACACATCCTTAGTTTATTCCACATTAAATAAATACATACCGCTCGCCACACATCCTTAGTTTATTCCACATTACAATAAATAAATACATACCGCTCGACACACATCCTTAGTTTATTCCACATTACAATAAATAAATACATACCGCTCGACACACATCCTTATTTTATTCCACATTAAATAAATACATACCGCTCGACACACATTCTTAGTTTATTCCACATTAAATAAATACATACCGCTCGACACACATCCTTAGTTTATTCCACATTAAATAAATACATACCGCTCGACACACATCCTTAGTTTATTTCACATTAAATAAATACATACCGCTCGACACACATCCTTAGTTTATTCCACATTAAATAAATACATACCGCTCGACACACATCCTTAGTTTATTCCACATTAAATAAATACATACCTCTCGACAAACATCCTTAGTTTATTCCACATTAAATAAATACATACAGCTCGACACACATCCTTAGTTTATTCCACATTAAATAAATACATACCGGTCGCCACACATCCTTAGTTTATTCCACATTAAATAAATACATACCGCTCGACACACATCCTTAGTTTATTCCACATTAAATAAATACATACCGCTCGACACACATCCTTAGTTTATTCCACATTAAATAAATACATACCTCTCGACACACATCCTTAGTTTATTCCACATTAAATAAATACATACAGCTCGACACACATCCTTAGTTTATTCCACATTAAATAAATACATACCGCTCGCCACACATCCTTAGTTTATTCCACATTACAATAAATAAATACATACCGCTCGACACACATCCTAAGTTTATTCCACATTACAATAAATAAATACATACCGCTCGACACACATCCTTAGTTTATTCCACATTAAATAGATACATACGTACCGCTCGACACACATCCTTAGTTTATTCCACATTACAATAAATAAATACATACCGCTCGACACACATCCTTAGTTTATTCCACATTAAATAAATACATACCGCTCGACACACATCCTTAGTTTATTCCACATTACAATAAATAAATACATACCACTCGACACACATCCTTAGTTTATTCCACATTAAATAGATACATACGTACCGCTCGACACACATCCTTAGTTTATTCCACATTAAATAGATACATACGTACCGCTCGACTCACATCCTTAGTTTATTCCACATTCATTCACTCTCTCATATCTGCGATTTTTCTGACTTTCTACGTTTCCTTCTTTCAGAATGTCATTTACTTAATCCAACCATATTTTTCTTGGTCTTCTTCTCACATTTGCACGATGTATCTATTTTGTTGTCTTTTTTCATTAATTCATTCCACATTCCCAAACCATCTCAGCGTGATCTTCTTCATCACCCTTAAGTAATAACAGTGATATAATAATTTGACATTGCCAACCTATTTGCAATTTACTCAAAGTATCTTCAGTCACCATAATTCATCTGGCACAAAAAGTGAGAAAATAAATCTGTAAACGATTAATTATTGTGTATATCAGTTATTTTTTGAAAAACTGAATTTCTCGATCTAGCGCACTTAATTCTTAGAGTACCACAGGTGCCCCGAGCGGAGAGCCATTTGTCTAAAGCTAATACAGCATTTCATAAAGGATAAGCAATATGTCATATCAACACTTGGACGTAAATCACCAGCATCTGCGCCGCTTGTCCAGTACTTATTCACTATTTGTTCTACAACCCAACAACCCCAACGCAGAATTGTTATAGAAAAATACCAAAAATGGAATCCCGTAAGTGTGAGCAATATATTATTTTATGTATCGTCTTCTCGAAATTGAACATTTTTCCGAACTATTTTTCGTTACTTTTAGAAATGATTTTGTACTTTAAATTCGTTTTTAAAATTATTTATACAAGCATATCTAGGTAACAATATTGTATTATTCTTTCGTTGTAAATAATATACCTTGGTCAGTTTATAGCTTCATTTCTAACATCCAACAATTTTATAACAAATCAATAATAATACATACATTGTAAGGAAAATTGTATCGTGTCTCAGAAGCTTAAAATTGCGATATTCTCATACAAGAACTGAAAACCAACCATAGAACAACGAAAGAGCTAACTTCCAAGTCTAATATCGATAGCCAAAAAGTTGTAACGTATTACACTAACGTTAAATAAAGTACAACCTGGCGGATTTATTACCATGTGCAAATCTCCGCTAACCAATCAGAAATATGTTAGAGGCCTTAAGGGAAATAGAGACAAGACACCTTATTATAAAATTTGAGTATCAACAGGAATTGAAACCGAAGCCCCTAGGTTGGAAGACAGAGTTTTACTAACTATCCAACGAATGGTATTAATTATTAGTTATATAAGATCTTTCGGAGTTCTGTAACGTACGGTTTGGTTTATGATGCTGACGTTTCGAAAACGTTGCGATTTTCATCGTCAGGGCTTGTTTGTAATCAACTAAGCCATAAGTGGTATACGCCGGATACCGTTTGGCATATAGCGGAGTCTCAACCGTAACGTGAGCGCATAGATTCGTCCCGATTAACGAATGTAATGAGGACGCATGGGTCGGTCCCACAGCGAGAGAACAAGCGCGCGGCTTTCACAAAGGTTGAAGCGATGAAGTTATTGTTGGTTTTCATTTTGTTTTCGCTTTGATTTGATTATCATCATGAAATTGTCTTAAATACAATTTGTATTTTAAACTACAAACAATATTTTCTTTGCTGACTAGACTTCGTTTTCAACCTTATCCTTTCGAATATTCCTCCAGCCAATTAGATTAGGAACTATCAAAATATCTGTGGGCTATTTGGTCACTCAGAATGACCAGATGCGGCAGAATTGTTATTAATTTATGTTAACAATCCTCCCCTAAGCGCGGATGACCACAGGGTCAGTATTCAACCCTTCTTTATTGCAAATCCTCCTCATGGTTCGTTTAATATAACGGAGGGAAATGCCACCAGTTCATAAGCATTATAACAATGCAAGAAGTATTATCCTGAGGATTAAACGAAGTGTTGATTGCAAAACGTAAAATATTAAATTAATGAGTTAATTATTTTTACAGAATAAAAGAAGATTTAAAACTTATTAAACATGAAATTTCATTAAAAAAAACGGCTTGACGCTCATTTAAATATTGCTCTATAAAAAATTTTTTTTTTAAAGTATCAAAAGAGAAAGAGAATTAAAAATATATCCAATGCTTATTTTTTTACTATTATGGTGTGCAAGTTGGTTTATGTAGTTTAAAACAATTATAAACAAATTTACGTTTATCATTTTGTATTCAAGAACTTTCATTTATGTGTTGAGTGAGAGACGTAAGATGAAGAAAGGCATTTTGAGATGGTTTGGACAAGTTGAACAAATGAATAAACAAAGACTAACAAAAACAATAACAGTTCAAACATGAGTGGAAAGCGTGATAGAGTAAGACCAAGGAAAGTGTGGTTGGATCAAGATAATGATATGTTGAAAGAAACGTAAAAACTCAAAGAAATCATAGGAATTAGTACCTACGTGTATTGTATTTTGGTGCATACTTTGATATTTGGGAGTGAAACGTGGGCGTGAAAAATGATTGATAGGAGCCGAATAATTGCTGTAGAACAGTGTGTATTGGGAAGAGTACAAGAGGAAACAATGTATGACAGAATAAGTTATGAAGTGATTAGGAATAAATGAGAACTTAAGTGTTGAGTAAAATGAAGAAAATGACGCTGAGTTGGTTTGGGCATTTGTAACTAATGAAAGAAGAAAGACTAACATAACAAATATTTAGTGGAAAGCGTGTGAGAGGAAGACCAAGGAAATTATGGTTGGATCAAGTGAATGATATCTTAACACAAGGAAACGTAGAAAATCAGAGTAATCATAGAAGTTGTAAGAGATAAAAAAGTATAGCACTTGGTCCTCTCTGCCTTCCCTGACAGGGAAATTAAGTGAGGTATGTTTATGTGTATGTTACGTACATTTTATTTTCCTTTTAACAATACTTAAATCTACCCTTAACAATATAAAACATACAGACAATATATAATTCGGATACTCTCGCCATCTTCAATACTTTTTTTGCATTTTGTTAAAAAAAAGTTGAAACCTTTGTAGAAGAAAGTTTTAATATAACTGAATTTAAATAGAAAATAATGTCAGGAATATGTAATTAAAATATATGTATTATTCTTGCAAAAGGTGATTTAAATGAAATTGTCTTTTATACTTACAATTTTAAATAATCTTACAAAGATTCAATAAAATGCACGTTGTATTTAAATCAAGACCAAATGCTAAACTGTCCTTTATCAAGAAAAAAACCCAATTCTTAGATTCGTTTATAAACAACACGTTTAAATAAACTGTACCAGCCTCCAAACGACATCTCAACAAAGGCTATGTCAGATATATATTATACATCTTATTTGCCGTTGAATTGTTCTAAATTGTTTCATTAGCTTGTAAGTATCTTTCAAGATGATGATCGATTTGATACCACTTGTCACATAAAGGGTGAATTCCCCCTGTTGTATCAGTTTTACCCCTTAGATAATTTTACTCACTTTAAGCACAGCATTTCGTTTATCACGAAAATGATTCTTGATATATATGTTAATTTATTTAATCCATCTTTTTTAATTTTTGGCTACACTTTAATATTTTGTATACATGGTGATACATTGTATATCTGGCACGCTTATTGTTACATAACAATTTCTTCCAATCAACCTGCTTATCTTAGATATGTAAAGTTGTCTGAATCCATGACAGATTTTAAAATCAGGACCTCGATCGGATTAAAAATTAAACGTTATTCTTTTAAGACTATTAAAAAAAATAATAGTTATTTGAATTATATTACACCTTCCTTGTATACATACATCTTCACAGGCTTATGCCAATTGATGGATTTATTCCTCTTTTTCAGAAAATTTGCGATTGTCCTAATATTGCAAGTATTAAACCTTCAAACCTTAAAAAAGTGCGAAAAGGAACAGTTTGTAACTCTTACTTAATGGTAATTTTCTGTTAAGTTTTTGATTTTTCTATTATTTTTTGTTTTACATAAAAAAATACGCTTAATCATATATTTTCAAATTCATTTTATTTCGTCTATAAAATGAACAATGACAAGCGAAACTTAGATGTGATACAAAGTGATGTAATTTTAAATAAATGCAGTAGAAATGAGAGTGTTATGTAAAATGTGATAAAATATTTATGAATAAGTAATGAGAATATTAGGAAAGAATGTGGATTGAAAGAAAATGGAGTGATGACGAAGAAAGGAGCACAGTTATGATTGGGGCATATATATAATACAAAGAATGAATGAAAATATGTTTATAAAAATAATCTAAACGAATAATTTACAAGGTATGAGTTGTTTTGAAAAAAACATGAAACGAACAAATTAATAAAAAAAAAATTAGTGAAAAGCATGTATAACAAGAGACTATGCATGACGAAGCAATTGGATGTGGAAGAAGCGAAAGTTTTGTTGCAGAAATGAATATAGTGGTTATCTATGCCTATCCCAATAGAAATATGGGGTGGTAGTGATGATGATGATAATATTTTAATTTGCATTGTATACAGTACAACCTTACGGTTTTATTACCACATTGAATGCCTTCAAATCAACCAGAAAGATATTCAAGAGGCTTAAGTGAAAACCAGACTAGAATATTTAAAAAAAAACTGGTTTCCAACGGGGATCGAACCCAAAATCTCCTAGCTGAAAAACGGGCGTCTTACCAACTAGGCCACGGAGGTTGTCAAAATCATTTAATAAAAAAATATTACAACTTATACTACAAACGTATATCTACGATATTTAATGGACGGTTATGTACAGCTACGAGTAATTTATATTTTTATATCAAAAATGAATCTAACTTCATGCGGATCAATTCTGATTGGGCAGTAACAAGTCCGGTTTAATCTGTCTGACGCAGGGGTTGGAATATATATTGGTAAATAGTATAGGAAAATACCCCAAAAGACTTCATTATTTTCTCAACGAAGGGTGAAAGTTGATTAAGCCTTAGAGGAATGTGAATTCACCATTCGAACAATACTTATTAGACTTGGGATAAATAAGATGTCCGAGTGTCAATACTTAGTATAACTGTTCTTTGAAATTGTTGGCTTTTGTGAGTGTTTGTATAGTTTATGATTAGTTGTGTTTACCACGTTTCTCTATAAATGACGAATAACATTTACCAAATTCTCATAATTGCTGATTATTTTTATGGATCTCCATTTTATTTAAGTATTTTCTTTTTATAAGTACATCAAATCGGAAGATGGGACTATATGCTACTTTCATGGGATACTCAAGTATTCGATCCAACTTAATAATATTTATGGCTTTTTCATTATTATCCTTTGCGTTCCATCAGGGTCACAGCTATCCTATAGAACCCCTCAATCCAGGCCAGGTCAGTCCATAGCCTGTCACTTCCCTTCCTTCAAAGCCGTGACCAAATAAGTTCTGAGGTGATCTATGGAGATCATCTTTAAGACTTATTAGCGAATATCTATTTCTTAGACACTACTGAAAATGATTACCTGAAAAATATAGAGCTCGTATTCTTCAACTTCCCCAGTAACCCCAGGAAGATAACTTACAGATGTTAAAAATAGTTTATTACACTTTGTAAGCTGTTAAACGTTCATCTCAATGGGTATAGTTTCTTCATATCTATTTTTTATTCCTTTACAATAAGATTTAACATATTCAAATGCTATTATAATTCTTCATTGTTCTATAGCAAATATTTATTTAAAGTAGTTCTTTTGATAGGCTAATTAATATACTCAAGTTACGTAAAGAACATTTTTAGCGAAATATAAAAGCAGAAAGTTTTTGACTCAATCATCTTGAAAAACTATCATATCAAATTGTTCAACACTGTCGTAGTATAGGCACAGTACTACATGGCTATATTATTGTTACATATATCAAGTTGATATAGCATTTATTTTACTTCCCAGGGGTTTTAAGTTTGGTTCCCCGATAGTACGCAGTGTTTTTCGGAACGTATGCAAATGCAGGGAAGCACCAAATCTAAAAGACGCAGCTACCACCTTCCTATCCTTACACTTGACTTATATGTAATTTTTTTTCAATATTTTTAATCTGACAATAATTGAGTGTTCAAGTACCAAGTTGGAGCGCCCTTGAATAGAGTTTTCTCTCTAAATGTCGCTTTATAAGTTGTCTTTTTATTATTAATACTCAAAAACATTCCTGTCTATTTTTTTACATAACATGTTTTTGGTTCGCTGGAAAACAATTCAACATATTCTGGGTTATTTAAAATTTTATTCGAACATTATCAGAACAACCAGAAATGCGTTTTTTAGCAAAACCAGACTGTAACCATTTTTTTCAGGTACCGTTTGGAATCGAACCCAAAACTTCAGGGAGAGAAGACGAACAGTCTATCAATATAACCTTAGTAAATAAATATAGTGTTCAAAATAAACTTGACTTGAAATTCATACTTAAATATTATATAATATCCATCCGTCAAATAAACACAATAAATTATTACGTATTTAGTTGAAAAAAAGCAGAATAATTTTAAATCAGAAACACGTTTACAAAATTCCCACCCAAAAGGAAATTATAAAAATACCCGTTAAATTGGTACAATTCGATCTGTTATTATTGCTCAATTTAGTTAACGTCTTTGTCAATTTTCTTCGGTTATGATTGAATTAAATCGAGTAGAGAGGTAGCTGTAGGTAGAACTTATAGATATTCTCAATAATGGTCTTGCGTAAATCTATTGGTACTGCCATTAAGTAACTGAAGCGTAGTGCCTACTATCCTACTCGCTCCAGTTGTCCAGAAATGTAAACGCGCCTTAAATTTATTTGTTATTTCACTAATTGCGATATTTACTCGTACATGTTGAATTTCACTACAGAGTAAGTAATGCTTGTTTTAAAAAAATATATAATTTCAATATACTACCTATATTTTCTTTATATGTAGGTATGATTATAATGCTAGAAAGTTTTTTATCTTGCTAGAAAGTTGCTATAAGTTGCTAGAAAGTGGCTAGAAAGAATGATGAACGTCTGGACAAAGTGATCACGGAGTCAGATGGGGGAAGGCGAGAGTAAGGTGTCCTATGAGGTGAACAAATCAAATAAAAGAGTTAATAGAAACATCTTGAAGCGCTTCATTCACCACGGTCCATGACCGGGAACGGAAAGTATAGAGATAGGTGGTGCGCCGAGTTTAAGACATAGTAGAACACCACGATGTTCAGCATTGAACATACGAAGAAGATGTTCATATTATCACATCTTCCAACTTACCTAGAAGACGTTTTTTTTATCATTATCGGGAAACGAACCAAAATATGAATTTATGTTTCTGTTGGATTTTCTTATACCACGTGAAAAATAAAACTTTTTTTTATACCACGTGAAAAATAAAACTTTTTGTGCCACGTGAAAAATAAATCTTTTTTGTACCGCGTGAAAAAAATATTTTTATTTAAGTCACACAACCATTTCTTGTACCACAAAAAAATGATTGTGTGACTTAAATAAAAAAAAAGAGAACGTATTTTGAACTCGAATGTCATAAATTCTAGACAATTCTAGCACTGACCTCCGACGATCTCCGTGGCATAATTCATAAGAAACCTATATTCCTTCACGGAGGTTGCAGATTTGATTTCCGTTGACACCTATTTTTTTTTTCAAAAGGGATCAATGTGGTTTTCATTTAAGGCTTTTTTTGCCTTTCTGGTTGGTTAAAAAAGATTGCCACATCACAATAAACCCACCATGTTGTATAGTATTCAATAGAATCATAATACAAGACAATACTGACATATTTTATTGTATTACATTTCCATTTTATACAACACATCCTTGCAAGCTTATCGTCATATGGCAATTATTTACAGCCATCCATAAAAACTTAAAAAGTATTTTTTATAAAACCAGAGTAAAATCTATCTTTGTTTTGGTTACTTCGGGAATCAAACTCGAAACTTACCAAGAGAAGATAAGCATTCTACTAATTTGACCAAATATGTCATTAAATACGAGAAAACTATAACTAATGCAAAATTGATATGTATCAGAGCAAAACTCAGAATAATGAGCATCTGTCGCAACACACCATGGGTACCACAAGGTAGGTACACAAATATACAAATATTGCAATATATTCGCTACAACCTTGATTATTGCAAGATATTCATAATGGAATATGAAATCAGAGCGCGACACATTAAACATTGCGTTTGGACGGTCAAAGAACTTTTTTTATAGGTGCCACGCCTTTTATTTCAATACCAGATTTGTTAACATTTTCTATTCGGCTGGTAAAAGGCGTAATACACAAGTATAAGGAAAATTTCATAAACTTTTAGCCTTTCATAAAAAAAACGTTATTACACAATATTTTATGTTTATCCTTTATCGCAACTCGTATTTTCATTATTTACTTTGCGTTGTAGCTCTTGCTTGGCTACGAAATGATTAATATCATAAAAAAATGTATATTAAATTACAATATTTGCTTTGCTGCTCAACTCAATTCAACAATTTTTACTGCATTCAAATTGTCAATGTAACCTTAGGCATGACGAGGGTCTTCTGCGCCCGGAGAAATGACACAAATCCTGCGCCCCATTGTACTAACCTATAAAAACATTGTAGTGTTTTTCATAATATGTTTTTTGCATATATCATAAATCAAAATATTCTTTTATTGATCTTTTCATGTGTGTTACGTACATTTCATACATATAACAAATTAACAATGTGTACGTTTAATTATGAAAGTGTCATTACTTAGTTAAAAAAAGAACATGTTTCATTGTTTCGAAATTCGAATGGTTTTTACTGTAGTTTCCATACTCAAAACAAAATCAAAAGAATTGTTTGGAATTTTGGATTAAAAAAGAGTCAGACATTAATGGAGCGTTGCAAAGTTAAGGAAAGCTTTTAATTCCTGAATGCTCTCTTTATTCCAGCGACTAGTGACAACTTGAACTGAAAAAAAAGACTAAAATAGTTCTTGTATAGTTTTTAAGTATTTAGGTTTATTTAAGGATTAATCCATTTTTCGAATGAATTCAATGTATTATTTGTAGCACTTTTTAGAGTTTTCTTCTTTTTGGTGTAGATCTTGTGTGTGTTGTTGCGAAAATCATTCTTGGAAGGCAGAGTACCAGCCGTATCCCTGGCTTTTAGGCAGCTTGCCTGACACGCGATGTCTTGCGGGAATATCGTGCGACACTACGTATGGGATTCTGTATCTGCTTATCCTATCCACATGGTCACGTCATTACCATCTCTTCCTGCTCCGTCTGACGATATCCTCTGTGTTGCTGGTCTGTCGAATGTGAGAGCATCTGACCCTATCTTTGAGAGATATTCCTACTATAGTTTGTAATATCTGGGATGTTAAGAAGACTTTTGTTCCTAGTTGGGTCAGCTCCTGGTTTCAACATAAGTCATGATTGATTCGCATCTTGACGACCTCCGTGACCTAGTTGGTAAGACGCTTGTCTCCCAGCCCGGAGGTTGCAGGTTTGATTTTCGTTGGAACCCAGATTTTTTTTTTAATATTCCAGTTTGGTTTTCACATAACGTCTCTTTAACATATTTTTGGTTGGCTGGAAGATATTGCCACATGGCAATAAGCCCGCCAGGTTGTACTGTACACAAGGAAAGGGAAATACAATACAATACATGTTGTGGTCATTTCAGATCACATCTAGCTTTTAGAGTTTATGGCTTAATTTCATGCATCAAATATGGAAGATGAAATCAAATATGGACATAAATATCTGTAAATAAAAATTCACCAACCAGAAAAAAAACTTTCACGGTGTATTTTTCGATCTTTATATTTTGGCTACAATAAGAACCCTCGTGTGTTATACAAACACACAAAAATTCGATAAAATATCATATATAATTATATTCCTAATACTGTAGATCGAACAAGAATTATTTAATTCCTAGATTGAAGAAAAATGACACATTATTCCGTATGAGTTATAATGAAAAATATCATCTCCCTCCAACTTGTTGCAGTAATCCTTGGCTTTGCTAGTCTAACTTGAGCTGCCATTTGTGGGGTAATCCTCGACGATGATGATTCATGGAGGCGAAACCGGTCGGTGGAAATTTTATCATAATAAATCCATTAGTGGAAAGTATTGAACATTTTTCTTCGGCGTAGTGGATTTGTACTTGCTCGTATTTGAAGTGAGCTCGGATTACCTGATCAAGTATTATGAAAAATTTGATTCATAACTTCAAATTATCGACTGTCAATAAAATAATCATGCGAAGAATAAAACCATTATTTATTTTCATTCAGTTTCTTTTAATTTTAATGGAGAAATGTTTCTTAATAACGTTGTAATTAGAATTTTCAATTTATTATACAATATCAAGTACAAAATTCAAAAACAAAGTTAAAAGCTATTTTATTTTGAAATTCGATTATTTTTGAAAAAAAAATTAAAATTAATATCGTTTTGCAAATTATACAAATATTTTACAATATTTTGTTGTAAAATTCGGTGCATACGTTTTAAAATAAAACTATCTAATATTAAATAACTTTGCTAATCCACTAATTACATCAATCACTGCGACACGTGTTTCTACGTCCTATCTCGAGGCTTTCTCCAACACATGCAACACTTCCGATGAAATTTGACACCAGTTGGACTTAAGCAGTGTGATGTATCATATATATATATATGATATACAGCCTGAAGGGCTTATTGCTGGATGGCAATCTCTCCCAACCACCAGAGATATGTTAAACTGGCTCTAAATAAAAACCACAATGTAAACCTTTTTTTAATGGATTCTAACGCAAATTGATCTCGCAAACCCGAGGCAAGTTTAGACGAGTGTTTTAACACCTAGGCTACGGAGTTAATTGCAAGCATTGCTATCGTAATAAACCGAAATCATTCCGCGTGAAGAGAGCCTCGAGATAGGAGGTGGAAACACGTGTCGCTGTAATTAATGTAATTAAGAGCAAGGTAATAATATTCTGACACAGTTTTAAAAGTTTAAATTAATGTGTAAGAAGGTATTAATTCTGGATTAACCTGCATTTAATATCTTACACTTGTTAGAAAGTATGAAATACTAAATGTTTTGAGATATATCAGAAGGCATTAGAATCGCCCGTTGCGTAGCAGAATAATATTTTTACGATATACGTGTTTCATAAGGTAATACAATACAATAACGATATACATGTTTCATAAAGTTATACAATACGATAACGATATACATATTTCATAAGGTTATAGTGTACAACACAATAACGATATACCATACATGTTTCATAAGGTTATACAATACAATAACGATATTAATCAAAAACTATTTCATAACTTTCGTTAAGGCGGGTTCACACATCTCTTTATACGCATTCGTATTCTTAAATCAGTCGCGCTTCAAACGGGTCCTTCTTTCAGTTTATTGTTTATTTATTCACGCCACGCTCTCCCGAATGTACCTCTCTTCCTCTTTCAAAAAGCCTAAATTTCTCCGAAATCCCGAAAAGTAATGGTTTTACACCACGCGCGTTTCCTCATATCTCCATTGTAGGCAGTTTATATTACATGGAGAACAAATAATATAATAAGCAGCAAGATAACAGATCTAGGGTTTATGTCAGGTGCACACAACCTTTTCGATGGTAAAGGGCTTTAACTATACTTATCTATTGATTTTTCCAAATAACTAAGTTTCATCCAATTTTGATAGAAAAACAATAAGATTTAATCAAAAAGTTTTTAATATTTTTTTTTATGAATTCATTGCAACAACTCATACTTTAATAACACAAGGTTAAATATTAAAAAAATACAATACTTTGGCACGTAGACAATGTTATACAATAGACACAACGCAACAAAGTAAATCCATACAATTTTATCAATTCATCCTTGCAAGAACAACTTCTTTACTTTACTTGTGTAAGTAATCAAAGTCATATGAAAATCCATAGAGTGTCCATATTGATGGCCCAATATATGCAGCCTTGTTATGCAAGAGTACAAATAATTCATTGTAATCACTTCAGTATGGTACAAAAAAAATACTGAGTGAGCCTACAAGAAACGTGTAACATGTTATACGTGTGTTCCAAAAATCTTAGAAATATTTTTGAAATCGGAGTTTATACGCTTTGTATCAATAGGAAAATTATAAAGTTTGTTTTTTATTCTTACTTTCAGAATCAAATCGAGAAGTTAATATCCATATTTATCTTACAACATACTCGTACTAGACCTTTTTTTATTAGATCATTTTTGCAATGGCACTTGATAGCTATTTAACATAGTTTTGAATAGTAATATGTATTCCAACAGCACTTTATAAATTATTGTTTTTTAATGTGCATACATACTTGTACATGCCATAACACTGATTTTCTTTTGAGACCGATAGATGGAAGATAAACTACACATTTGTATTCATGCATACAAATTTTTTCTCATCCATATACATATATCTCGTCGTACATACACATATGTTTCTCGTACTTCTAACTTGTCCCTTAAAATTTCACTTTTTTTCTTCTATTGTCTTCTCGGTCTATTTGTTTTTATAATAAGGATAATACGAAGGATGATATCTTTAGAGATCCTTCGACTTATGATAGATTGATGCAAGATGCTTGACTTCCAGCCTGAGAATTGTAGGCTCAATTCCCGTTGATACATATATAGTTAAAAAAAAGGGGTCCAATCAAGGCCTCTTAAACATATTTCTGGTTGGTTGAAAGATATTTCAACATGGAAATAAATCCACCAGGTTTTATTGTAAAAAACGAAATTGTAATACGATACAACAAAATACTTGTACATACTGTAACACAGTGTTACATTTGGGACGCTTAGAGAGGACAGATTTCAGCACCTTCGTATCCATACATACAGCCTTTACATCGTCCACATCCGTACATCTTGTCAATTATGCGCTTCTGTTTCTCATACGCTTTTCCTTTAGTTAAAATTTCTCTTAAACTTTTCTGCTACTCTCTTCTCGGTCTGCTTTTTCGTGTTTATTCGTTTCACTAACCGCATGTTACGCACACCGAACCGAGATGATCCGAGCCGAGCCGCGTGTGTGTGGAGCAAATAATATTACGGGAACGTTTAATCGGATAATAAAGTCGCACGTGTAATACCTGCTTTAGGCTGGGCCCGGGACCGCGGCAGAAGAGGGGGAAAAATGTTAAACGGTATCATTAGCTGCGAGACCGAAGAAATGACTTCAATTGTGATCGCTCTATTAGCGAGATAAACTATATTTTCAATCATTTTTATACAAAAACGACGTTATTTACATCCACCAGCCAGGTATTAAGTCTGACGCAGTTCCTGTTCAAATTTAATATCATCTACTTATACACCTCACCTCTTATTACGTCTATGTCTTTATTTATTTAATTTGTGCAGCTTACATACTTAAGAATTTAATAGTGAAGTATTAACTCAACTTTTCATGTTACACGTTTTTATAGGCCCACCTGAAAAAATATTTTATTCCACAGTGAAGTAGTATTAATAAATTATTTATAAAACTCCTATATAAAAATACTAGACTGATTAAGTTATCAATATGGACATTTTGTATTCCATCACATTCACTCAAACCTTAGTCCTCCCAGCTATTTTTTAACAAGATTGAGTAGACTTGTTCTTGCTAAAAAAAATGTTGTAAAAATTGTTATCTAGTTATATGCAGTATGTAGGTGTTAATTATTTCTAAGAAATTCTATATTAAGATTATAAAAAATAAAAATAAAATGACATGTAGGAAAATAAAATTATGTAAGTTCATAAATTATAATATACTCGTATAAAAAAGATTAGTTAAGTAATAAATTTGTATATACCATAGTTATAGCCTTGGTTAATATTTGTAATATATTACTTTGTTTAATAAAAAAGAAATATGGACATCTTATGGCCTTTCACACGACTTTGATAACTAACAAGAGTAAAGTGAAAAAAAAATTCTTGCCGGGATGAATTTAATAAAGTATATGAGTTTACTTTGTAATTGTGCTGAGTTTGTCTTATACAGTTTTTTTTCTATCGTACAATACTGCATGTATTAATGTTCAGTTTTATCAGTGTTTTTTTATAATCTTTTGTATAAAAAGTTCAATTGACCCTTGAAATAAAGAACATAAAATTAGATACAGGTTAAACCTAATTACGAATACATACAAAGCTTAAAAGCACTATCTGCAGGGTGAATTGACTAAACCAAAAAAAAAAACTTAAAAAGAAATATATACCGATGGTATATTACAAATATACACAAATACAGTAAAAGAAACATTTTCTGTAATCTTGAATATGTCAATATTCAAAAAGGAGAACCCGCAAACCAAAGGTAGAGCATTGGCAAGTAAACTCTCCTTGTTGTCCGTCTAATACAATATATTAATATATATTTATTTCAAATAAATGTCAATAGTGCGAGTGTTGTGGTTTTTTCCCCAACAACGAATTATATTTCTTCTCCAGTAGTTATTAACCTCGAAGGCTCGATAAATGGGGGCGAAGAAAATGCTGCATCCCTGCGACGCACTTCATTATCTTTGAATCTTCAATTCAGATAAATTGAAGGGCACCATACCAAGGAATGAAAAAAATATCACAGATTTTCAAAGATTATTTTTTAATTAAGTATTTTCATCCCTTACAATTTGATGAAAATTATTAAATTTGCTTGCCATATAACGTGTCAATTTTTAAACGATTAAGTTTCATTATCGAAACGAATTGATTTCAAATTTTGTCTCTTTGTATTCAAGTCCCTTAATGATATGTATCCATTGAATTTTTCAAATATCTGTCTGAGAGACGTTGGACTTTAACTTAGATTTCATCTTCATGGAATAAATTGATTGTTCCAAATCAATCGAATAGGGCGGGGTATTATGAGAAGTATTTTGCCGTTGCTGGTCCTGTGGCGTGTGTCTCGAAGTGTTAGAAATATGATTGGCTTTAGAAATCACTTGAAAACAACCTTTTGGGAGGTCTTATCAAAATGTATTATTAATATATAAATAAACACTTAACTCCACCTACAGCCAGTGCACTACTATATCAAATGTACTACTATCACGTATTGAAAGATCTACAAAGATTTCTGTAGTTCGTCTTTCCTAGGTATATTAACTGCGATGTTATTACCAAATTATTTTTTTATAAACTTATGCAGTTGCTGGGAAGTACCTTATATAATGACCGCATTCACCACCATCTTCTACACTCACCTTTTGTTTAATTCGAATCGAGGTTGAGTGGGGTCTGCTGTATGTACGGTGGTAAAGAAATTATTATTTTATCATTATTATCAACAACTCAATGAAAATTATGTACTAACACTAAACCTTTTTTTATTTTTTTGATATAAAAGGACTAAAATGCAAAATTATACAACCCACCAATTAACATTATTTGTTCAATTCATTCGTATGGTACATTTTAAAATATCAAAATTAGTGGTGACATTGCCTTTGGCCTCATAAATTGAGTCTACTGGTTTAGAAACACTGGAGTAAGCACAGAACTCACGGTTCATCAACGCATGTGTTGGTTATTCTACTCCCCATGTAAAGAGGCAACAATACTCGCAAACGTCTAGCACTTGTGAGTATTGTTACCACACAAACTTTTTTTATCGGAGTGGAGCCTTTTATTTTAATATCTGATAAACACACTTCAACCCTTTACGTGAAATATATCAAACCAGTTAAGTAAGTATCATTAATAATATCAAACCAATTAACGATATTTCTTAGTTCTCAAATTTTATTTTTCATTCCATATTAGTCAATATAAGCGATGCTATGTTTACCGAAATTATTTATTGAATAGAAAATGAGGTTTTGATCTTTTTGACATATATATTCCAAAAGTATAACTTATCCTTAGAATATAGAATTCACACAAAACTAAATTTAACCCTTACACGGCTGTGTTAATATTTAGCTCACAATACTATCGGCTAGATGTTAGATAAACACACCACCAAGTTTTAGCGCTCACCCTCTGTGTGTACGCTTTATGGCCCGGGCAAATTGTAATAAAATATCATAACGTAATGTATATTTTGTCTCGTTTCATTACTAACCCCAGTCGGAGCTTTTAGGGTTAATATTTGATAAACATTTGCAATGTTTACCTCTTCGTGAAGGATTAGATATGAAAATGTATATGAAATTATTTTGAGGCTTTTTTATCATCAGTGCGTCCGAAATGCTGTGTGATTCAAGCCTTCTATTCTGACCCTTTTATGTTGCAAATTCTAATTTTGAAAATAAGCGTTATTTAATTAAACATGATTTAAATAAATTTAAATAAATTATGTACATTAATGCTTGATATGCAATATTTTCCAATTTGAGAAATTGTGTTATCTGGGATACATATTTTCGATAAATGTTAAAACAGAGAAATATATTAAATGACGTATTGTAGCAAAAACCCAAATCAAAGGTACATTAAGATATGTTTTTTTAATAATAAAACCACTGCAACATATTTAAGAATGACAGTACACAGTTTTCACCTGGATATATAGAAGGGAATCCTGATAATTAAGGAAGAGTGATAAAGCAGAATAAATACGTGATTTGCGAAGAATATCTGGTATGACAATGTATGATAAATTAAGCAATGACAGGAATAACTATTTATTGGAGTCGAATGTTATAAGTAGAATTAAGAAAGGATTATGAAGATGCTTTGGACATGTCGAAAAAATAAGTTCTGAAAGACCTACCTAATAAATATAATAAAATTTAAGAAACTTTCTCTGATAGAAAGGTGAGAAACATGAGCGGAATATGAGTGTGGATGACGAGGTAAAGACATGACGAGAAATATCACTGTAAATGAGGCAAAGTATGTTTGTGTTGATACGAAATGTGGAAATTTCTCCTCTCCGCCTACACCATAGAGGATTATGATGTAATTTTATGTATGTATGTACATATATTGATCAAAGATAGATAAACGTACATGGTGCAGAGATGCACGGCTGCGCAATAACGCACTGGACTTCCGTACGGAAGGTTGCAGGTTCGAATTCCGCGTCTTTGACTACCCCAGTCGTTGCTGGGCTTCAAAATCGAACATTGTCTCATTCCATTCCGAAAAAATGACATAATTGCCCCCCGTCTGACATGAGATTTATTGTGGGAGAACGGTTCAACTCCTGAATCACATACTGCAGATATCACCCTTAAATATTCGCTGAGGCTCCCGGTCACGCTGCTGAATTTTCTCTACCCTCAGGGAGATCCGCGCAGCCCCATTTACTAGAAAACAAAGACCGTTGTACGCAGTACAACTTCGTAGGCCATAAATCAATTTCTTCCAAAGAACTAGAAATATTTTAAAGGAAAATAAAGTACGTAGTATTCTGGTGATGACCATGATGATGCCATATTTTTTTTTATTAAATAAATAATGTATTACATAAGTTTTATTTAAGTACATAAATCTAAATAACATATTTAGGTTAATTTGAAATACCAAGAGAGTAATAAATCCTTTATTTGCAAAAAAATATCAAACGAGTTAAGTGTGTATTTCATATTACAACAAAAAAAAATATGTCAGAAAAAAAAAATAATGTCAGAACAGAACAAAAAATAATATCAAAAACAAGTATTTTCAGAACAAAAAAAAATTATCAGAAAAAAAATATCCCAACAAAAAAATAATATCAACTCATTGACACTTTATTTTTCTAGCTCCGTTAAGTGACTAAAGATAATTTAATGGCGCCTACGTTTTAATGTACAATCCCTTAAATAGTGTGAAAATAAGAATCCTCTTATATGCCTTCTAGGCATCAGCCTGTCTACATATTATTTATTTATCCATTTGAAGAAGATACAATTTAAAGATTTTTTTTAATACACATATCCTTTTACAAGTAAGTTCAAAAACCTTTGCATCGTAAATTAATCGTGACGATGTCACATAAAATTAAACAATACGGCTACTTGTAAAGGGAAAAATAATATTTTCACTAAAACAAAATGTCTCGGAGATCTGACGACCTGATAACGAAGTATACCGGACAAGATATTAAATTAAAACCCGACCACATCCCAAAAAAAAATAAAAAAACAAGATAAATGAAAGATGTTGATGTTGCGTAATTTCTTGGGGTTTCATTCATAAGAAACGTTAAATGGAGCGTAGTTTAGGAGTTGGCTTGTGTTTGTCCCATTATATGGTTTCCAAGAAAACATTTATTTTTTCCATACTTTTTTTGTTTTTTCTATTTATGTAATATTTATATTCAAAACACGTATTGTTTATATTATATATAACCAAGTAAATAAGAAAACACTAAATCTATGTTCCAAGTAAAAAGGTGCTGTCGTCTCTGAATACCCTTGAAGTATAATGTATAACTTTAAATTAGTTGATAAAGTTTTATTTTATTATACATACATAAATAACATTACGCCGTCTCATTGTCGAGGCAGGCACAGAGGAGCGAGCGCCAGACTTTTATTCCGCGACACATATCTATCGCCTTTTCAACATTCATACAACTCCTACAATTTTTCTGACTTTTTAAATTTCATTCTTTCAAATTAGTATACACTTGATCCAACCATACTTTCCTTTTATTTAACAATGCACTGTTATTATTTTTTCTTATTGTTATAATGAAATATCTTGTAAATGACCAGAAAGATGTCAACGAAGTCTTAAATGAACTCCAAACTTAAACTATTTAAAAAAAAACGAGAATCGAATCCACAACCCCCGGGCTAGAAGACATACGTCTTACCAACTAGAACGCGAAGGGCACTATGTGTATATACAAGAGAGTATAAATTAGTTGTTATATTTATATAAAGTATTGTATTTTCTTATGAAGTCGTCAGGACTTCATGGCCTTGTTGGTAGGACACTAACCCGGTGTTGTCGGGTTCGATTCCCATAGGTACACATATTTTTTAAAGATTTTACTAGGTTTCACTCAAAACCTCATGAAGAACTTTCTTTGAAGCTTAGTGGTGCTTCATTAACATATATCAATGGAGACACTTATATATCTCAACACACCTTCTTCTTGACATGCGTTATATATCTATACACGGTCTATCTTGTTCAGGCCGGAAACTTTTGGACCTAAATTGTATTTTTCTATCTCCTAATCCAAATCTGTATTCAAGCGCTCTGGTGTCAAGGGCTTATTCCGCTTAAAGAGAGCCTCGAGACAGGAGGTAAAAACACGTGTCGCGGCAATAAAGTGTATTTAGAGTGGTAACGAATTAATTTTTTTTAAACATTCATCGATATATTGTTCAAATTAGACAATTCCAACAACAATATAGTTTTTGAAATTTAAGTTATTACTTTTATTTATTTATTATTTATTTATTATTACACATGACAAGAAATATACACAATTTGAGAAAAACAACAGATACTTTGATTTGGACATACGATTTTAATGGATCTAGGTTTGTTGCCTTTCATTTGTCGTATCCCCAGTAAACTAGGCTTTTGCCTGTATCTCACTGAGGATATTTAGCATGAGAAAAATAAATCGATACTTCTTTCCGATTTTTGATTACACAAAAACAAAACCCCGTTGCACGCTCTCATCAACCTGACAAACAGTGACACTCAACTACAACTGGAAACATCTTGCGAAATTCAACTCCTCACACATCATCACTCCAGAAAGACCAAAAATATTCAACCCACACTATACCGCACACAATCATAAGAATAAAAATTAAAATCAAAACAAAATTAAAACAAAAAAAAAAATACACAGAAACACAAATACAAAAACAACCAAAATTAAAACAATAAGAAAAAACCCACACTCACGAGCTTACATAAATCCCTTCCACTTTAAATTGCATATTTTTAGAAACCAAACATTGGTTTTTCTTATATGTTACTAAGTATTCTTATGATTTGTTTTTGAATACTGTATTACGTTTCCTTCGGTTATAACACAGTTTAACCTAACCTATATTTTGCAGCGCTCTTGGATTAGATGGTTATCTTATTCGCACGGGACTTGAAATGTTTCTTTTGTCGGCGGTTTCTCTTAAAAAGCTGAATATTTATTAAAAACTACTTAATCAGATTACACCATTGCGTTGTGCGGCACTCCTTACACATATATCACATTGAAATAATGCCAGCTCACCTGACATATTATCCACCTTTGTAAGGGCCCGAACATTATTGTTTAATACTTGAGCAAGTTTGAGATAAAATATGTGAAACTTCGCCGAAGAATATGACGTTTTATAAACTAACATTAAAAAAAACTTTTTTTATTGTAAACTTAAAAATGACCTAATATTTTTATTTATCCATTTACTGTCGATTTCGATCATACATTTTTTTTGACGACCTCCGTGGTCTAATTGGTAAGACGTCTGTCTCCCAATCCGGAGGTTGGGGGTTCAATTCCCGCTGGAACTCAGATTCTTTTAAAATGGAACCAGTCTGATTTTCACTAAAGGCCTGTTTAACATCTTTCTGATTGGTTGTAAGAGATGGCCACATGGCAATAATCCCGCCAGATTGTACTGTACACAACGAAAGTGTAATACAATACAATTTTTAGCAAATCATAGTGCGAGTGAATATAGAAATGCAAGAAGCTACAATAATATAAACCGTTATCAAAACACTTACATGATTCATACAACCATTGTTACGACTTAACAAGTGTTTTTATAGTTTGTTCATGTTATTTAATGACAAATTTTATTTTTAGGTATTTAAATTTACTTGTCTAGTGCTGATGTTTATTCATATTATGTAAAAAATTATGTGGTGTGAATCAAATCAAGAAATAAATCTGCTTCTAAAAATAAGTTCATAAGTACTACCCCACAAAACAGACCAAGGCCCAGAATACCCCGGGCCGTATGCCACGCAATCAAAAAACCATTAACTAATTTCAATGAACACAATATATCTACCTCATCACACATTTCTTCTTCCTCCTCAAAGACTGAAAATAGCTTCTACACAAATAAAAACATCCTCACAATAATATAAATTATAACCTTTATTAAGAAAAAATCAGAAACAAATTATTTGACAAAATGAAAGGATAAAATTCTTTACGCTTATCAATAAATAATAATTGATATTTTGATAAATACACACATTGATATTTTGTAATCTGTAACTATGAAAATTTAAATAAGAAAAATACTTACATTTTTAAAAAAGGATCGGTATTTTAATTTTCAAATCATTAGAGCATAATAACAATATAGAAACTATAAATTTAAGGTAATTATAATGTGGTTTAAAAATATTTATATAAATATTAGTCATACTACATGCATACACACTCCACCCAAAGACGATGTGTTACAGTCGCATATTGAAAGATCTACAAAGGTTTTTGAGTATTTCATCTTACTTTTGTAACTTTTCTATAGTCTTCTAACCAAATGATTTTTTTTAAACATATACAGACGCGTGAAAGCACCCAATCTAATGACTGCAACCACCACTACTTATTCTAACACCCATTTTTTAAATATCTTGTACTGTTTTTAATCTTCAAATAATAGTGGATTCAATTTCAGAGTTAGAGCGTCTTTGAGAATAGTTTGCTCCAAACAAAAGTATGAAATAACTTGGTTAAATAAAAAAAAAACAAATTAATTTAAAAAAATAGGTTTTGCTATTTCGTCGTTTCCACACAATATAATTATATGACGAGAATAATAAATGTTGTATTATACCTGTACATAAAAAGAGATATTCGATGGGATCAAATCAAATTTTGCTAACGAGCAATTTTGGTGAATTTATTGTTAAGTGTTCGCTTTTTATTCTCCACTTACTTAAGGTCAGTTGAAGTAAATAATTCAAGGCGGCCACATCACACAAAGAACTCAGTTTCATTGAAATAACTGCTCAAATTTGAATAAAGATTCCAAGAATACGGTCGTTGGTAGTTCCATACAGTTTTCTGTACAATTTAAGTCGTTCTCTTATTACATCAAGCAATATTCTGTCGATTTTTTTTATAAAGGTACAATTTGAGTCGTTCTCTTATAACATCAAGCAACATTCTCTTGATTTTTTTATAAAGGTACAATTTGAGTCCTTCTTTTATAACATCAAGCAATATTCTCTTGATTTTTTGATAAAGGTACAAATTTGTTTCATCGTTCATCTTCTATCATATATTGATTGATGACTGTTTTGATCTTATTGGTTCATCCCTTATATTAACAAACATACGTATACCATAGCTCAATTTCCTGTCGATGCAGGTAAAGGGGACAGAACACCAAACTTTTTGATTGGCACACATATTTCGTCTTCTTCAAATCCATATTTTCATTTGACTACCTTCTTGGACTAGTTGGTAAGACGCTTCTCTCCCGACCCGGATGTTGCGGGTGCGATCCCCGTTGAAACCCAGATTTTTTAAAAACGGATTTCAGTCTGGCTTTTACTGAGGGACTCTTGAACATCTATCTGGTTGGTTGGAGGAGATTGCCGGATGGCAGTAAGCCCACCAGGTTGTACTGTATACAACAAAAGTGTAATAAAGTACAATGTTCATATAGCTACTGTGACTTTCATGTTCCACTTCCTCTCATTCAAACTGCTAATTTGTTCTGTCCTCTTTCTTCATTCATTCGTTAGACATGACCAACAATGAAATAGTCCTTTTCTTCGTCCTGCTTAATACTCTAGTCTTAAGTTTACATTCATCCTTAATCACTTCAATTCGTATTCACTCCACGTATTATTTTCAGTGTACACATAATTACAACATTTAATCCGTTCCTTTGTCTTTTTTCATGTCCACGTTTCACTCTTGTATAATACATCAAAGTTGGCACTAAAACCCCGAGTAATCTCAAGAGCTTTGATACTGTTCGGTACAACTATATCTTATTATATCGAATTACACTCAATGACAAGAATTAATTAATTTAATAAGACAATGGACTTATTGGATGGAGTTGATGTCATTATTATTAATTTATTCTAACCTCCAAGAAAACAAAACAACTGAATTTAATAAAATACAGCGACAACCTTTTTTAGCTATCACCGATATTTGAACCTGACACTTTCGTGTTTAAGATACACATTATACCATTAGTTAACATGTGTAGAATCCAGGAAAGTACCTTTTTTCCCCACAGTCTTCAATCCTCCGTGCTTGAACATGTTCAACACTTTACGTAAATATTTATTATTGCGATTCTCTTGAGGATATTAGGAATGAATGTGGTTTGAAAGAAAATGCAGTGCTTAACACTTTAAGATCCAATCAAAATTAAGGCAACCTGTGCCCGGATTATTTTTTAGAAATTCTGATTTTTGTGAAAGGTTTACTAAAATTTCGTAATTTAAGTAAATATTAAGAATCAGAAATTAAACGTTGTATATTTATTAAACTTACTATAATAATTTAGTTTAATGTGGTACGTCTGCCAAATTTTATTTTGTAGAGAGCTGTATACGGTATGTATGGTATCTCACTTCTCTTCATGTGCTTGGCATACATCTTGAAAGTTCTGAAGAGTTTCTTTTTTTTATCAGTTGATGGAATACATATCAACACATGTTTCGACATGCTATTTGACAACCTGTTTGGAGGATCCTGTAAATTCCTTATTATATTTGGACTCGGAGACTGTAGTTGATGTCCAGATTCAGATGTTAAAATCTTCAAAATCAGTTCAGTTCACACTGTACCCTGATGACACGACATTAATTCATGTTAATTTTTATTATCTAGGGTATTTACTATATTGTCCATTATAGAAATCAGAAGACTATCATTTAGAGGTTGGATTGTTTACAAATATATTTGTTAGATGCAAGTAAATGTAGTAAGTCTGTCACGTGAAAACACGAGGCCGAGACTCAAAGCAAATCTTTTTTATCACATTAAAATACGGAATCCGAATATAAAGTTTAAGATAAAAATGAAGTATTCTGATGGTTTGGTTAATAAAACAATTAAATATAAAATATTTACACAAAATATTTTATGCAAGTAGTATAGAAAGTTTTCGAGGACTTTGCACAACCAAATTAATTAAATTCTGGAAGGGGGAAAATCCTTTAAACCGATATTCATGCGGATAGGAGTGGAACATTGAGATCGATTTCGTCATCATCGAATAAATTGATTGCTCCGAATCGATTCAATAGACCGGGGTGAAATTATAGGACTTTTGCCGCTGTTGGTCCTGTGACGTGGAATGGACAGCTTCTAAGGTTAGATATGAGTGACGTGTGCCGCTTAAGGAAGGACTTGAAGCCAACAGTGAGATATTATCAATATTTATGATTACATAGGTATATGAACTCTTAACACATATACTACACCTAAATCTGAATGAATTATAACATATATCGGAAGATCTACGATTAGTTATTTTGTATTCCATGGGAAAGTGGACTACGATTTTCTTATTAAATATGTTTTTATAAACATGCAGATGTGAGGAAATACTTTATTTTTCTAATATTTTCAATCTCTTAATAATAGTGGTATGGAATCCCGAATTAGAGCTCCCTTAAGGAAATTCTGCCCTCTAATAGGTCTTATATAAATTCTCATTTTTTAGTATTATCATACATATAATAGGTAAGTATGCATGACGAAATGTATGGATGTGATAAAAGCAAAATATGTTTGTCAGAATGGAGTGAAGTATTGTAGAAAGATGTTGTCTCTGCCCATCCCAATAGAAACACGGCGATAATGATGAGGAATACTGTTCACCTGGTATGGTATATTATATTGTTCTTTTATTCATTCTTCTTTTTATGTTAAACATCGCTTGTTGGTAGCTACAGAACTTTATTCTCCTTCTAACTGTTACCACCTTTAGTATGAATATTAAAAACGGATATATTATTGAAAATAAAATTATTTAATTTATTTTCTTTCCAGGTGCACCGAATCGGCGGACGCCAGCCGGTTTAGCTTTAGAATTATTCGAGCAACACCAAGGAACACATATTTTACAGGTAAGTACTTACACATTTTTCAAGAATATATTTTCAAATTTCATACAATTAAAAATTTCTTTTTAATAATTGTCAAGTTTTTTAATGTCGCCCTAAGGATGAAGGCTGCAACACCTTCGATACGTCTGTGATCATTTAAGCTAATTCAATACGGCAACATTAATTGAAAATCATCGAAAATACACAAATGAAAAATTTGTCACAAATACTAAATAATGAAAAATTGATCAAAAATACTTAACCTCGTATCTTGACGAAAATATTCAGCGTCTTTCCGATCATGGACCCGCGCTATGCTCAAACAGAGATTGTTTATTTTACTTTACCAGTTCCCCGCTCTTATTTTTTTACGTCGTCTTTTACTGTCCATGCAGTGAGACTCTGAAACCAGTTACGAACTAATGCTAGACTCATTCCATCATTCGCGTGTTTTAAAAAGAATGAAATAACTTAATTTCAAGTCAGTAATATAACGTGTTTTATTTCTGATGTTTCTTTACTCTTTGATGATATCCCACTGATGATATCCCACTGATGATATCCCACTTTTAATTTTAATTTGTATATTGTTCATGGTTTGAGAAAAGGGGAATATTTATTTAAATATTTTTTTGCGATCATACAACTTATTTTATTTCCTTTTATTTATAGTTAAGACATTAACATTGTGGAGGTTTAAAGACATTGTAATTTGTTTTATCAAACACTTTATTCCACTTTATGTAAAGGTATAGCCTTACCGGTTTCAAGGTTTTCACCTCATCTTGTTTGTGCTCCTCTGATGATGAGATGAAACCTTGAAATGGGTAGGGTAATACCGTTACATAAAGTGGAATAAACAGTGTTTGATAAAACAAATTAAAGTGTTATTTTATTTCCTTTTGTGTATTTGTATTTTGTCTACACGTTTGTTGGTCTAAACTCGCCAGATTGTATTACAATGACGTGTTAAATAATAAAATAAATAAATGTAAAAACATAGTCCTAAAAAAAAGATAGTGTCTAGGGTAGGAGTCCTCAAAGTGGTATCGACCCCCGGGGGTCAATATGACATTAACGATTGGGAGTCAATGGTTGGCACATCTGAAATGATGGACCGTTACCGAGGTTTCACCACCTTTCTTAAAAAAAAGTTCCCGTTGTACGTCATCTTGCCAGGAGGCACCAAGCCCACCCGTCATATTGACAATGTCAATGTATTTGATTATATATAATTATGCTCATCGTCGTTGCTGGACCTCGTTGCCGAGGATTCTCTCGCCATTCCAACATCAGTTCAGTTGGGAAGCGATCTTGTGCCGTGGAGTTTTTTTTTAAGTGAGTGAGCTGTTGCACACCAACAAATTCACCGGTCACATTGCTGCACTGAATCCTTCGGCACACTGAAGTGAGACTATTAGAGCATACCGAAGATATGACCGAAGTCATAGGTATCCTAATACCCCCGAATACTAGATGGAAAATACCTATGTCATTCGAGAGGTGTAGCATCGCGCGGGGTTTGAACCGACGACCTTCCGGACAGAATTCCAATGCGTTACCGTGCGGCCATGCACCAGATATAATTATATTAGATATATGTAATATAAATAATGAACACTGTAAAGTAAACAGTCTAAAAATTACAGGAGTGTCATTTTTCTTGTCCTATTTTAATTCCAACAGTAAAATAGAAGAAGTTGATAAAAAAATCGAAAATTCTTGAAGGGGTCGACGGTCAAAAAAGTTTGGAGGCCTTTGGTCTAAGGTTTATACAAAAATTTAATATTGGAGCTTGAAAAAAATTAGATAATATTGACTTTTTGAATGAATCAGATGGAAGATTATCATTGTATTTCGAGGCCACTAAAATATTTTGATATAATATTATTAAAAAATCTCTATTTGTAACAATAAAATCATAATTCCGTCAAACTTAGAGTACATAAGCAGATGTTACCTATATTTTTCAAAATCCTCCCGAATTCTTCACAATTTTTCTTTCATCAAACCTACCCCATGGGGTAAAGGACCCCTCTCTCTCTCCCCTCGCGCCACCCACCCAATCTCCACCAGCGCTCCTTGCAGCCGGGGATAATGAAGAATGGCCGACGGATCGTGACTGGAATATCCTCGCTGGAAGGAGCTGGAGAATGTTTCCTCGTAGTCCTTACGTATACCGAGGAAGACAACAGAAATATAAGACAATTTTCCGAGACGGAATCGTTATTTTTAATCTCAGAACGTAACAATGGACACCAGCTGGCTGAAACATTTTTATTAAGTAAATATTTCTACCTTCTCAAATAAAAACAAATCCGATTTTCGCTCAAATAGATATTAAAACAGCGTTAGGTTATAAACTTACATTTTAACCTCCTTGGATAAGCGTTTAGGAAATGTAGAACCATAAAAATAACACAATGTATTGTACAAAAAAAACACCATCACGCCGTTTTTCAAAATATCATTCATCTTTCCGAACCGTATTTTCCTTGGTTGGATTGTTTTACATACATACGGAGGTAGACAGAAAGAAGAAATCATTACTTTCCTATTGCGTCTTCTATATCTATACACCATCTCATACAGCACCTACGACTCCTCTAACATTTTACATTGTCTTCTTTCTAAATATCTTTCAATTGATCCAACCATACTTTTATTAGACTTCCTCTTAAACGACTTCCACTCACATTAACACTGTATACTAAGTTTTTCTTCATTCATTCGTTCTACATGCCAAAAACCATCTCAAACTATTATTTTTCATTTTACTAAATACATCAACCTTAAGTTCAAATTCATCCCTAATCACTTCATTTTTTATTATATCATACATAGTAACCCCATAATTGTTCTTAGTGCCCACATTTCTATAGTATTTTTTGACGCTTTTCAATATTTATCCACGTCAAATTTCACTTCCATACGTAAATAATTGCGAAACAAAAAAATAAAGGAATATAATAATATATGTATGTCGTGCGCACTTAACTGTTAAAAACCTCGGCTTGAAAATAAATATATTAAATATGAGATGATTCGTTTTATTTCTTTATTGTGTATGACGTAAATCAACATTACTTTCTAATAACCATTGTTAAACATTCACTCACATATCATTTCATTTCATGATCTTGCTTTATCCTTTCGGTTTTAAAGTGTTCCATAAAACAATACTAACATCCTTCGGAAACAAAAAAAAATAATAAAATTCTAAATATTTTATTACACTTTTATTATATACAGTACAACTTGACAATCAACCTGAAAGACGTTAAAGGCTTTATGTGGAAATCTGGCTAAAACCATTATTAAAAATTGGTTATCAACGAGAGTCACACCCGCGATTCCTAGCAATTTTTAATGTGATGTTTTGAAGAGCACAATTATTTTAGATCCCAAAAATCGAGTGTTTGGAATAACAACTGAACAGTGTACTGTCCAGTGTTTGGAATAATAACTGAACAGTACAGTACACAAGTTGTCTTAACCGAAGGTACAAAAATCGAATAAATATTTTAATTAAAACAAAATAAGCCTTAGTTAATTTATTTCCTATTTCTGACACCCAAGTCTAATTCCGAATCACGAAAATTTCAAAATCTATGAACCGTAACACTTAACTCGAGAAAAAAAAATCCATTTTATATACTATATCGTGTTAAAATATATTCAATATTAAAAATAATCGCCTCGAATTCACAAGATTAATTTTCATGCCTCAGTTGAATCTAATAAGCGAAGCTTGAATTACTGGATTTTGATCCAAAATAACTGTATTAAAATTCTACCACAAATGACCAAATCACTTAAATATTAAACCTTTTATAAGACACTTTTCCGATTTTAATTCAATAATGATACAACAGTGCCACAAAACTACAGCAAAAATTACTTAGATTGAATCTTGCAGTTTGGTATTTATTTGAAAATTTCGTTTAAAAATTAGAAAAAAAGTTTTAAATTTGATCCGTAAATTTTCTATATAGTTTCAAATTTAATGACCGAACAACGTTTGAGCACGGTCAATGAAAAAGATGATAATATAATGCATTTTTTGTGAATTAAATGAGTCTTTGAAAAAATATAAGAATATAATTCCAAGTGTGAAATTGCGTGAAGAAAGAAATGCGATACAAAAAAAAACCAACGAGTTTTCTAGAGCAAATATTTTAAACACCTTTCGCAAACGTGTCGAATTTTTAACAATTGGAATTTTATTTATGAAAGAAGAGGTATATCAAGTTATATTTATTAACTAGATTTTTTTTCGAATATATTTTATTTTTAGACTGTTAAAATGTGAAGATTGTTAACAGTTCGAAATAAAACGAGTTCTATGGTCTTGTTGGTAAGACGCATATTTTCCAGCCCGAAGGTTGCGAATTCGATTATGTTTGGTAAAAAAAGGGTTCCTCCTGGTTTTAATTATAAATATATTTTTAAGATTCTTCCAGTTGGTTACAAGAGATTGTTACATAGCAATAAGCTCGCCAGGCTGTATTATGCAATATTTATAACGAAAGTATCATACAGAATGTATTTATTTTTCTTTTTTTTTGCAGGTGTCACTTTTTGATATCATTATATGACAAAATAACAATGGAATTGAATCAAACAATATTTTCGAAATATATTGAATGTTTTTACTTCCGTCTTTATTGACGGATTGTTACTACAATAGTATACGTTAAGTGACAAATGAATCAGGATGATATTTCTTGTCTATTTTGTAACAAATCATTTGAAGAATGCTCTTAAAAGTTTAGAAAACTCATTTCTAGGTGAAACCAGTCCAGAAATTATGTGTGTTTTGAACCCAGAAGCGCATATTATTCCGTTGACGATTTATCTAGTCGAATTGGTAAGACACCTGTCTTCCGACCCAGTAGTTAGTTTCAATTCTCGTTGGTAATATTCTACAATAGTTGGTTAAAAGAGTTTGCCATGTGGCAATATGAAGCCACCAGATTTTATTGTAGCGTTATCAAATAAAAGTGTCATACAGTTCAATAAATACAAAAAGGAGATGTTTAATATAAAATTAAGGATTATTTTCATCCCCATATATTTAATTTTTTTAAGCTAGGAGTAGTCCATGCGATAGTGGCTGCATTGTCCGAGGAGCCCAGTCTTTTGCATCGAGGAGGAGTTGATTCATCAAACGCCCAGAACTGTCCAGGTGGCAGACTTCTGGATTAAAGGAGTGTAGTGCTTTTGACAATATTAAATGAAGGAAAACATAGCAAAGTACCTGATAAATGGTGAAATTAAGACTTAATTGTTCTAGAACGGAGTTCGATAGTTCCCCATTCTGGAGTTCCGGTTGTTCCCGATTTTGCGTTGGATTCTCTTTTAAACAACGGTTTATCAAATTGTACCTTGGTCATCATCGTCCTTATCTTCTCCCCCTCCTTTCGGGTCAGGGATGTAATCTCGCCAGCACAAATCTCCACGCATCTCATTGTATCATTGTCTTCTTATTTAAACTCTGCACATGCTTAATGCAACTTCTTCTGTAGTGACCAACTGATCACCTTCCTTTGACGCATCTCACTGTCTCATTGTATTCTTACTCAAACTCTGCACGTGCTTATTGCAAGTCATTCTTGAGTAACCAAGTGATCATCTTCCTTTCACGCATCTAATTGTCTTCTTACTCTAACTCTGCAAGTGCTAAATGCAACTTCTTCTGTAGTGACCAACTGATCACCTTCCTTTGACGCATCTCACTGTCTCATTCTATTCTTACTCAAACTCTGCACGTGCTTATTGCAAGTCATTCTGGAGTAACCAAGTGATTATCTTCCTCTCACGCATCTCACTGTCTTCTTACTCTAACTCTGCAGTGCTTAATGCAACTTCTTCTGTAGTGACCGACTGATCACCTTCCTTTGACGCATCTCACTGTCTCATTGTGTTCTTACTCAAACTCTGCACGTGCTTATTGCAAGTCATTCTGGAGTAACCAAGTGATTATCTTCCTCTCACGCATCTTACTGTCATCTTACTCTAACTCTGCAGTGCTTAATGCAATTTCTTCTGTAGTGACCGACTGATCACCTTCCTTTGACGCATCTCACTGTCTCATTGTATTCTTACTCAAACTCTGCACGTGCTTATTGCAAGTCATTCTGGAGTAACCAAGTGATTATCTTCCTCTCACGCATCTCACTGTCTTCTTACTCTAACTCTGCACGTGCTTAATGCAACTTCTTCTGTAGTGACCGACTGATCACCTTCCTTTGACGCATCTCACTGTCTCATTGTATTCTTACTCAAACTCTGCACGTGCTTATTGCAAGTCATTCTGGAGTAACCAAGTGATTATCTTCCTTTCACGCATCTCACTGTCTTCTTACTCTAACTCTGCACGTGCTTAATGCAACTTCTTCTGTAGTGACCAACTGATCACCTTCCTTTGACGCATCTCACTGTCTCATTGTATTCTTACTCAAACTCTGCACGTGCTTATTGCAAGTCATTCTGGAGTAACCAAGTGATTATCTTCCTTTCACGCATCTCACTGTCTTCTTACTCTAACTCTGCACGTGCTTAATGCAACTTCTTTTCTGTAATGACCGACTGATCATCTTCCTTTGACGCATCTCACTGTCTCATTGTGTTCTTACTCAAACTCTGCACGTGCTTATTGCAAGTCATTCTGGAGTAACCAAGTGATTATCTTCCTTTCACGCATCTCACTGTCTTCTTACTCTAACTCTGCACGTGCTTAATGCAACTTCTTCTGTAGTGACCGACTGATCATCTTCCTTTGACTCATCTCACTGTCTCATTGTATTCTTACTCAAACTCTGCACGTGCTTATTGCAAGTCATTCTACTAGACCACGAATGACGGAAATAAAGGAAATTTATTAGTATGTTATTATCAACCGTATTTTTTTCATTAATTAAGTTGACTCAGAAAATTCATTGCAGTAGTTCAGTGCTTAACATGATAACCGAGTATCCAGGTGTGACGGGTTCAATTCCCACCCGTCCCCAAACCAATGAGAGCAAAGAAAATATACCAAATATGTGTAACACTTATGACTCATCAAAGTTAGACTAAACCGGAAATAATACCATAAACTTGTTGTAGATTAGAATAAATAAATCCAACACCTGGAAAATCGTGAACTACGAAAAGTTGTCAAATGAGAAAACATTGTATTTTATCATATTACTCTTTCGTTATATGAAGCGAAACCTTACGCGTTCATTGCCACGTATCAATATCTTCTAATCAACAATAGAGGTGTTTAAACAAGCCTTGTGTGAAAACTTGAAGGAACCCTTTTTAAAAACTCTGCGTGCCAACAGAATCAACCTCGCAAATTTCAGGCTGAAGGACAGGTGTCTTACCAACTAGACCACGGGGTCGTAATTTAAATCTTAAAATGAAGACAAATATTATAATAACTCACACTGGGAGGAACAAAATACTTCCGATAATCATCTCCTTAGACTATTCGAGAACAGGCCAAACAGCATCGCATAAAAAAATAACACAGATATATTTAAAAAAAAATATCATTGAAGGAAGTTCATTAGCTAATCAATGCAATAATTATATACGAAATGAAAAACAAACCTTCAAGGTTGTTCATTAGGTGATCAATACATGTATCTACGAAATGAAAAAAATATCATTGAAGTTTGTTCGTTAGCTGACCTACACAACATTTATCCACGAAATGAAAACTATATATTGTAATTTGTTTTATCAAACACTGTTTATTCCACTTTTTGTAACGGTATAAACCTACCGGTTTTAAGGCTTTCCCCTCATCATCAGGGGAGCACAAATAAGATTATTTATGCTCTCCTGATGATGAGGTGAAAGCCTTGAAACCAATAGGGTTATACCATTACGGAATAAACAGTGTTTGATAAAACATATTACAGTGTATTAAAACCTCCATAATGCCTTAACTTTAAATAATATATCTTAAAGGTTTTACATTAGCTGATCAACACAATATTTATCCTCGAAATGAAAATAATACGAGTATATATCATTGTAGTCTTCATCTGATCAACACAATATTTATCCACGAAATGAAAAAAATATATCATTGAATACTGTTAATTAGCTGATCAACACAATATTTATCCACGAAATAATAATAATATATATCATTGTAGGCTGTTCATTAGCTGATCAACATAATATTTATCCATGGAATGAAAAAAATCATTAAAGACTGTTCATAAGCTGATCAACACAATATATATCCACGAAATGAAAAAAAATGTATCATTGAAAGTTGTTCATAAGCGGATCAACACAACATTTATCCACGAAACGAAACAGCTACCTTCGTTTAATAAAATGTTTACAATACCAATTTGTCTGTTATCTCCCATTACCATTACCTAACCCGCCAGCCAACAGAGCGCGGACCATTAAATTGGATATGTTTCTATATCATTCGGTCTCGATTTTTTCCTGCCTGAATCACTGAAGCTTGAAATAAGTTTGTTTATAGTCATACATAACTCTTTTTTATGAATTGCACCATGTATAGATAGAGCAGTGGATTTTTTGCTCGTCTATCATTGACCCTGGCTGGTGTCTTTTTTTTTTCTTATCGTTCTGTTACAGTTCCCTCACGTTTACTGGGTTTTGTACACTGTGCACATTCACCAAGCAGTCTTATGCAATTTTTGTTTAATGGTTCGATGTAAATTATTGTCAACACTGGTTTGTTTTGAACATTTTAACTTGGATATTTGAAATCAAACGGTTTCTTAATGATAATTTGAAGAATTTTTATTGATACCTGACTTTATTGTAAATAGAACCCTTGTTTTTTTTTTTCAAGATTTGAATGATTTCACATAAAATGCTTTGTATTGTAATACACTTTCATTGTACACAGTACAACGGTGGCAACCTCTTCCAACCAATCACAAAGATATTACCGATGCCTTACGTGAAAAATAGACTGAACCAGTTTAAAAAAAATTGTTGCCAACGGGAATCGAACCCGCATCGACCAACTGGGTTTTACTAACTAAGCTAAGGAATTTGTCGGAGAGAAAATTTTTAATAGTAATTAACACAGGAATTGCATTTAAAATCAAGACTCAACTCATAAAATACATCGTAAATTAGCAAAATTACGCCATGGAAACATTTTATTTAAATATTAAATAAAAATGTATTAAATATGTAAAGCGATAGGTTATCCTTCGTAAAAGTGTAAAGCGATAGGGTCTCCTTCGTGATCAAGTATCATCGTCAGCCATCATGCGGATGAAATAAATGTATTGTTTTGTTGTGTTGAAGCTGTTCCACTTCAGCAAGTACTTAGTTTTGACAGATTCAACCCATATTTCCGATGGCAAGGAAATTAAACTTAGATCAGGATCTGCAGATTTTAATCTGCTGTAGCCTTTCGTCCAACAAAGTTTTATAAAGCCTTGTTTTGTGGTGTTTAATAGCATGATAAGAAGTACATAAGCTAAGAAAAATCCGCGACTGTGGTCTAACGGTTAGCATTCCCGCTAAGCAAGCAGACGCCGCAGGTTTACTTCCGTACTAGTTTTACTCTTAGACCCTTTTACATCGACCTCAATGGCCTAGTTGGTAAGATGCCTGTCTCCCAACAAATCCCGCTATTGTGGGTTCAAATCCCGCTGGAACCCATTTTTTTTTCAAAAGGATTCCAGTTTGGTTTTCGCTTAAGTTCCTCTTTAACACCTTTCTGCTTGGTTGAAAGTGATTGTCACATATCAATAAGTCCGCCAGGTTGTAATGTATACAAAAGTGTTATGTCATACAATACATCTGAATTTACAAAAAGTTTAGATATTTAAGGTTCTATACCTTAAATATTTTTAAAACTACTTGTTCATTTGTCGACTAATTGGGTATTTTATTTTACTCGTATTGGGAATTATAATCGGCCTTTAGTTATTTGTTTTAAATAAACATTTATATATTTTTGATACATCTATCAGATGTTCAATGTGACAATTAAAAAATATGATTTTATTTCGCATTTGTTGTAATATTTTTAGTTTCGAGCGTTTTTTAATTTCGAAAATTCGACCGAAGTTGAGATGTTTTTTTTATATACAATATATTTATAATTATTAATTGCCTCATTCAATATTACACCGTAATCAACGAAAAATAGTATAATTTGAAATCTTACAATATTATGAAAATCTTTTCAATGTTGTTTCGTATTAACTAAAGTTACTTTGTAATTTGTTTAATGAAACACTGTATTTTCCACATAAGATGTGATCCTACCGGTCTCAAGGTTTTCACCTCGTCATCACGGTAGGGCTAATAAGACTTGTGTGTTCTCCCTTGATGTCAAGATTCTTGTTTGTGCTGTCTGATGATGACGTAACCTTGAAACTGGTAGGGTCATACCATTAACGTACAATTATAATGAATCTAAATATCCACAGTGTAATTATAAATAATATAAAGGATCTTTTATTTTGCTTTCAATGATCGTTTGTATTTTTTATCTTAAAAAGAAGTCTACAAACTTGAAATGATACGAATTGCAAAGTGCCAATTTAAGATATATTTGCCCTTGAACAGCATCATTGTTGCATTTTAAATTCGCCAATAAAATGAAATATTCTCAACACTTTTCTTCCTTTTTGGAAAGGTCTCGGTTTATTTCGAACAGTGAAATAATATTTTTGCCAATTACTGCAAATAATTCAAATTTATGTTGCTGACATTTTGCGATTTTACCACAGCCAATGCAACTTTGTATATTTTTATTTCCGAAAATTATTATGATATTGCGGTTTTGATATCAAATTGCTCTCGTATTGCAACATTCGAAATATACGTAGTTATATTGAAACCTGTATTTCTCAATAATTAAATGTATTCAACAATAAATCGCAATTCGTATCAATTTGAAGGAGAGCAATAATACAGATATATTTTATGGATCGAACTTCTTACAGCCATGAAACTTGATAAATGGACTTCATGGTGCTACTGTTCAGCTCTTGGTAATCGTATGGTCGTATCTTAAGTAACTCTGGTTAGTATTTGGAAGAAATATGTTTTACCAACTAGGCAATGAGGTTTGAATGTAAACTGTAGAATTATTGTGTCAACATTTTCATGACCTTATTAACGTGGATTACTTACAAGTTTTTATATATTTTGATTACAAAATAATTCAAGATTTTTGCTACCTTCTCTAATCACATAAAATAAAAAAAGCCTAAATTTATTCGAAGGAAAAATATTGTTTTAGTTTACTCAAATTGAAGCCCCTGTTTGACTTAAGTAGATAGATACAAAGGTAGATAGGTATATTATATATTTATTAACTGAGTCATGGTCAGCAAAAAATATAAGTTATAGGAGATTTTTCTTAAAGATAACTTAATTTATGGTCACTTTAACTTTGTTTTGCAACATTTTACGCGTACGATGGAATCATATCGACTAAGAAAATTTATCTTTTTTCAACCAGAGATTTCTCCGTTTTCAAGGTGAATTCAATACAGATATTTCTTTTTTTATGCAACAATTCTTCGAATTAATATAACATGTACAATTTTAAATAACACTTTTTATAACACTAGCGTGAAACTTTTTTGATAAAAAATTAAGTAAATTTTCGAAATTTTGTTCGTGTCATATATGGACATTATCAGGGTTTTATTGCTAAATATTTTCATTTGTGTCAATATCAAATCCACATGTTTATTTATGGTCCAATTATTTCGAATTTGATTTTAAGCTTCATTAAAATGATCTAATAAAAAGTAAGCCATTCTAATATAAAGCAAACTATCTTATACAACTTTATGCCACTAATTTGATGAAGACGTTTTGACTGAAATGTTTTTGCTCGTCTGGTTGTAATTTACATTTGTTTTGTAAAAAAATGTACTGTTATTTATTTATTTTTTTTAATTTATTTTCAGTCTCTGGATGGTTTCGCGTTATCAGTAGCAGCGGATGGGAGGTTTCTGTATATCTCAGAAACAGTGTCTATTTACCTGGGACTATCACAAGTAAGTTAGCTTTTTATCACTTTTTCATTTCTTTAAAGGACACTTACAGGAAGTTAATCAACAAACAAAAAAATACCATATCAAAATAATAGAATTTAAAAAATCTGTTTTTAGAAAAATGTAAAGAGAATTGACGATGAAGATGTTTAGATATGTAAAGAGAATGAATGATAAAGATGTCTAGATATGTAAAGAGAATGAATGATGAAGATGTCTAGATATGTAAAGAGAACGAATGATGAAGATGTCTAGATATGTAAAGAGAATGAATGATGAAGATGTCTAGATATGTAAAGAGAACGAATGATGAAGATGTCTAGATATGTAAAGAGAATGAATTATGAAGATGTCTAGATGTGTAAAGAGAATGAATGATGAAGATGTTTAGATATGTAAAGATAATGAATGATGTATAGGTAAATCGAGGAAAACTTATTTTAATAAGAGGTCAAGTGAGAAGTATGAATAATAGAAGATTGTATATGACGAGATGTATGAGTTTGGAATAGAGGAAAGTTGTGTGATTGTATAAAATAGTTTGAAAATATTTTCTCCCCGCCTAAAAAAAAACAACGTGATTATATGAATGTATGTTTGTAAAATCCCAGTTATAAGTGTTTATCTCATCCACAGTTCAGTCACATTAAATAAAGAAATAAAAACACTGTAAATTACATAAATGAAGAGAGCTAAAAATCACTCATCGTTCTGTTTATTGAGCCACCGTCGTATAAATCAAGACGGTATTACACTAAATATATCCACATCCAAGTCAGATTTTCGTATAAGTTAAAAAAATACATCATATGGCAATACAACTCCAAGAGCTTTAGTTTCCTTTAAAACGTCTTGCCATTTTTGTTAATCTTTCGCATCTCCGCACCAACAGCTTCTCATTCAAAGTCGATCAACATGCTATCTGGAGTTATGTTATTTACTTCTAAATGGCCTTAACTGATAAATGGTTTTTACCATCCAATTTTTAAACTATCTTACTGCTTAAAATATTAAGAAGGTTCACAAATTACAATATATTGATTACATCATGAGAAACAAAGATCATTACAACACAATTTATCATCCAAGAATAAATAAATGGCAAACGGGACAGCGTAAAAATGCATTTCTTGATTTAAACACTAGCGGAAATGGTTTGAGTGTAGTTCTGCTGAATTGTTCCGGGTTGCAATGAACAAGGTAAGGATTGTCGTGATAGTGGGCTATATTCCATAGGAGACGGCACTTCGTAAAGAGTTATCTTGTACTTGACATACGTGGTAATCCATGGTAATCAAGCAACCATTACTGCGCTGATGGGGACATAAAACGAATGTATTCGTTGCTCCTGAATATATTCATTGCTCCTGAATCTCTGTATTTTATCTGAATCTCCATGTACACACATCTTGACCTTACTTAAGTCAAATCTTAACATTTAAATCATAAAAACAGAATATTCATTCAGAATCAGAATCCATGATTCTAGTCCATAGATTATTTCAGGTTTAACGTGTTTCGAGTTTGATTTATTTACATTAACATGGTTATGAGAATTTTATGGGGCATGCCCGTTAAACGCATATTCAATAACAAAACATCCATGAAAAGGTGCGTTTACATACAAACACACGCACAACCAGTTAATCTCCTCCCGTTGAGGTCCTCGCGCACGCATCCCCGTTCATTTTTCACAACAGGATCCAATGATCCCGCCACCCCGTGACGTCAGGAAGATGGCTGCTGGGGTTGCATGCTGGTCACGCGCCTCTCCCACCCCGTCCGCAGGAAGTCCCCCTCGGCTCGTTCCTGAGAGTTTCCAAGACCCCTGTGTGCGCCCCAAGAGTGCGTACATTCTACACAACACACAATAACTATGTGCCAATGTCTGGAACTTGTTCATTCCTCATGTTGTGAAATTGTGTGTGATTTACTTTATTTTATTTTTACCAACACGTAACTCTTATTATTGTAAGCATTATTACATTAAATTAAGCCGCTTTCCTGTTGGGGTAAACAAAGAGGATATAGCATCAGCTTTTTTTATTGCAGCACACGTCTTTTGTCTCTACCAGTTTTATAAATATTCTAAAATAACTCGAAATTCCATTCACTTGCTATTCATATCGAAAATTCTGTAATTGTGGTAATGACACCGACTTACTCTGTTGAGTCCATAGGCTTAAGGCATAGTAGCTTTTAAGAGAATTCTTATACTAGAAAACATTTGAAAAATACTGCATGAGGAGTCTTTGGAGTATTCTTAATCACAAAACGGTGTTAAAAGAAATTTAAAGTAAATTTCTTGGACTTAAAATTATCTCGAAAAAATGGTACATTTGACTTTGATATGTATAGAAAAGACACTTATTCAGACTCTATAATTCTAGCAACTTCCAACCATCCTAATAACCATAAATTCGTCGCCTTTAACTGCATGCTTCATAGATTGCTCAGTGTCCCATTAACCGACGACAATTTTAAAAAGGAATTAATAACCATAAAAAAATTGCTACAAATAATGGCTATCCTGGAAGCCTCTTTGATTCACTTTTAAAAAACAAAAAAGAAACTTATAAAAGATTACATATTTAACGACATAAGCCGACACATATGTTCCAAAAATTTCTCCGCTTCTGGTCGAAATCGTCCTGTGCCTCCCTTACCCCTCAGTTCCCTACCCGAATGTCACCAGCCGTTGAAGCGTGTATATCGGTGCCAGTTCGAACAGAATTTAGTCTTGTTTGTGCTTCCCTGAAGATGAGGTGAAACCCTTGAAACCGGTAGGGTTATACCGTTAAAAAAAAGTGGAATAAACAGTGTTTGATAAAATAAATTACAATGTCTTTAAACCTCCACAACATTAATGCCTTAACTATAAACAATATATTATGTTTTCGTGGTTTAGAATACAAACTGGTGAATTTATCGGTGTGTGGCAATCTCTTACAACCAGAAAGATGTTTAATAGACCTAAAGGGAAATCCAGACTGAAGCTCTTTTTTTTAAAATGGGCTTGAACAGAAATCGACCTCGCAACCTCCAGGTCGGAATAAGGCGTTACTTACTGAATAATAAAAACCATATTTTAAAATGTAAGATTTGATGAATACCATAATTTATTTACAAAAGGTGGACATTGCGCCATCAATTTAATCTAGAAGGACAAATTCTGTACACAAGAATCCTTATTTGGTCAGATCGTTTCAATTTAAAGATAACTGGAATGTAAATATGTTTTGAAAATGCTCACCAATCGAAAGCTTACTTGCATCTGTAAAATGTATTTACATACTTTAATACCATCTTACCGTTTCCCTGTTGGGATAGGCAGAGAAAATTCAGTGCCAGATTTTTATATCACGGCACTTACACATAAACAACATTCGCTTTCTCTTTATCCCTATACCTTCTCATACTACTCCTATGATTTTTTTGAATTTCTTTCTTTCAAAATGCCATTCACTTGATCCAACCACATTTTTCTTGGTGTTCTTCTAGCACGCCGTCTTCTTACATTTTCCCTATATATTTATTTTATTAGTATTTCATCATTCATTCGTTCTACATGCCCAAACCATCTCAGAGTGCTCTTTTTCATCTTACTTAATACATTAGTCTTAAGTTCACATTTATCCTTTTTCATTTCATTCCGTATTCTGTAATACCTTGTTACCACATATATTCTTCCTGTACACGCATTTCCATAGGATTAAGTCAGAAATTTTCAATATCCACGTTTCACTTTCATATAAGTTATTTAATGTTTTAATCAAAATTATTCAATTGTGAAAGTGTTCGAGAAGAAGGAAATGCGGAAAAATAATTTTGCAGAAAGTTTCACCATATTGTCACTCGGGGAAGTGGCATTTTGGGCACCTTTCATAATCTTCGCGGCAGTTGAGAGCCATCAAGTTGGCGCCTAACGACTTGAGTTCGCGCTCCAAACTTGGGAATTACGTGAGAACTGCGCGCTACTGAAGCATGATCCAAGTTTTTCAACCTAATGCCATTTTCTAGCGTCCCTTAATCCTTGTTCAATCAAGAATTTCCTTGTTTATCTTGTAAATATAACCCACTTCTGTTGTGTTGAAAAGTGTATAAATAGATTTCACTAATGAATCGGATTGAGGAATTGATGTCCTCATCAATCTTAAGTGTTTCTTGTTCATGTATTCTCAGTTTGTAATGTGATATCATTTTTTCCTTCCTTATAGACTATAAAATCTATATCTTCTCACCCTTTGTTCAATAAGAGATAAAGTTGCAGCGCTGTCATAGTACTCATCCAGGTGATTTTGTCGTATGCTCTCTTGGAAATGGTCTCCCAGTCTAGCTCAAGTACGTCATCGCACAGTGATATCATTGCGTTGCATTATATTAGTTATGCGAATTTAAATGGTTTTCGGTGCCGTATTTATGAGCTGGGCTGTTTTATTTTGTTGGTTGTATAAGTTTGACATATGGCAATAAGACTGCCTGGTGGTACTGCATACATCATACTTGGATATTACTCCTTAAGCGTAAGAAGAAATCCACGCACCTATGTGTATACACTTTATTGCTTGATAAACTTTTGTTACGTACACACAGCTGGTGTGAAAAAAAGACAAAAGAGACGAAAACTTTACGGCACAGCTTTGCTTTCCAATATTAACGTCGGAATGGCGAGGCGATCCTCAACTACGAGGCCCAGCAATGACGATGTGCAAAAAAATTACAACATAAATGATTTTGTTACCTTTGTCATACATATTATCTTCTGATTTCGCTATTTGAAATATTAGAAATCAAATTCTGATAAGTTATCTTTAAAGTTATACTGTTCAAATTTTTTTAATAAAATACTATGAAGTCTGAGCCAATATGCCGAGATCAAAACACCAACGACTATTCTAAATCTCTTTGTATGAAGAATGTTAAAGGAAAGCAACGGGAAAAAAAGCATAAATGTGAAAACTCTCTCAGTTTTTTTAGTTTAGAAAGGGGAAATTTCTCGCTTCGATATATGAGACGACCGATTTAGATACGAATTTATGAAAGCAACGATCGCTTTAGTAACTTCTTTAGTTCCTTATTTTAAAAAAATAACTTCAGTCACAAAATATATGCGAGTTAAAAATCATTTTGCTAGACAATTTTTTTCAATATTTTATCTGACAGCGGATTTGAACTTTAAAATCGAATTTTCTAAAGGTTTTCCTTTTGTGTGTACCAAAAAATATGATAACATACACTTTAAGGGAATGTTGTTGAACATTTTTTTCTTATATTTTTTCTTAGTTATAGTTTTGAGATTTTTTTTTCTTGATGGCTTCACATCAATTTATTCACCACGAATTATTATATTGTGTAAATTTAATCGACTTTTTAATATTCAATGCATTTTTATGTAGTATTAAGTATGTTGTAATCGTTTTCATATAAAGTCTTTTTTTCCGTGTCTTAAAAAGTAGTTTAAATTTAAATTGTAATAAGTAAATATGATATTTTAAGTTAAACGAAATTTATTTAATCGAATTTGCAACTTAGGTAAAAACCTTTGTCGGAAACATTCTTATTTCAGATGTTTTAAACCACTTGGTTCATGAAAAGTGCAACGTTAGAGAAATCATTGAAAACTTCTTTAGATTTAATCAAATATCGTCTTTTTCTTTGTTTTAACCCTTTAGGGAACATTTACCCTTTTCCGAGTCATTTTCTTGATCGCCTCCAACGATTTCATTGAGAACACCTTGCATACTTTTTGTTTGAAATCTCTTCTTCAAGGAACCTCCTATAGGTATAGAACTATTTTTCAGTTCATTTTAAAATACATTATCCATTTTGTTTCCTATATTTGAATCAATGTAAATTGCCTTTTTTATAGTTTAAGATTTATGTTTCATATTTTATTAATATCTAAAAACTATTTTGAGTTTTTTTTTAATGAACATTGTTTTTTGTTTTTTATTAATATTCTGTGAACATTATTTTTATTATTGCTCTATATTAATTTAATTGTCTGTTATTTCATTGGAAATAATGAGCATATTTATCTTAAAGAGAATTTATCTTAAAAGTTCATTCAAATTATACTTATCATATAGTTTATGACAGAAATCATCCTAGGTCTTTAAATCTAATTGGGTAAATTGATTTCAATTGACCACACTTTTATTGTAGAAGTTGTGCCTCGAGAAGAAGGCTGGTAGTTTCGAGAGAAATTCACAAACAACCATTGTTTAATTTATTGTTAATTCTGATAAAAAATTTAAAAAAATAACAAGATTTTCGATATGTTTCTATGGGTACAGGAACACCTATGCATGATCACATTTATTCTTAAACATCAATAATATAAAGAAACATTTCTTGATAAGTATTCGAGACCTTAGATATACAATATATTTATTAAGGGGGTATCAACCCTGAAAAAAGTGAAGGGTGGGAGATGTCTAGCTTTGAGGTAAGTTTGTAAATTGGATGTGTGGGTATATCAAAGGCAGGTGACTGCATATGATATACACAAATACGAGTAGCAACCACGTGCATCTTGAATTTTAATGCTACATATTTGAATATAGACAAAACCAAGTTCATGCTTTCATTCACACTATAACAATTTACTATATTTACTGCAAATCTTAGCTTTTTTATTTTATCAAAGGTTTCAGCTTAAACTTTGTGGACCTCCATATTTAATCATTTATAACTTTGTTATTCCACTAAGCATATGAATCCTCACTACACGACTTTTTACCGACTGCGTCAAAGCTCTATTAAGGGAAATTGATCACGGTATATTGCGAGATCAAAAATTAGGTCTAACTGGAAATGTGTATGGTCTTGACCCAAAATATTTTTTTAATGAAGGGTATTTTTTGCACTATATGGATATTTACTGTTTTATTTATATTTATGGCTTTATGGTATCTCTATTTAATCTAAACTGATTTTCTATAACTTTGTGTCGCAGTTAAATATTGAATCTGTTTTTTTTATTGTGACTTGTCTCTATATGGTTTGCCAATTCTGAAAAGTTATTATTAAATGAATTACAGTTATGTTCTTGTATTCTAATAGCAATGTTCAGCAGTGTCATTTCAGAACTATTATTTTTTAAACAAAAGGAAACAAATTGTTTGAAATTATAGGTGACTATGAACCTCTATACATAATATTAAATGTAGAGATAAGGGATGAATATGACCTTAAGGCTGATATGTTGAGTAACATGAAGAACTTTCTGAGATGGTTTGAGCATGTAAAACGAATGCATTAAGAAAAACTAACAAAGCAAATATTTAGTGCAAATGTAAGTGGAAAGTGAGTAAGAGGAAGACCAAGAAAAGTATGGTTGGATCGAGTGAATGATATTTTGAAAGAACGAAACGTAAAAGTCAGAGAAATCGTAGAAGATATACGAGAAGGTGTAAATATGTAGTAGAGGCAAAGAATGTGTATTATAGGAGAGTCTTGCGCTCTGTTATATTTACCTACCCCGACAGGAAATGGGGAGATCGTATATCCCTCCCATTTTTTCTACCTTTATTGCCAAAAAGGTGCCAATAACTCTTGAACTAAGAAATATTTTTTTTACAATGCTATCAGGCACTGTGATTTTAGTGGTAGTTGGTTCGGTCAATATGATCTTTCAGAGCAACACCATCTTATCATCATCTGGTGAGTCAATGCTTCTTGGTTCTTTGTAGTTCGCGTATCAGCTAGTTTAGTGGTAGTTGGTTCAACAATACGATCTTTCAGAGCAACACCATCTTATCATCATCTGGTGAGTCAATGCTTCTTGGTTCTTTGTAGTTCGCGTATCAGCTAGTTTAGTGGTAGTTGGTTCAACAATACGATCTTTCAGAGCAACACCATCTTATCATCATCTGGTGAGTCAATGCTTCTTGGTTCTTTGTAGTTCGCGTATCAGCTAGTTTAGTGGTAGTTGGTTCAACAATACGATCTTTCAGAGCAACACCATCTTATCATCATCTGGTGAGTCAATGCTTCTTGGTTCTTTGTAGTTCGCGTATCAGCTAGTTTAGTGGTAGTTGGTTCAACAATACGATCTTTCAGAGCAACACCATCTTATCATCATCTGGTGAGTCAATGCTTCTTGGTTCTTTGTAGTTCGCGTATCAGCTAGTTTAGTGGTAGTTGGTTCAACAATACGATCTTTCAGAGCAACACCATCTTATCATCATCTGGTGAGTCAATGCTTCTTGGTTCTTTGTAGTTCGCGTATCAGCTATTTTTTTTAAATAAGTGATATATTCCACACATGTCATTTTTAGACATATTATTGACCTCCATAGTCTAATTAGTAAGACGCCTATTTTTTTTTAAATCAGGGGTTACGAGTTCCATTTAGATTGGGACAAACAATCATTTAAAAATGATTCCAGTCTGTTTTTAACTTAGATATTTTTCTGGTGGCTTTAAATAAATTGCCACAAATTGCCAGTTGCACTGTACGCAACCTAAGTTTAACACAATACAATACATAATCTTAATTATGAGGAGGAATAATTAGTGTCATGATTTTGGTGAAAGAAATCTAACAGCAATAACTTTTTACATGTCTGATTGCATGGTTTGTGTACAGTTGCAATAAGACTCATCGTTTTTATTTCTCAACAAGTAACTGTCATGTTTAAATGGTTTTAACACAATACTGTCTGGTTTTATATTTAAAAGTTGTTGTAGTTTTTGCGTAAGTCTCTTTGAATTATTTAGTTCAAGTAACTTTAATTTAAACTATCGTTTTTTTTATTAGATGATCTAAAAATACAGAAATATTCAAAGCCTGGTTAATTTGCATTCCAAAGTGCACGGGAATTTCCAAAACATGACATGAGCTAAAGTAATTCCTCCGAGTTTCCAATTGTTAGATTGATTCAGTTTCAGAAGTGCAACTCACATGACTAAATTGGATATGTTTTTCTACAGTGGCATGAACATACTATACCATATATGCTGATTAAATGGTGGTGCTAGCGGAGAATGAGAATGAATTGCAGTCTGATAAGCAAATTGTATTAGAGATGTAAAGAAAAAGATCTGAGAATGCATGTTGCTAAATTCAAAGTCATGGTGATAAAAAATATGAAATGAAAATAAATGCGATATATGGGTAAGTAACGGAAGATTACATCAAGTTGAAATATTCCGCAATTTATTAGGTAGTATTTTCTTAGATGATGGAAGAGTTACGAAGAATATTGAACGGCTTATAGAAATAAGGTCAATGGGGTACTTAAACATGTATACTCGAACTGGACAGTATCAAAATTTGCCGAGGTGATAGCCCACAAAAGTATTTAAGTATCAACTTTGATGTATGGGAGGGAGACTTGAACGTGGAACAAGACTGAAAATTCCTGAATGCCAAGCTGTAAAAATGCGTCCACTTAGAATACATGGGGTGGCAATGTATAATAGAATACGGAATAAAGTGATAAGGAATCAATCTAAACTTAAGGTTGATGTGCTGAGCAAGATAATGAAGACCATTCTAAGATGATTTGGCCACGTGGAGCGAATGAATGAAGAAAGACTAACAAAACAAATATACACATACAGTGCAAATGTGAGTGGAAGACGTGGTAGAGAAAGACCGAGAAAAGTGTTGTTGAATCAACTGAACGATATTTTGAAAGAAGGAAATTTTAAAAAATCTGAGGAATCGTATGAGAAGATATATGGGTGTAGAAGAGGCGAAATATGTTTCGCTATAGAAAAGTTAGGCGTTCTTCTTTCTGCTTACCCTAATATGAATAGGGCGGGAGGGTATTTATGTGTGTATTATACTCGTATGTATGAACACGAAAACTTTGAAATCTTGGTATGTTCTTGGAACATCGTTCACGAACGACTAATATCGTTCTCCTGTTCAGGTGTTTATTTTTAGAGCATATCCGTGTTTTTCTTAAATATATTGGGTGTTAACATAAGTTGTGTCCGTTTTTTTTTTTCAAATTTAAAAATGAGCACCAAAAGCAAAAACAAAATGATAAATGTTATACATCATTCGAAAGAAAATTTTCTGCTCTACAAGAATTTGTGTTTGTTTTTACGTTACATATATTATTTTATTTGATTATAAATTATAAGCCTTCAAAATGGAATGTCAAGTAGACAAAAGTGAGTATTTTCGACACGAAATTAAGCCTCTTCGAAAGCTGCTCGCGATATTTGTCGCCTTTGATAGCTTTATTTCCTCGATTGAACGCGAACAGAAGGAGGTGTCAAAAAATGCTCACTTTCGTCTACTTGGCATTCCATTTTGAAGGCTTGTAATCAAATAAAATAATATATGTAACGTAAAAACAAACACAATATCTTGTAGAGGAGAAAATTTTCTTTTGAATGACGTATAACATTTACCATTTTGTTTTTATTTTTGGTGCTCATTTTTAAATTGAAAAAAAAACGGACAGAACTTATGTTAATACCTAATATATCAGAAGGCAATAAATAATGCAACAGTATATTTTTAAATTCAGTTACAAGCGTTTTTTTCTCGTCGGAAGGAATTCAAGGTATAATCGACAATAGTCTGCTAGGCATGTTACTATATTCCGAACTGTTTATATTATATTTTTGACAACTTCAATATCATTGGTTGATTACATTAGGAGGTCGACATTCGTCGTAGAGGAAATAAATAAATAAATGTACAAATACGCATGTTCTATAACTTGTAAATATTATTTGAGTGAAAAAAGATGCAGAGATTAGGATGATAAAGGCAATATTGAAATGATTCGGTCACCTAAAAAGCATGAATGATGAAAGATTTAGAAAAATTATCTATGTGAATGCTATAAAAGTTACGAGAAATTTGGGTACGTCTAGAAAAATGCGCCATAATAAAATTAATCAAATTCTGAATAAGATAAGAATGACAAACCTTTATACGCCTTAATAACATACGATCTTCGTGGCCTGGTGGTAAGACACTTGTCTGCCGATCCGGAGGTTGCGGGTTCATCCCCGCTGGAACCCAGATTTTTTTAAATAGGATTCCAGTCTGGTTTTCAATTAGGGCCTATAAAACATCTTTCTGGTTGGTTGGAAGAGATTGCCACATGGCAATAAACTCGCCAGGTTAAAAAAATAAAAATCACAATGAAATTTAAGCTGCAGTTTTTCACCTTAACATATGATTTGATCTTTCCTGCTTGTTTAATTTTTCAGGAATTAAATTTTCTTCAAAAATATATAATGATTTCTTGCATATTGGCAATATAACAATGGGACAAAAATATCTTAAATTTTTTCAGTTTTTTTTTTATCTAAAAGTTAAAAGTATTGTTCGAGATTCAAAAAATAGCTATACGTTTTAGGCAAAATAATTTCTAAGGTATATCTTAGACAAATAATATCTTAGACAAATAAAATCTTAGACGTTAGGGTTTGTATCTTAGGCAAATTTGAAAAATATATTGTTAGACTGACATTTAACCCTGTATGATTATTATTTTTTTTCATCGTACGTAAATAATTTATTTCTTGATTAAAAATTTAACACAGCTGACCTATCCTTTTGATACTTCTACGGACTATATTTGTTCAGTTTTGGTTGGATTGTGATATGTTGATAACAAATCCCACCTCCATGAGAAGATAAATAATGTATTCAAATTTATACCTAATATTATAGACCGCCAATCAACGGGTGAAACCACTGTGAACGTATCTATTCAACATGTATGGTATATTGTACACTCTAATTGTATGTAGTGTAGTACAGGCGTGTCTCGTTATATTTATGAATGAATACAAGATATTTTTTTTATTTAATCGGAATATCAAGATATAGACATTAGACCGTTAAATCGGGGCATAATTTGGACTTCTAAAAGAGTATACTATACAGAGAAGTCATTATTGTTCTAAGATCTTCAATTAATTATTACTAATAATTCTTCCTGGCATATTTGTCAATATTTTATCTGTACTAATATTTAAGGCTAACAAATTATCTCAAATCAGTCATCACTTTGTAATCCACATAACCTGCTAACTGGAATTTCTTAATTTTTATAAACATGCAAATTTATTATTTATAAAAATCGTTTTAAATCATTACGCAAAATTAAAATATGGTAAAATGATCAACATTCTGACTGTCATGAAATTCTTATGCCTCAGCTGAAAACAAAAACACTTTCGAATCATATATTATTTTGTGTAGTAAATTCTCGCATGTGAGCTTTTGTGTAAAATATATTTTAATAACCCCTAATAGCACAGATTATGTTCGGCCTTTCTGTTTTCTTCAACTAAATAGAAATCTCCACATTCTGATAACCCCTTTAAAGTACTTAACAATTCAAGCTAAACTCAGTACGTGAAAAAATCTATTTTCTTTCTGAGACAATTTCTTCGATCTTGTGAGGGCAAATCCTTTGTACACCTGCTCGTCACATTCATTCTACAGGTCTTCTTGTTCGATTCACTCAGTTTGACTTTGGAATGATCTTCCTGACTCAATCAGATGTTATTCGACTTTATCAATTTTTAAGAAAACACTAAAGAAATACTTCACCCTATATCCTTCACCCCTATTCTATTCCCATTCTTATCCTTGTTTTCCTTGAGATTACCGTTTGTTTCAATTTCGGTTTATTTTACTCAAATGTTATTTTCATATTCTATGTTTAATACACGATCGTGAAAACCGATAATAATTTTTAAACAAAAGTAGATTAAGTGGTAGATATTTCTTTGAAGCAACGCATATATTTACATGAAGATGTTAAATTAATAAATAATAAATGTATAGATTTTGTAAAATTTTAAACAAAGAAATCGTCTGATTTAATACTTAAATGTGGAAAAATTCTATACAATAAACATAAATATCATACCTATTTCGTTTTCACAAAAGTATTGTCAAACTGTACTCAAAACATTGCTTACCAAGCTTTTATAGCAATATAGTTTACAATCTATGAATTATGTAAAACTAACATAAAAACTTAATAGGAGCCGACCATCCTGAAATGCTGGGAACCACCAGCTTTTCGACAACCAGCCCTCATAAAACTTTAATACTGCAATACCAAGCAATGTATTGAGTACAATTTGACAATAGTTTTGTGAAGCGGTTCAGACCTTTAGCTTTAATCTAAATTTAATGTGTATATTTTTTCACATTTTAGTGTTAAATCATTCTGTTTAAAATGAAGTTCTACAATATAAATAATAAATCAATAAGAAATTTGTCTCTAGCAATGTTGAATTCCAAAAATCATCATTTTGTAAAATGTATTGCCTTACTCAATTAAAAAATTATTTTCACTCCTTCACATTGCTTTTAAGACTTTATAATATCCGTAATAAAATAAAACGGATACTTCATTGAAAATATTGAGAACCTCTACAATTCCCGAGAATGATAACTATCGCCTCTAGAGTCTATACGCAAATGAAGGTCTGCCAGTGGATCCACACACCAACATCGCCCACGCAGGAGGGCCCGGCGCAGGGAGGCCCGCCCTCCCGCATCATCGTGACATGGGCGGGGTGACTGTATCTCCGCCTTGTGTTTGCGAGCCGCCTACACTGCGCCGCGCCGGAGCTTTGTGTGTTTAATCCAATTAGAACTGAGGGAAGGCTTGTAATACAAAGTTCGTAGGTGGATACACAATTAATTAGGTATACTTTCTCTCTAAGAAATATTTGCTAGATGGTTTAACCCAATTCACTCTGGTGTGTCCTTTGACACATCGTACAATTCTTGGAGGTTTAAACAATTTAACATATAGTAGTTCAAATCATCAATAAATATACTCTCGTATGTTTAAATCCATGTTTTTTTTATAATAGGCAATCCACCCAAACTAAAATGGTTTGTGCCACCAAATTAAAGTCCAATATATGAGTTAATAAAATTAAAATAATTTAAAGAAATTATAATTCTGGACAATTTAAAGTTTCAACTGATTGAGGTTCAAAAAATTAACAATTGATCTATAAATGGAACAGTTCCACGAAGAAAGAAGAAACGCAACATTCATTGAATGCAGTTAAGATATGGCTTTTTGTAAATTAAATCTGTCTCGCAAAGGAAAACCGAAAAATACACAGTCTTTGTTATAGTTTCATCATGCAAATCACACTTGCAGGCGAGATTCTCCACGCAGTGGCCCGTCCACAAACGACACACGACAGACACTTCCATCTTATTCATTCTTATTATATCAAACCATGGTTTCAAAGGGATCGATTGTTAGATTAATTTATATCTAGAGCCCTTATTTTTTAAATTTATTTTACACATGATAATAAATGTAGATAATTTTCGAAAAAACAACAGGTAATTTAATTTGGACACTTGATTTTAATGGATCTGGGTTTGTTGCATTTCATTTGTCGTGTCCTCAGTAAACTTGGCTTTTGCCTGTATCTCACTGAGGGCATATAGCATTAAAAAATAAATCGATACTTCTTTCCGATTTGTGATTATATAAAACCTTGTTGCACATTCTCATCAACCTGACAAACAGTGACACTCAATTACATATGTATCATATATATCACGCGAAATCAAACTCCTCAGACTTCATCACTCCAGACAGACCAAAACATTCATCCCACAATATACCGCACATAATCATAAAAAAATAAAAAATATCACACTCAAGAGCTCACACAAACCTTTGCTACTAGTCATACCTCTTATATACACTTGTTATATCACAATCCAACGCCCATCGGTTTCATGATTTTATGGGAACAAAATAATTAAATTTATTGCAAACAGATTGTATTTCAATTGGGAAAATATCAAATTTTTTAGGATTTTCCGATTTAATTCCGTTTATTCATTATTTTACTTTATTAAGGAACTTAACAGCATAATGCATTGCATTAGTAAAGTATTATTTACAATTCAACTGTAAATCAATACTAAAGTTTCACGTGATGATTGGAGTCATGAACAATGGGTGAAAAAGTCAACATCACAAAAAATACAAATAAAATCAATTCAAATCATAATGTGCAGCGAATTACTTACTGGGTAACGAAGTTGTGGAGAAGGGATAGGAAAAGGAAATAAAGTCGATATATATGTTTCTTTACAAATTTCAAACCAGCCAAAAGACACCGATTCAGAGCTAAATAAAAAAAACATAAATTACAAAAAAATAATTAAAAATAAATTTCAACATCAAGATTGGTCCAAAATAAATATCCAGAATGATATCAAATTGATGTAAAAGAACAAGCAATGCGAATTCTACAGTTTAGTTCAGTTCGATGCCATCTCCACCCAATGACTAAACTTTACAATGTAACTTCTGCAGACTCGTGGTATTAAAGAGTTTAGGACATACGAGGTTCTACACGTTGGTTAAAAAAATAAAGGCATTTGTCGCGATGTTTTTATTGAAATTTGTAAGATTACTTTATTCAGAAGAGATCGACAGGAAAAATGTATATAAAAAATATTGGTCAGTGATCGAGCGACGATCTGAGCATATTTTATGCTTCTGCATATTAAGTCAATGGCGTTAAGGGTTGAAAGATTAAATGACACGAATTTTCATTTATATTTTTTATTTAACTTTCACACATCTCTTTGTATTGGATATTTTTTCTTCGAAGATACAGAGTCTATTAATCAACATTATAGTTCTTTACGCCATTTCCTTATCAAGATGGTCTATCAAATTACTTGATACCAAAACTTTTTATTCCCGCTAGACATAATGCTATATTATACGCCATTTGAAATTGTTAAATTCTCATATGAACTCGTCTTTTGGATATTTAGTTAAAATACAGTTGAGAACCTTCGTTTTGTGAATTTGGTTTCTTGCATTGTATATTATTTTCCATTATGTGGATATCCTGTTAACAAAATATGCAGGCGCCAGTATACGGCCGTACCAATAAATTCACTTTATGGATCTACATCCCAAACGAGGGAGAGATAATTTCAACCAATCGTATCGGTTTATTCAAATTAGTGAAATATTTAACAGTTTATGCAGTGGATTATTGAACTAAGGGCCTTGATGCACATTTTGGGAAAACCGTGATGTACTATATATAGTACATTGAGCTCTATTGAATATTTATGTTTTTAAAACATACGAAAATGTTGACCGATCACGGACGCGCCCACAGCTCAAGCGGATATTGCTTATAAACTTTTTCAGTTCAACGCTCTTAAATTTCACGTCATCATTTACTTTCCATGATTTTAGCCTCTGAAACCAGCTGTCAACTAACGTGAGACACGCTGTCGTTGGTGTGTTTTAAACAGCGACTTAAAAATCATCATATTTTCCTTTAATGACGTAGCGTGTTTCGTGGTTCTCCCGTTATCCTTCTTCCCGATATCCCCTCTAATCTACTAGCTGCAGAAGAAATTGTTCTATTAGAATAGTCTCGTATTCTTTTTATTATACAATTATGTATACAGAAATTTTCATTTCATTATCTTAATATCTGCTAAGATAATTTGATCATAACGGTACTCTAGTACAAACTTCGATTCACAAACGAACACACTTTAAAACTTTCATCCAAATGCGTACAAATACTTAATTTAATTTCAAGGCAGTCTGCTACACAATGCTTGCAGTAAAGTTTTAGTGATATTTTCATCTAACTCAAGTTAGACGGTAATAAATCTAATGTTGAATGTGGTTTAAAAGAATATTAAACGAGTAAACATAATAAAATATAAATAAAAAAACATATAAAAGACAAAACAACAAAGACAGGAAGTTGGGGTTTTTATTAAAACATTTGGCGTTTGTCGTCACCAGGAAGATGGAGATAAAATCGGAGCTCCGAAACGTCAAGATGGCGATTTTAAGACGAGTCTTGAGGATCACGTATTTTGATTGTACGCCTTCGGCATGTAAACAATCCAATTATATGGTTTATGTGGGAATTGTGGTAGCTCAATTATGACACTAGCTCCGCTGCATGACAAAGGGAAGTGTATGCAATTATTTAAATGAAACGGTGACTAGGAATTGCTCGATTGAGATTCTCGGCTTTCCTTTCGTGCATTATGACATCAAGTTTTGCGATTGATTTGTCCTATGAAATAAATATAAATATCCTTTTAGTTTTAATTTCGATATTTGAAAGCTATTTTTCATATTTTTTTAATTGCTGGTACGAGTATGTTGGTATTACACAAATATTTGTTCTTAGAAAGCAATTTTGCAACAAATGGTCAAAAACTTAGAAGCAAACAAAATACATGTATATTTTGTGTGTATCTTACTTTTAACATACATTGTTACTATTGTATTATATTAGATTTTCGTTTTTAAAGCTTAACGTAGCGGGTTTATTGCCATGTGCCAGTCTCTTCCAGCCAACCTGAAATATGCAGTGAAAACCAGATTTGATTCCTTTAAAAAAGTGGGATCCGACGGGAATCAAACCTGTAACCTCTGGATTGGAAGCAAGGCGTGTTATTAAGTTGACCACGGAAGTCATCACCAACTGAGGGTTAGGCCACCAATTGGTTTCATTAATTAGACCAGGGGAGTGTTGAAAGCTTATCGGCAAAACGTACAAATATGTCACTGAGGCATTATATTTGAACAAAACTTACATTTATGTATTGTATTTAATACAATTATGTGAATTTCTAAAAAAAAAAAAAAAAGCTGACCTGCAACGGTAATCGGACCCGCAATGCCGTGCTTGAAAGGTGTTTTATCAAAAAGGCCAAGGTGGTCGTCATTTTCTGATTTCAAAAGACATAAACCAGCCTTTAAAAGCTTATTGCATTTTAGAAATTCTGTAAATCATTACGTATTTTCAAATCTTCAGTGACGTCGATATTTCGGTAGAATTTTCTTTCACAAAGATTTTCCTCTCTGATTTTCTTACAGCCCAAATATTTTACTTCAAGTCTATAGTGGTTTGTAACTTTTGAGTTTAATGGCATATGTTTGCTTTGGATCACTTTTCGCAAAGAATAACGCGTCAAGAATGTTTTAATCAACAATTATTTTTCTATTTTTAAATAAGTCAATACCACTATTCATAAAAGATTGTTTAATGTCAATTTACGATGCAATCTAAATATTTGGAGCCAGGAAGACTTGCGATGATAAAAAGCATGGACTCAAGGGAACTCCAAACAACCGTTCTCAGAACTGATAAATATATTGTAGAAAGAAACGGAAGGGCATTGTCCAAACTTACATAAGTCTTGGGGGGTCACAATACTCAGTAGGGAGGAAACGACCAGAAGAGAAAGCAGTGTATTATGATAATGATTATTCTGAGGAATAAAAACAAAAATATTCGACAGATAAGAATGATGTATTTATCCATAATTCCTTTTTAAAAATAACGTATCTATATACACATGTTCATATTTTAATCCTTGAAATAATTGTATCCAAGGATCATTTAGGCATTTTCACAGTTTTTCATTAATTTTACATATTGGGCCCTATGTTAAGTATGCTTACTTTTTATCCGAAGTAGTTTATTATGAAGCCATTTTTCACCTGAATTATTTTTTAACGCTTAAATGTAGCTTAGCCTCTTAGTGTAATCGGAGTTGCAAAAAAACAGCTTGTTGTGAATTCCTGTGTTTTATTTGAGTTCCTTCAAGTTTGTTTCACATTTCAATGTGAAATTTTGATACAATATAAATAATGATCATTTTGCAATACACTTGATTTTTTTTTTCGACAGATTTGAGAATCTATTTGGAACAAAATTATTTTCCAGGTATATGCATTTATAGACTGTCTATTTATATGTATAGCAAGGTTGGTCGAAAATCGAAAACTCGGAGTTTTCTTTATTACATTGGCGATTGCAATTGATTTATTCTGTGGACAGAATATAAATTACTACAGACGAATGTTATATGTTATTTACCATCACGATTTTGCATTATACTACACAAATAAAATTAAATATATATTTACACTTTGAATCATTTCGTTGGAAAAAAATTTACATTAGTCAAATTATGTAGTCAATATAATACGAGTATATTTATTTAAATGTATTGAAATATTTTTGTAGTATTCATTATTACATACCAGCGTATGAATTATAATGAAAAATTACTCGCAGAGCGCTGATTTTTTTTAAATTTTTAAAAGGGATATTTAATAAACGCTGGGTAATTAGTTAATTCGATTTAATTTTCACAACCCCGAGCCATTTTCAAGAGCCTCTTATTAGAAGCCAAAATCGCTTAAAATTCTATAATCAAAACAATTATCACCTACAATTTTATTTCTGAAATAGTATAGTTAATATTTATTAATTTCGTAAATACGAGTAATACATGTAAATACTGCATACACGTTTAGTTTCTATCTATGTAACATATTAAGTTTGAAATATTTAACAAACTTTGTTTTGTATTTTATAAATATACAATCTATCATAAAGAGAAAATGTTTATTAGTTTTAAGTAGGATGTTTATTAAATTTGGTACATTATTTTCTATCTTAATGTTATTAAATCTTTTTGACTTAATGTCGTTTTTACCAAACTGTAAAAAATAACGAAAGCCATATAAGAACTCTTCATTCTTAAATTACATCCCAACCATTAGCATATTATAGTATATAAAGAATAAAACCCTTATTGGGGAAATTCCTTTTAATATGAGGAGCGCGTTTCATATCTTAATAATAAAAATATGTATGTGTGTCTGTTTGTCCTGAGACTGGCGGGATTTCTTTGATTTCCCCATAATACCTCCCTTTCTGCAGTGTCGCACCTTGACAGAAAAAGAAGTAAGTCATCATAATATTATGGCGCAGAAAACAAAAACTTTACCACTTTATCTAGGATATTTTTTATAAAAGATTCAAACTATATATTTTTATTTTCTATTCAAAACTAGTTAACATCGAACACCTTTAGTGAAATAAAGGCTTTTTATAGTGGCAAAAAATTGCGATATTTTTCAAAAATAAACATGAAATAAAAACAAACGTATGCCAGTCTTCGTAGTAATTCTTATTTGGTTTAATATTTCTTATCCTTTCATACATTTAACTTTTACCGATAGAGTTTTTTATTTGAAATTTTGCAATTACTTAAAATAGAAACTTAAAAACTAAAATCATGTTTTAAATTTTTATGATGATAACCATACTTAATTCAAAATCGTCAGGAAAATTAATGGTAGGTTTATAGGGATGCATCGTATATGGATAATATTGATTAAAATAATTTATGTTAATTATGTATGTAACAATTTATTTTACGTCCTTTCATTTTAACAATTTTTTTATTTAATTTTTTTCTCCTTATTAAGGTTTTAATTCATATTATTGCTAGAATGTTATTATTTGTGTAAAAGCTATTTTACCCACGGTCTATAAAAAGGAAGGAGTGTGTGTTGAGGTATATAAGCGTATCCATTGATATGTGTTAATGAAGTATATTGTTATTGTTTTTTTCTTGCGTGGCATGTGACCCTGTCCTTTTGGGGCCTAGTTTGCTGTGTGCAGTAGTACATATACACTTTTTGACGTACGATTTTATGAATCATGTTAGTATTTTAATATTTATGTATTTTACTGTAGCGTCTTGTATATCTGTATTCACTCGTACTCTAAAGTTTGATTATGTTTTGTAAAAATGTTAATAAATAATTAAAAGATAATTTAAATAGCGCCGTTAAGAGAGCGAAATCTCTCTAAGGGTGATCTAATTCGGAAATCGAGACCACTATTATTGACAGATTTAAAATATTATAAAAAAAACAAGCTGATTATAAGGATAGGAAGGTCCAGCCATTAGATAAGGAGTCTCCTAGTATATGTATATGTTTAGAAAAACTACCAAAGCTAAGAAAACTTACCAAAGTAATACGAACTGCAAGGAAACCTTTGTAGATCTTCCGATATGTGATAGTAACATATTCGGCTTTAGGTGTAGTTTATATGTGTAGTTTTCATATATACTCGTATATACGAGTATAATTATGATCAGCAACGATAAAAACTTCATAAGAATACTCCATCATATTGAGTTGATTCGGATGTAAATGGTCGAAATTGTCCGTAAATTAAAAAAAAATACAAAGCATTTTAGATAAAATATCTAAAATATGATAAGTAGGTGTCAACACATCAAGAGAGAGAGAGAGAGAGAAAGAGTTTTGAAAAAAATATATAATAAGTTCAGCCCTTTTCACGTAACACCACTGCCTATGCAAATGGTTAGAAAGAAAAAAATCAATTCCTTTGCGTACACAATCGGTCGCTACCACTGTGCCTACGTGAGGTGAAAGTTTATCAAAGAAATAAGCTCTTCTCGTGTTAAAAAATAAAGCTGTTCAGCCATAGGCATCGCATCTACATGAATGTTGCGACTCCTAAAATCCATAATGATATTCCATGGATGTAAAATGTTTAGAGTATCTCTCTAAACTCGTGTGTTTATGGGTCTGTAACGCTGAAAAGCATCGAGCTTCTAGCAAGCGCAATCCATAAAATGTTTATGGTATTTTTATAAGGCAAATCCTTGATGTTTGTCGGAGCTTATTTTAGAAGAGTGTCAGGACATGCACTGAATATCCTTCTGGCTTTGTTGAATGTTAAACTGCTTTCGTTGCAGATTACAAGGTAATACATAGTTCAACTCATTTCACGACTTTTGATGCTCTCTAACACAATAAATAGTTTATTTTATTTGTGTGGTTATATATGAAACAATTAAAAATAAATATAGATTTATTGATAACAACATAGTATAATATGTACATATTTAAATACATTCTAAAATCACATATACTCGTATATCTCAAGCTGAATAGCAGAAAATACATTAAAGAGAGACGCTATCAAAAGATCTGGGCTCTTCTCATAACATCCCCGGCCGAGATACATCTCACCAGTATAGGACGAGCCCGGCCGCGAGGACACCATGTGCTTTTCAGCCCACACCCTTGCATATATAGATTTAAAAAAAGAAACAGAAAATAAATTAATGGCAGAAAAAAAAGTAAGCCCACAAATACCACCTCAGACTAACTCAAATAAATAAATATAAATTCTTTGATAGCAACATACATATACTCGTATAAATTTATTCCGAAATCGCACATACTCGTATATCTCAAAATAAACTGCTAAAAATACATTTAAGAGAGAAGCTATTAAAAGGTCCGGGCTCATCCCACAACACCCCCCGGCCGAGATACACCCCACTAATATAGGACAAGCCCGAACGCCAGGATATCAGATAATAATATAAATTTTACTCATATTTTGTATAAAATATGTTTAAATATTACATTATACATATTTTTTTTGAAAACCGAGTATACTTTAAAAAAAAATCCACACTTAATTTATTTTTAAAGGAGTGGAAGTTGTTACTCTTACCTATATAACATATGCGAGTACAAACCATCACGCCAAGTCCATTTTGAGGTAGGTCTCGTCCGCATCCACATTCATATATCTCGTCATGCGTGTTCTTCTGTTTCTCATACTTCTTCCTTCAGTTAAATTTCTCCAACTATCTACATAACCAAATCACTATCAACAGCAAATGAATATAAAAGAGGTAGAAAGAGTAAAAGCATATCATTTCACTCTTTCTACCTCTTTTTGGTCTATATTCATTTCAGACGTATATATTTGTTTCGTAAGTCTTTCGCAACCGATTCTCTCAATGTGGCCAAACCTTGTCAAGATTCCTTTCTCTAACAAACAGTTATCCTTTATCCGATAATTTCTTACTCTATCAAACATTTTAATACCATATATCAACAGTCACTACACATTAACGTCTAGCTGGATTTGTAGAATTGGTCATCGTCAGCTTAAGTGCTTGAAGGAGGAAAAATCTCGGATTACCTCATTGGTGGCACATGTTATTTTGTCTCTTCAATGCTTACATAACAAGACGATTTTCAAAGTCATGCATTAGACTGTTACCTGCTAATAATTATAATATTATACTATCAACATTCATCTTGCATTTTAGTCAGTTGAATAATTTATGAAATGAATTTTTAATATTGATGTTAAAACATAATTACTTAAACAGGCTTAGCACAAGACTTCATCATCATAATTGTCAACCAGGGTCGATCCACTGCTGGATGAAGGTCTCCCCAAGTTGACTCCAAATAGTTCGGTCCTTTGCTCGTTGATGCCATGTGATGCTGCCATGCTTCCTGATTTCATCCATCCAGCGTACCTTCGGTCTTCTTTTGGGCCTCTTTATACCTCTTGGGTACCATTGGATTATTTCGGATGTCCATCGGGAGTCTGACATTCTGGCTACGTGTCCGGCCCATTGCCACTTCATTCTTTTGCACACCTTTATAACGTCTTCTACCTTTGTTATATTGCGAATCCAGGTGTTTCGTTTACGGTCTCTTTTAGTATATCCCAGCATTAAGACTTAAAAAGCCTTATTTACTGAGAAAAAATATAAATTCCTGCGACACAAGTTTCCATATAACCATACGCAATAATAGTTAAGCGAGTACCTTTGTCAATGCACGAGTTAGGCAGAAACCTTTAATCAAGCAATAAAGTTACAATTTTCTCATCAGTGAGTGCATCGCATAAATACGTGTTGAACCACATATCCATTCTGTATAACAATCATCATGATTACTGTACCTGTTAATTGAAACTGGTATTGATGCATGCATAAACTATTAATCACTCTATCATGGAATAACTCATCCTAGATCAGTCTATTTATAGTCTACCATGATGACAGTTTTAATAAGACATTCTTTCCTTAGCGGGATCGTCCGGCTGATCTCGTATGTAGCAGGGGTAGAGGCGACGCAGAACTGTTAGACGAAGAAGCGTTATCGATTGCTTGAATCAGAGTGTCGATTATTTCTTCTTGGGCAACAGTTTGGTCACGCATACAGGACGTGACTTGGCTTTTACTATCGCCTGGGTGTCAATGCTGACCATTTGCAGGGCCGCGATTTCAATTTCGCAATATAAAAAAATGCATCCATAAATCACTCGACGATGCCAATCCTTTCATGTGCTATTTAAACAATGTTTATAGATTTAAAAGATAAATTTTCCTCTGAAATTTAAAAAATCGTCATTGTCATTGAATTTTATTTTTAATAAAAAAAATCGTTTTATTGGTTAAACTTTTAATTGCATGTAACAAAATTTGGTGGACTTTCATTCAATTAAATTTTTTTTCAAATTCCCAATGAGAATGAGGATTCTCTCAGTGTCTGCTGGTATCCATATCACGGAATAATACTGTAAATAACTCCTAAACCAAAAAAATGTTAAATACGAGTATTAAGGGATAATATCAGTAAATAGTTTGATGGTACAAATTACAAACCCGAGTAATTTATTTGCTTTATTGCAGAATAATTTAATTTTCAAATCAAATTAAAGCTTTCCTCCAAACATAACACCCCACTATTTTGTTTTATCCATTCTGAACAGTAGGTGACCATCTAATTTCATTACCTTATAGTCAACTACTGTTGACCATAAGGTAATGAAAATAAGTTATGCAGCGTGCTCTTGTAAATAAAATAACGAAACATTTTAATGCTTAGAAGAAAAATTTGTTATGGATATTTTATATTATTGATGCTTTCCTGGAGATTCCTACAATTATCAACGCACGATATTTTTAGGAAAAAATTAAGATCATCTGCAAATAGTAAGACATGTGAGTGTGTTGTACTACTTATAACATCGTTTATAAAAACAAGAAAAAGCATTGGCCTTAGATTTGACCCCTGGGTAACACCTTAGTTGACACGTAATTCTCTGTGATAATCGTCCAAATGATGGGTTTCAAAACGATATGGCATCTCTGTTGCGGGCCTGTCCGATGTCATAACGGCCTGTGAAGTTCGAGTATAGTTATGCTCGAGGTGTCCACGTTATGACCGATGCGCTGCACAATGACACCTTTACGTGACGGTCACTCTGTCCAGTGCCCAGTATGATTGCATCGCCACACCATTGTGCCGCTTATTTTTTATTCACACCGATGTTTCGCACACACAGTGCATTTTTTCTTTATTTCGATGAATGAATTATGTAATACAATAATTGATACCCATACATTCGATTTAGCTCACCAAGGAAGCTCATTATAACAAAGAATGGTTTAAAATATGAACACCTTTATGAAATATAGTAGGTTCCATTTGAATATTTCCATCAAATTTCCGCCTTCTTATTATAACTGTCAATATGAGTTCTTTAAATAGTTTAAGATGCATATCTTCCGACTCGGGAGTTACAAGTTCGATTCCTGTTGGTACACATTTTATTAAAATAATATAATTCAGTCAGCTTTTCACTTAAGGCCTTTTTATACATAATCATCCCAACAGGTTGAACTGTATACAGTGAAAGTGTTACACAATACAATATAAACAGGGGGGGGGGGGGGGCGATTAGTCGGAATTATAAATGTACAAAATTTATTTCATAACTACAATGTACTTAAATAGTGCTGTTTTGTTACACTTGTCATCCCAAGAGCACTCTGAGATTAATACCAGGTAACTAGCTGAGTGGAGTTCAAAAATAGTCAGAATGTAAAATCAATCCTTAATTGAATCAATCAGTGATCGAACCCAAGCTGTCCGGTTTATTTATTATTGGTGATATTTAACTACTATATTGAAATTATTATCCGATCGGTTTCGATATTACAATACTAACATATTTAAATAACATCAATATATCTAGGAACATGATAGGTACAAGTCGGACAATAATTTGAATATACCCTGTTAGTGAAAAAAAAAACAAATAACGCATATCTACATCGTTTATCGGATTCTTTAAGTCTTTTTTAAGGTCCACGTTCCACTCCCATACATTAAAGTTGGTACTAAAATATTGTTGTGGACTATCATCTTAACATATTTTGATACTGTTCAGTTCGAGTATATGTTTTAGTGGCTCATTAATTTTTTCTACCACTATACGCCTAAAGATTCTACTATATATGTTATAATACTGTTCAGTTCGAGTATATGTTTTAGTGGCTCATTAACTTTTTGATACTGTTCAGTTCGAGTATATGTTTTAGTGGCTCATTAACGTTTTGATACTGTTCAGTTCGAGTATATGTTTTAGTGGCTCATTAATTTTTTGATACTGTTCAGTTCGAGTATATGTTTTAGTGGCTCATTATTTTTTTCTACCACTATACGCCTAAAGAGTCTACGATATATGTTATATTACAAAACTTTTACAAACAAATTTTCTTCAAATATCAAACTGTATATTACTGGACAAAATCTCTCACAAAATTCGTAAAACAAAAAATTATAACTATGAATTAATTTAACAATACATTGAAATACTTGGTTGTTGCAAGCATTGACGTTTGTAATCCGAATACACGAAGATCCTTAAAAAAATCATTATGTGTTAAAGTACTGGATGCATTTGTAAAAAAATAATAAAAACATACAAAACTAATTAAGAAAATAAACTTATGTCAAAAACAAGCTAAGTGACGAGATATCTTTCTAAAAGCCTAGTTTTTTACTAAACTTATTTTTTTTATTTCTATAAAAAAAACCGCTAACCTAACCGCTAGAAGCTAACCGATAATTAATGTTCATTTTTATGAAATTCTATTATATTTTTTTTGTGTTGATAGATACGTACACCACCTTAGCTTGATAGTTTATAATTACATTAAATATTCCCATAGTGACATATAATACGCAATTACTTGTAGAACTTAAAGTTTAGTGACATTGCATACCTTACGAGTATATCTCTCAATCTTCTCTTCTTCACCGAGGCCTTAACTCCTTCCTCTACCCACTCGCTGTCCTCTTATTATGCAAAGCGTATACTCGGTGAGAAAATTCTCCTCTCCATACTGGGCTGACGTCTGTATTCCGTTTGTGTAAATATACTATATGTTTTATGGTTAACATTTTTATTGCCCAATTCCCTTTTTTGTCACCGCTTATCATCAATCTCTCGCTGCACTTTTCATTCATGGAAATAATCAGTCAAAATGACTTAAAAAAGAAAAAAAAAACATCTGAAAGTTACGTGTCTTATTTCGACGAAATCGTGTGGTTTCTGTCAAAGGTTTGTAACTTTAATACGAGTATATTTTCAATAAGCGTCGCTGTGAGCAATTAATATTTACTTGTAGAACCTTCAATTTTGGTTAAACAGTGTTTTAGGGAATTAGGTAATTTTGATGATGTCCCTTTTTGGATCATCCTTGAAAGTAATAAAATCAGATTCGTAACAAGTTTTAACTCATGTTAACTATAATAAGTTTTTAAAAGATATGTTTTTATTACATAAGACGACCTCTGTGGCCTGGTGGTAAGACACTTGTCTGTCGATCCGGAGGTTGCGGGTTCGATCCCCGCTGGAACCCAGATTTTTTTTAAATAGGATTCCAGTCTGGTTAACACTTAGGGCCTATAAAAACATAATTCTGGTTGGTTGGAAGAGATTGCCGCATGGCAATAAAATCGCCAGGTTTAAAAAAAACAAAGGATATAATACGATATAAGATTACGTAATAAATATGTTGAATTCTTAAATCGCGATATCTAACTAAACACGTTTTATTTAATAATGAACTTTTTACAGTAACCATACGATTCCTCCTTTTACAATTGAACGAATCGATTCATACTTTGAAAACATATGGTTACATAAAAGTCTGATTTTAGAGAGTGTAAATGAAAATCTGTTACATTAATTTGAATTGACTTAAATGGTTCGTTTTATTTGACATCATTGGGTGAGTCGTTATGTGCTAGTACTGCATGTTTCACTCATTTTTTGACCATACACAACCTCTCGTTGGATATTTTCAAATAATTTCTTTCCCATTACCAGAATTTATGCTACAACTTAACAAAAAAGTGGTATTATCAATTTTCTTTGTTTAAAGAGTCAAATGAGCATGACTTGAACCAATTCATTAAGTATTCTACAAAATAACAATAAGAAAAGAAAAACAAAATAAATAATCATCAGCGCTATATCTCAGAATGGGTTTTGACTTTTTGCAGGGTTTTTACCACTTATCTCAGCGGCCTCCCTCTTCCAATTGGTTACAGCCACAGTGCGAGTAATTCATCGCAACACCGAGCCATCTAACCTTAGTATCCTCTCTTTCTAAAACTACGCTAGCTAGGAGGTTTACATCGCATGCAGGACACCAACCTTGCTGAAAATGCTCTGGTCAGCAATCCGATGTAAGATTTGATACACTGAAACTCATTGCCGTTTTCAAATATCATGTAGGCTATTTTTATAGAGACCATCATAATTACCATCACTCTAAAATGTAAATCATCACAACATGCTTGATATTACTAAATTTAAACTTGATTTATTTTGAAAGCTGTTTATAACATTCGTATAAAAATAGTGAGTCAGGCTATGCAATAATTTCTCCATTCAAAATATCTACTTAAATTCAATAAGCGCCCTCCCAAATATAGCTATGACTCGAAAATATATGACCAGCGTACTAAAAGACAATAATGAAAGTCCAGGGATGAATGGATGTACCCGGTATCAGTTCCTAGTACCTACTTGTTACGTGATGCCGTTTTTTGCACATTGGCCAGTGCTTTTTTATGTAACTACCACCCTGGATGGAATATTAATGGGGATATTTTCTCTAGTGAGACGACGCCGTTTGGCACTTAACCTCGCATAAAATTCTTTGGCATTCAGTTATTACAATGAATAGGAAATTGATTTTAATCTGTTATTTCAGTGGCAACTTTTAACACATTCAAATGTGGTGTCTCTCTTCACTCGTGTCAATGACTGTCCAAGAATGTTAATTTGATTAAAGATTTTTGACACGTTTTAATTTAACTCGTTATGTGTTTCTAATACAACTTTGACATATTGTTATCTTTGCAAAATTAATCAAGTGCTAAGGCAAATATATTTTATATTTAGTATTAATCTGTAGCTATGTCAAATCAAGAATAAAATCTTACACAAAGAAAAAATAATGTAAAACTGTATTGAACATATTTTTAAATTTTCCTACACAAACATATGTTACGAATGTATACTTGGTTCGAATTCAATATCCTCGTTTGGAATAATACAGAATATACCATAAGTTGCGTAGAGTTTTAAACAAACAATTAATTATTGTATAATTATGTTTACAACAGAATCCGGATTGAAATATAAAATGTATGGCTTAAATTTACATTTGAATCAAGTATAGAAAATCATGTCTCTCAATTGATGCCCTATGCCTCTTCGCAAAATCTTGCACTTTCGAGTGAATTTTGAATGGTTGCTGGCTTGTTTCTGTTATAATATTATGGTTATTAAAACCACGTTTATTGAAAATTAATAATAAGGTTTGTTTTACAGTCATAACTGTAGTTGTAATGATGCCCTAAACATTTAAGAAAATCGTCATCACAGGTTATATACATGATTTTATAATATACGGTAAATATAAAACAGCAATTAAAAAATGGCTGATATAAAACAGATTATATTTAATAAGATTTAACGGTCACACAAGATGATAACTAAAATTGTATCAAAATTATGCAATGGAAAAATGTTTCATCTTTTTCCCTTGATTTCTGTGGATTTAATAGTGATTTTTGTGTCTACTATATAAATCAGAGGACGAACCTTTGTATATTGAATGTATCTGATTGAAATATTATTTCTCGGTGTAATGTGATAATTGTGATGTGATTTAATTTGTATTCTATTTGATTGCGATTTTTATTTTAATAATCTTTTGTGAAACAGAGCGCCCAGTTAGATAGGGGAGTATTTTGTGTATTTCAATGTAAAAGTTAAAAGTATAATTTTTTTTAAATATTCTAGAAAAATAACATTTGGTTTATCATATCGAGACATCTTAGCTGAAATGTCTGGGGCACTTATTGAGACTGACTCTTGATGTTCTACCAAAATGTTTTTGGCAACCCTCTTAAGGGACTAGACCAATTGGATGACCGAGACACACTTGAAAAATACAGCTGAGGAGACTAACTCAAGAGAGACTTGGTTAAAAGTACATATAATGGCGAAGAACAAAGGCGAAAGGAAGTGAATAGTCTGAACGTTGAAACCCAAACTCATCCATAATGAGGATGAAGAAGATGGCTGAAAGAAAGAATATAAAATATAGATATTAGGTACCGATACTCCAGTTTATCTTAAAACGAAATATTTGCGAACAATCTCGTAAAAAAGAGTAGTTGTAAGTTCATTCAATTGTATGAGCGAATGAATGCATTGGATGAATATAGTCAGTCAATACTGGATAAACATAGACTACGGAAACGATGAATCTGAGATGTATGTTCAGGAAAAACCAATTATGTCAGTCAAATCAATTAGACTACATATAATCATAAATTGAATAATTATTTTGATAATAATGAAGATTATATTAATATGGTAATTATAAAGTATTACATAAAAATCTTGATAATCTCTTATTTCTGACAAATTTAGGTTTAAGAATATTTTGTTAAGTAAATTAAGTTCTTTTTATTCGTAAATTTTTAAACCAAAGCTAACTAGTTCAATATCGTTTATGGAATTTTCAAAGTTATATATTGTACAATATAAATAGTATTAAGCTTTTTACACTGTATTTAAAGCTTTAATATATCATGGGTGAAATGATCACCAACAAACAAAAGCTCAAATTTAAATCGGGCTAGCAGAGTTTTCATGCAGTACGCTCAACACATGGTTTAAAACTCGTGTTTTTATGATGTTTTCAGTAGAAACAAAACTTGTTTCATCTCCGCTGATAAGTGCGAATTAAATATAAATGAAGACAAATAATTTAGTGATTAAAACCATTAACTTTTTGATTGGGTTTTATTAAGTATGTGGCTGTGGACACCTCCTTACCTCAGATGATCAAACAACTTTAGAACAACTTCAGTTTCCATACTGATATATCACTTGCAGTCTCCTCCCGGTCTCGTAAGATCCTGTTGCACGTCACCTAAAAGCGTCTGTCTCTGTTTCCCAAATGGTTTTATATACACACATATTTATTCGTTTATTTTTCTTATTTCTAGGTGGAAATGACTGGAAGCAGCATATTCGACTACATCCATCAGGCAGACCATGCTGAGGTAGCCGAGCATCTTGGTCTATCCCTCGTCGGAAATGGCTCCGGAGGTAGCGGCGGAGGGAGTAGTTCTGGTGGCGGAGGGGTCAACTCTCCCTCCAGTGCCACAGACGAAGATGGCACTCCTAACACTGGTACTAATAACCCTGACGGTAAGATTCTCGTCTGCACCACTTTCTACGTATCTGTTTGAATATTATCTTCCAATAAATACACTTTATTTTACTCAAATCGCATTAACTGTGTATCGGGCAAGAAGTATCTTATTGTATATAAAATGTTTTAATAGATTTTATCAAGACCTTGTTAATTCAATCACTATTTTTGCCACCACTGTTCCAGTTTTTTTCCTTTTGATTTGATTAAAACCCGTAATTTTGTAGAGAGAATTTGTTCACCAACACCGGTAGACCACGGACAATAATAGATAGCGTTGCATCCGATTATCCGGTCGATTTGTTCAATAACATTACATTTTTTTTAAATTTTTTAATGTCATCCTCGGATGGGTGAACGCTTAGTATTTGTCCATTTCAGTGGAACGTTTAGATGCAAGAAAGTATAAAAAATATTTATTTTCTTTCATTCATCAATAACAGTGGGATTCCAAAAGAAATGACTGCCAATAAAACCGGAACTAAAGGAAATTATCTTATTAACATACTCATTATATTAATATTATATGATTTTACTGAAAATGTATGTAAAAATTAGTCATTCATTCGATCAAATTGAATAAAACTTAACAAGACATATGAGTAGATAATTATTCTTCTCGCTGTAAACATTGATTTTCTATAGATAGATTATTTAATAATAAATTACTTTGTTGCTCAACTAATTATCCCACGACGTGTATTTCTACCTTCTAGGACCAACTGATGGCACGTGTCATCGTAAATGTCTACGGTCTATTAGCCCAAAGGAAAAAATTAAATGAGGGTGGATTTTTTACATTATTTGGTTAAAACACTTGATTACAGCGGGAATTCAGCCCGCGACTCTCGGGCTGTAAAACATAAATCTTACCAACTAGGCCACATAAAATCTTCAGAATAATGGACTACATTCGTGTATTTTCTTCCTGGATGTCACCACGAGCCGTGAGAACGGCGTAGCGATCGAGTACGATAATTTACTCCATCACGATGCGGGTTTCAACGGAATTATTTCAGGTCGAGTCCTCCTTAATGTCCGTGGGTAGGGCTAAACTCCGGCAACAATGGGACTCCAAATTCACCTTTACCGACCTGTCTTTCTTTTACTTGACATATTTTTACTCGGTTCTCCAAAATATTTAATCATGAAAAGGTTATTTAAGTTGGTTAAATTGTCGTAGAGTAATGAATCGTAAAAAAATATAAATTGTTACAGTATTCGTTATAAAGTTGAAAAAGAATAAGTAAATACACATACCAACACGCCATTTCCCTTTCAGGGTGGCAAAGAGAACAGAACGTCAGACTTTCATATCTCCACACACATTCTTCGCCTCTTCTACATCCATATACCTTATCAAATAACTCCTACGACTTATCTGACTTTCTACAACTTTCTTTCAAAATATAATTCACTTGGTCCAACTACACATTATCCTTGATCTTCCTTTAACACCCTTTTACTTATATTTGCACTATGCTTCTATTTATTTTATTAGTCTTTCTTCCATCATTCGTTCTACATGCCCAAACCATCGTTATATCCCTCCTAATCTGCTAAGGAGAAAAATTGATCTCTGAAATAAGAGTTTAAAAATAATTATCTTAATACAAAAAAAGACGATTTTTCGTGAAAATTATCTTCAAAAAATATACGATCAAAACATAAACTCTTAAAATGAACTAAGTTAAACCACACATTGTATGTTAAGTAACGAAGGTCTGAATACGTACTCGTAGTCTAGGCTAAATACTAATCATTATCCTTAAAATTAACTAAGTTAAGCCACACATTGTATGTTAAGTAACGAAGGTCTGAATACGTACTCGTAGTCTAGGCTAAATACTAATCATTATCCTTAAAATTAACTAAGTTAAACCACACATTGTATGTTAAGTAACGAAGGTCTGAATACGTAGTCTAGGCTAAATACTAATCATTATCCTTAAAATTTCGTGATTTGTATTCAGAATCAGACTTACACTCCAAATATTGAAGTAATTTGTATTATTTAGTGTTAAGATTGGACTATGAATTCGAACCTAAGAGCGTAATATTAATTTAATTGTGATAGTTTTTAGTCTCGTTAAGTTGATTTGATATTATTTTTAGCCATTGTTGAAACAATCTTCATACAAACCATTGATAATTGTAGCATTTTTTTTTTCAATGGGAGACTTCTAATTTCCAAGAAAAGTTAATGTACTTAAAAATAGAAACAAAAACAAATTCATCGATGCGTTAACCAACGAATAATTTCTGCGGTCGTTTCATCCCATCTGCAGCGGAGTGGTGACGCAACAAGGCGGATAATCAATGTCGTGGGAAAATACATTTCTTTGCCAAAAAAACAATCCAATACCATCAATGAATACCGCAATGTGTCAATAAAACTTGCTCGACCCCTGAATATGCGGTTATGGTGGGAGTTTATTGATGTTGTTATATTTTATCCTAGGACAATAACACATGGAGGAAATCTAGTATCCTTAAAGCATATTGACATCCCGCGAAGTGCAATATTGAAAAAAAAAGTAACGGCAGACAAAAAATTAATGGTGGGTATTACAATGTGGAATTTTGGTCGCAATATGTAAGCGAAACGTGGACGTGGTAAAAAAGTAAGATAAATGCGGTAGAAATAATAGCGTAGCATAGAACGTATAGAAAAACAATGTATGACAGAATTAAGATATTAGGAAACAATACAGATTTCCAAAAAGTGCAGTGCTTAAGATGAGGAAAGGAGCGTTGAGATGGTTCGGTCATGAAAAAAGAATGAATATTGAAAGATTTACAAAAATAATCTATATACTCGCAAGTATCTTATAGAAGGTATGCTAAGTTTGAGAAGACCTAGTAAAATATGTCACGTTCAATTCGATCAACTTTTGAAAGAGGGAAGAATAAAAATCCTTTATTATAAGAGATTATGTATAACTTGGAGTATGAATGTGGTAAAATTAAAATATGTGTACCAGGTTTTAATGAAGTCTAGACTTGGTCACTTTCCTTACCTCGATAGGGACATAGCGTGATGATGATAAACCCAAATAAAACAAAAGAGAGTAAGGATTGATTAGATAAACGAGGAATGTGTGTCTGTCTTAGTCGGCTGTTATAAGTATAATTGAGAACGGAATCTTAGAATGCTTTGGTTGAGTTAAGAAAACGATTATATACGAGTATGTCCGAAATTAATTGAGGGTGAGGAACAAATATATTTCAAAGATCTATTGTCAACCTTGATATATGAAGGCGATGCATGTGCATTGAAAAAGATGGATTAGATCAGGAAAATGAGGTAGAAATGTGTGCGTTGATTAACTAAGGAATGTCGGATAAAGGATAACTGTTTGATAGAGACGGGTTTTATAAGTAGAATTAAAAAAATGAATTATGAGATGGTTTGATCACATCAACTGCGATCAACTGCGAAAGACTTACAAAACAAATATACCTACTCGTATATGGTACGTATGAAGTGAATGGAGAGCGAAAAAAACGTATACAAAGGAAAAAGTGAAAGGAGATATATAGTTGGAAAAAAAATAATTGAGGGAAAGGAAATGAATATAAGAAACAGGAGAACTTATAAGACAAGATTATGTAGACAAAAAAGTGTGATCTATCATATCGGCTCCCCCCTATAGGGCATAATGGTGACAGCGTACTGGTGTATGGTATATGTCGGAGTAAACAAAAACAAAAATTCTATAGGTAATGAGTTCTATACTTGGTCATCATATCTTTACATTTAAGACACTTTGGGAAACAGAAATTAAAGAAAGTGGGTGGTTTACATCTCGGCATAGGCTTAGTAAGTTTTATATCTAGTCTTTTGAGTTATTTTAATAGAAACACGTTCCTGTTTATCTCAAAAATATAAATATAAAAATAAACGCACCATCATTGTGAAACATTGTACTAATTTCCAATAGAGACCAGATAGTTCTGATAAGAATAAAAACTAGAAAGATGTTGAAATATTCTCGGTCCTAGAGTTTACATCAAGCTTTACTGGCCCATTGAAGATATACGATTAAAATTACCATGAATTTATGTTTGGGTGAATGGGAACAAAGGAAATCAGAGAGCATTTTCGGAGATCCTCTTTATATGGAGAAAACTATCATTATTTGATTATGTAAAAAATACAAAGAAAATATATCACTGAGAGAAATATGACTTTAAAAGGGCATCATACCAAGAAGGTGGTAAAAAACTCCCACAAAGTTTGATTATAATAATCATAAAAGTTTATAATAATCATATAGTTCCGTTTCGAGAGTAGACTTTCCTCGAGGTCGCTTTAACTCTTGAATCGAACCCACAATTATTTATTGATTTAGCATTTCTCAACGGTAGTTGTATATTTTATGTTGTGGCACAAAAATATTATTATTTATGTACAAGGATAAATTAACAAACAAATATATCCATTTGAAATTAGTTGAGTGTAGATGGCTTAAAATTGCTGTGGTATTTTCAAATATAAAACAAAAGTTGAATACAGTACTACCTGGCAGGTGTGTTGCCATGTGGCAATCTCTTTCAACCGATCAGAAAGATGTTAAAGAGGTCAGAAGTGAAAACCAGATTGGAACCGTTTTTAAAATAAATTGGGTTCCAACGGGAATCGAATTCGTAAACCCCGGGATGGAATACAGGCATCTTACAAACTAGGCTACGGAGGTCGTGATAACTTTGTAGTCGTACGCACATTAAAAATATTACATTATACATGATACTCATATTATTTTATTAATTGATCAATATTTTCATAAAAATATTTATTTACAATTTTTTTAAGATAAATTTGTAAAAAAATATACATGCAGTATTAGACTCGCGATTATCTGGGGTCGCATTTACCGGGCAGCAGATTAATTGAATCAGCCAAAATTCTGATTTTATTTTTATTACATTGATGAATAATTATCAAATGTTACAAAAATCGATTTTTATACTGCCTCGGTTAAACCTTCAGTCACCCGGTTAATGCGGCCACAGATAATCGCGGGTCTACTGTGCACTACGTGATACTACACTCGTAAGGGAAAATAAATTACATCCTTCATTAAAAACGAAAAATAAACTCATAGTTAATTTGATTCGTTCTCATTATTTGATACATGAAAACAGTTAATTCACAGTTATATGCTATAATACATATTTGATACATGAAAACAGTTAATTCACAGTTATATCCTGTAATACATATTTGAAGAATGTATATAAATTTTGTGTCTTAGATAGATTCCCGATTTAAGTTGAAAAGCGGTACAAAGATCATTTTTCTTGACACTTCAACAATTGGTATTACTACCATATCATTTTGCTAACTAGGTCAGAATATGGTTCCACTATCGCCGTGTTCTTAATTAAGATTTTAAGAATGCAATATCTAAAGGATACGTAATATATGTACACTGCAAATATGCAAACGATCTATCAATTTGAATGAAATGATTTATTAGCAAACAATATGATGTGTCGATATTTGGCAAAAATATTTTTGATCACTCAGGTTAAAATTCTTTTTGCATAAATCTCTCAGAATCACAAGGAAAAAACCTCACGGAATTGAATCCGACCCGGGCTAATTAGAAAAAATTGTTTTGTTTGTATATGTTTGTTTACAACCCCACTCATCATCGTCACATCACACCATGTCCCTATTGGGGTAGGCAGAGATAATATATATCTACTTGGTTATATATCCTGGCATATATCTTTCGCTTCTTCTACGTCCATATACCTCGTCTTGCATATTCTCCTATTATAAACTTTTCGTTATTCCCTCTTTCACAAGTTGATTCATTTGGTCATTCCACTTTTTTCTAACTTCTCGTACCTTCTATAATACTCGAATATATCATATTTGTAAGTATATAAAGAGAAAAAAATATCGAAGAAAAAAAAAACTAACATGCATAATATCATTTCGGTTAGTGATTCTTAATATACTTAGTATGGAAGTATAAAAATCAAGTTTCATATTAAAAGCAAAAACGTTAAATATTTTCGTTAATGAAAAAGGAATCGATGAGACATATGGATGAAAAAATACAACGTATGGATGAAAAAAACACAAAGACCCTTTCGAAGTCCAAATTCAATTGTAAAATTCACTTAATCTCTTCTCCACAAAGTCTTACAATCGACTTCGAATTCATTCAAATCACCTCAACGAACGTTAATTGAAATCTGGATACAAACACAAATAAGAAAAAAACGTCTCGTATGATATAAAAACGTCTCAAAAACGGTAATTTATTCCCCAGTCTTCTACTTTATAGGGATCGCGGAACAATACGTGAATATCCATGGTAGTCACGAAGTAAATTTAAAACCCCTTCTATCAAGTATGGTGTCTTTGGTTGGTCTGTCTTCTAATTTGCTACACAAAATAATTAATTATCATCCAAATTAGATGGGGTTTTCTCCCAAGTATCTTGATTCAGATTCTGAACCCCTTTTTGCCCCTTTTTGTCTGCTTTCGTTCTTTATTTGGGTGACTTCTGTTGTCCTGGCAGAGCTATTCAAACTCTATAGAAGATTCGGAGTATAGAAGAGGCGAAGGCTAACGCACTCACAGACACCACACATTTTAACGGAAGATGATTTGGCGTTTTAGAGGGAATGTTGTCAATACTTTCGGGACCATGTTGCTAATAAAATGAAAATATTTTTTAATTTCCAGTATTCAGTTTTTCTGCATCTTATGTTGACTAGATTTTTTTATGATTTATTTTTTATATCTGGAAAAGTATTTTATTCGCAACCAATGAAATTGTTATTTAACACGACAAAAGAGATTAAAAATTATTAACATTATGATTATTGTATAATTTTTTTAATGGCTAATATATGATTTTATTACTTTTAAATTAATTTTTTTTTACTTTTATAGAAAATATGTATATTTTTTTAACAAATCCGATAGTTTTTTGTTTTTAAAATAATAAGTTTCTTAAATATGTGTATATCAATTATTTTCAATATTACAAAAAGGTTATAATATTAATAATATTCTATACACAATCAAATTTAAGCGGAAGTTCACAAATTATATTTCGGAAATTTATTTATTTTACATGGCATCTATATATATATATAGATAGTACATGAAAAAACAAACCATAGACACTCTCAAATAAGATGGATCCGGCTTTCTTGTCTGTCATTTGTTTAAACATCATTAATCTAGGTTTTTGCCTGTATCTTACTGATAACATATGAACATAGGCTTTTGCCTGTATCTTACTGAGAACATATGAATATAAAAAATTGGTTGATACTTTTTACTGATTATTATTTAATTGTTTTGTCAAAAAATCTTATTGACTTGATAAATTATAAGACATATTTACGTGTAACATATGTATCACTAAGTTAATTCTATTTTTTTATCTCATATTTCATTTCTTCTTACAATGTTGGAAGAAACATAAACTTTAATTATTTTAAAAAGTATCACTTGACACAGCTGATATATAACATAAAGTTTCAAATAAGTTTTTATGTATTACCTCCTATGAAGTGTAAAAGGAAAGTTATAGATAAGTAAATAACTTTATATTTTACGTCCGGCTTACGTTATTAATGAGTTTAAATACGTATAACAAAGAAAGGGCCTTTCTTTAAAAAAATATCCCGTTTCGAAAGTGTTTCTAGTTTGGATCTCCATTGCACCAGATAATTGAAAACTTCACTATTTTATTGGAATTCTTGATAGACGGTGAGTTTGTTTAAAAAACGAGTCCAGATTAATTGATTTATATCGTGAGCCACAGTCCTTGAGCTTTTTTACCTTCTATTCGTATTCCTCAACTTTTGATTACTAATTCAAATTAAAGCAAATCAATTAAACCGTTTCCATTGAGTTAGAATATAAAGTGTTTTAAATCCTTCTCAGGATCCAAATTAGTATGGCAATTATTTTTCTACTTAAAAATACTATTTTTTTAGAAGAAATTCAATGCTTAACATGATATACATATATCTTATTTATTCAATGACCTTCCTAGTCTAGTTGATAAGCCGCCTTTGTTCCAATCCAGGGATTGTGAGCACGGTTCCCGTTGAAACCTAGATATATGTAACATATTTCAAAAATATTTTATTTAGATTTACACTTTTAGTCTCTTTTACAACATTTTGGTTGGGATGAAAAGATAGCCACGTGACCATAATCCCGCCAGGTTGTATTGTATTATATTACACTTTCGTTGTAAACAGTACAACCTGGCGGTCTTCCATATTTATTCCATAATATCTTCCAACCAACCAGAAACATGTTAAAGAGACCTTAAGTGAAAGTCAGACTGAAATCCTTTTTATAAAATTCTGGGTTCCAACGGGAATCGAACGCCACGAAGGTCGTCTTAATACAATGAAAGTGTAGTGCTGGTACTAATCAAATTGTGTAATAGATAATTTAAAAATTTGAATGATTTAAATAAATGGTTTAAGCTTAAAATGATTAGTGTTAAAATAATGCAAAGTGAACATGATTTGAAATTCGTTTTTGAAAAAAATGCTAAATAGTTTTTCGTTACAAAAAAGGACTCTTCATTTACAATGAGAACATGAAACAAAATAAAAAATAATTAATTTAAAATTAAAATGGGCCTCGTTGGAAACTTAAAAAAAATAACGCTTTTTATAAATAATAAATGAAAATATATACAAACCGATTTCTTTCTAGACTCTGCGGTATTCATTCATATACCCGCATAGGTAGCTTTAAAATTGTATTCTCACAATAACATAAAATGGTCTGCGGTCAGCTGGATAGTTACATAAGATCCAGTAAGTTGAACCAAATAATTATTAAAAGCCATTGACTCAATTTTAAGCATAAATTCACATATAACTAGAATGAAACAAACAATTCGAGAATATGATCAAGACATTAAAATACCTCGTACCTTACTGACAAGTTATTGAAAAGTGAGTCGAAAGCAAGTTTATTAAAATTCTTTTACAGTTTATAAAAATGCAACTTAAAGGGAAAAAATGCAAGTAATATTCTTTTGAACTAACCAAGAATGGCAAACTCAAAGTTAAAAAAACATGAGAACCGTTGAATATTTGATTTCTTTGATAAGTTTTTAGAGAATATCTGAAGGTCTTAATTAAATACTGGAATAAATATTTTTTTCTTTTTTTGCTTTTTAGTTTGTTGTTTGTTGTTAATTTAAAATTCACATTATTTTTTTAAGTCACGGAGAAAATAGTGATTTAGAAGCTAAGCCATAGAAAGATAAAAGTAAACAATTAGAATTAAATTCAATTTATAAATCCATCAAAATCACTTCGAAAACCAAGAGTTGGGAATACAAAAAAAAACAAATTAATTAATTAAGTCAATTTTAAACAGCGCCGTTTTAGATCAAATTTTCGTTACGAGCGCTCTAGCAACTTGGGACTCAAACCTACTATGATTAAACAAATCACGTCTGGCAGCTATAGCAGCGCCCGAGCGAATCACGAATAACACTTTCTTTGTATACAGTATAACCTTATTGGATTATTGTCATATGATAATCTCTTCCAACCAACCACATAGATGTTTATGAGGCCTTAAGTGATAATCAGACTGAAAATCTTTTTTTTTTAAATTTGGATTCCAGCGGAAATCGAACTGTAATGAACTACGCCACGGAGGTCGTCAAAAAATATGATCAACTTGAAGAAGTTTAACAAACACTGAAGATTTGGACACAAAACTATGAAGAGTTTAAGCAATTCAAACAGCTTGAGTATCTGTTCGGATATGTGGTCTGTCTCTGACGTCAATTTATTTATTTAGTATAATGTACGATATTTTATTGACCATTAAAAATAGTACAGTAATAAATTTCTAATTAAAATTTTGAGTCCGCATGAATACGTACAATTTTGTTATATAAAAAAAACAATATTTACTTCTCAATTACCTAACCAGTAGGAGATAATTGGCATCATATATATTATATAAAACTGATCACTTCAGGGCATATTTAGGGGTTCCCAAGGGTTAAATTTGGAGTCTAAGCTCATCTTAATCTCTATCAACCATATTGGTTCAGTAATAAGGTAATATCAGATCTTATTATTTGCTGACGATTTAATGGTATTCAGAAAAAAATCTTCTTATGATGATTGTTTACTCATTCAGTTAGACTTGAACGTTATTTAAGGTGGATTCAAATCAATAGACTTAATTTCAATATTTCATAATGAAAACTCTTATATTTTTCTAAGCAATGTTTTTTTAAATACTATAGATACTCTCTAAACGGTCTTATGATTCAGAGAGTAGAATGCATCAATACTTGGGTATTCATTTTAACAGTAGCGTCTCATTTGGTCTTCACGTAGATGAATTGTTTGAGTCTGCTTATTAAGTATAAGGATTTGTGATACGAGTGTTGAAGTCATTTATGCGGAGAAAGATTCTCAGTGAGCTGTCCCTCTATAGTGAGCTGGTACGTAGCAAGTTCGAATGTGAACCATTGATGTGGAGCCCGCGGGGATTCATTAGTCCGAAATGGTGGAGAAAATCTAAAATATTTTTTTGAAATATATCTACCTTACGTGAGTGCTATTTCTACCCATGGTTCTCTCCTACAAGGTTTCTTTTAGGCATGTTAGGATACTATTTTCTAAACTTGAAGATGGGTGTAAGGGTATCTTCTTGTTTTTTTAAAGTTGCTGATGGTAGTAACATCTTATCCAAGTATGCTGGAAAACATATGGTTTTATGTTCTTCACAACCATTCCACGTACAGGAATATTAATTTATTTAAACTGGCAATAAGAAGAACTAACTAGCCAAACGCACTCTTTTTTTTAGGTGGACTGTCCCTTTTGAATAGGGCCTCGGATGTTGACATTTTTAACATTTCAGAAAATATTTCTAAGTCCACCTACAGTATTAGCTGGGACGACCAAGGTCTGAGTGAATGTGATGGAATACAAGTAGCCTTAACGAGTGGACTTGTTTTTTGCTAAATAATTAGTGTAAGAATTGTTATCTAGTTATAAGTAGTATGTAGGTGTTAATTATTTCTAAGATCTCATATATTAAGATTGAATAAATAAAATAAAATGATATGTAGGAAAATAGTATTAAGTAAGTGCATAAATTATAACGTATAATTAAGATTAGTTAAGTAATAAATTTGTACATAGGTATAGCCTTGACAAATGTTTGTACAATAATTTACTTTGTTTAATATTAAAAAAAAAGCATTCTTAGTTATGGAAGTTATTTGTTTCTTTTTTTACGGTACATAATTGGGTTTAACCTGTATATGTCAGCTTTATAAATAAATAAATAACTCTGCCAATAGTTTTAAAAATAACAAGTGAATTCTGGAAAATGTATTCATTAAATAATGTAAGTGTTGTCTACAAGAATAACCAGATGTCAGAAGAAACATAACTGGAGATGAAGTAGCCACATCACGCCCCAGTCTGTGGTCTGGTCCAGGACTTCTGGTCGTCTTCAATGGAGCGTGTCAGTAATTACATCACCGTCATCATCATCATCATCATCATACATTGCGGCAATGACAGCGTAATGACCCTGACGATGAGTTGCTAGGAAGAACCGCAAATTGTGATTACAAGATCTGTTTTGCGAGCTGCAGGAGACTGTTACGCAAAAAAGGATATTGATTGCAAAAGTGGGAGAGATGTTGACGATTGCATGCAAATTTTCAGACATAACAATAAATTTAATAGACTTTAGCAACAATAGCTAAAGATATAAACGATCAGAATATCAAATGACTGCTTATATTTTATGATATTGTTTTTGCTATTTTTAACGTTGAATTATTTTAAAGTGTCTTTTCAAAGTATTAAAGAATTAGTATTTTTAATAAATGCAAGATTGTAAAATCGATTTGGATGGATTTTTTTACGATTTTATTTTATTAGGATATACTCAAAATTATTTTATTTTATATTTAACTACATTTATTTTGAAAATTGAACGATTATATTTCATGAGAAGCAACGATGGTTTCTCATAATGAAAACTTTTTTCCCATAATTAACCAAAAAGTGATAACAGTAAGATATATACGAACATTGAGAACGTTGCATAGAATGTGTGGAAAAATAATGTATAACATAATAAGGAATGAAGACATTAGGAAAGAATACGAATCGAAAGAACATGTAGTGTTTAAGATGAAGAAAGAAGTATTGAAATAGGTTAGCCACATAGATAGAATGAGTGATGAAAATTTTACAAAAATAATCTATACAAGTAGCATAGAAGGTATGAGAAGTTTGAGAAGGCCTAAAACACGTGGCACGACTAAATTAATCAAATTGTGAAGGAGGGAAGAGTGAAAATCCTTAATAATAGGAGAGTATACATGGCGAAGTGTATGGACGTGACTGAAACGAAAAATGCATGTTTACTAGGATAGAATGAAGTGAAAATCTATTTTCTCTGCCTACCCCAATATGGTCATTGCGTGATGGTGATGCTGATGTATATATTTGACAATATAAAAAAGTATTTAAATGATCTTCCTTCAAAATAATGTATTTAATGGCTTTGGTTGATATATGAAACTTACTACATTCATAATCTGGTTGATAATTTTACATTAATATTTAACCTTAAAAAGAGTGTTTTTTTATATATTAATTTATGAGTTTTCCTTAAGGGTTATTATAAAATAAACACCCGTTTAGTTTATTTTTACGTGGATTTGTTAACTCTGCGCGTTTCGAATAAGCTAGTTAATTTGAACAGCGAAAAATTTTTACTGAAAATTTTTACCAGCATTCCATAATATGCTACCTGTCCAATGCGAAAGGGGATTGACGGGAAATGAAATACAAGACAATGTTTATTTTTTGTTTACATTACCTTTCATTCAAAATACACTACTGTGAGTCAATACAATACTGGAAGCGGTTGTAAAGTTTTCTGAAGCACTCTTGAAACTCATTCTTCGGAATTGCCTCGCAGTCGAAGCCTTTTGGATGTCTGAAATCGATTCCGACCGAAACTCAGAAGGTACTGTCAATTGTTACGTCATTACAAATGAACCAGTAGGTAATGCCAGTGCTTTGAAATTTTTACGGAAGATAGTCGAAGTGTGTCACTAGTTAACTCATTTATTCATCCACAGATGGCGCAGGTGGTTACGCGAAAATAAAATCAGTCATCTTTCGCATTGGACAGACCGTGTATATGATACAAAAATAACGACTTCCTTCGCCTAATTGATAAGACACCTGTCTTCCTCCCGGAGATTCCTAATTCTGATCTCATCTCAAATGATGGAATCCATAAAAAGTATATTTCTAATCCGGTTAAAAGTTGTTCCAAGATGTTATTGATACCTCTCGACGTGTAGTAAATACGTACAACAGTAGACATTACATTACTTTTTTCTTCAACGATCCAAAACCCGCATACTCAATTAACGGGGCCAGAAACAATATTTTCCAATTTTGTCCCTCAGCCGCGTTTTTCGGCGATTCTACATTACAAATTCGGATATGCTGAAGAGTATCATACGAATGGATTAATATAACCTTCAAATAAATTACTTCTATATGTGTATGTCTACAAAAAGGGTTCGACCCATACTTTACATGTTTTGAAATTTTTATGGAAACATAAAATCACTTTATATACTATAGAATCAAACCGATTAAAGGCGTTTACTGACATTTTTGTACATTAAAGTTGAAATATGATAATTCGATATTAAAAAAATAAGCATATTTTATTGTTTAGATCAGGTGTTCGTAAACTTTTTTTCTAATTGTTACCACCTAATGATAGTTACAGAGTGGTGTACCACTAGTACTTCTCTCAACTCCGTGCCCCTTTCTTTATAAGCAAATTTTCATAATATGTTAGGTATCTATACCTCTACCTCGTTACTGTGTAATTGATATATCTTAAAATTTGAGTTTAGAAAGTTATGTAAACTTAAAAAATTTACTAATATATGTATATAGAAAATAATATTTTCTACACATTATTTGCATAATTTTAGTTTATTTGCATAATTTCAGTTTGAAATCTAAAGAAACATCATAAAGGCACTAACCAAATTATTATGTTTGGGTAATCTTGAGTTACCTCGATAAAAATCGTTGGTACAAGGTGGCATTAATATGCTGTTGTAAATTATGTATATTAAAGTTACATGAAACTTTGGTATTTTGAGGCTTACTTGTTTGCATACCACTAGTCTGGGGTTCCCGTACCACCTAGTGGTACGCGTACCATAGTTTTCGGACCATGGGTTAAGATCATTTTGCATACAACTTGTCTATAATATTAACATTTTTTTTTATTTGTTGTAAAAATTTTACTCTTTTCTCTACTTTCGACGCTAAGTGTAAAACTATTTTTCATCTTTGAACATTTTGGATGGACACGGTGCTGAGGGTCTGACACGTTTTGAAGAAGTTATCAACAAATTTAGCGTTTTTGAAACATTTTACACGTCTCGAGGCTTCGTGACTTGAGTTTGATATACCTACGAGAGAATATTTTAGAAATATAATATAAACGGGGAATTTTCAATTCTCAATACAACTTCACCATCTTCGAAACTGCGAGTGACTCATGGAAGCTGTCCATCTTAACTTCAGTAAAATAATAATAAATTTTACAAGTGAAAACTGTTTGTGTTAGTTAGTATAGCTGCTATACAAAACAACTGTTAGTTGGTTGTGATATATTGAAAAAGGTAATCAATATATCCAAAAAACAAATAAATATTAATTATCTGCCATTAAACATTTGTTAAAATAATAACCTTTGATAAATATCATATGAACTTTCTTGCATTTACGAATATACTCACAGCAATTAATAAAAGTCCGATTTTGAATATCTTATTGCATTTTGCTGAAATCGAATCTGTGATATGAAAATAAACAGCATTACGAATAATACAGAATGAAGGTATCAGAAATGAATGCATGGATAAAATGTGTGTTTTAAGTAAGATGAGGAAAGGAGCTTTAAGAATGTTTGGAAATGTGGAAAGAATGACTAAGTTAATATGCAAGTCAAAAGTCCAAGATGTGCGTGGAAGAGGTAGATAGAGGAAAACGTGGCTGGATCAAATGGACCAGATTTTGAAAGAAGACAAAGTGAGAAGATGAATAATAGAATATTGTGCTGACAAGATGTATGTATGTGGAGGAGGCGAAAGTTGTGTGCTTGTATAGAAAAGTTTGGAGGTATGTTCTCTTTGCCTACCCCACAAGGGACACGACGTGATGCTATGTATGTGTAACCATCTCAAATATGAAAAATTTATTTACATGTGTTGTTTATTTGAATGTCAAGTAAACAGCGTTTCATTACATCCACTATACGAGGCATCTGAACACGTGGTAGATGCGTTATACTATATTGTCTGCCCGTTATTCATGCGGGGGATGATGGGCGGCGCGGCGGGCGGTGGGTAGGCGGGGCTCATTAGTATTGGGCGGGCGTTGCGCCAATCGATCCGCTCCCGCCCCCACACCCGCCGCCGCCACCTCACATTATACCACACCCTCTTAACGGAAGGGATGACACCCGAACATTTTTTTCAGGATCCGACAATATATCAAATTTTTGCGATTTTCATAAACATGGTTTTTTGATGATGTTTTCATGGTTTTAAATTGAAACTAGTTTATTTTTCATGGTGTAAATCTTAGATCTATCATGGAAAATCTTTCTTAAGAGGTAGAGCTTCAACTATCTCTTCACCTTTTAGGCGGTCTCCTGATATGCGATGTCATGCGGATACCTCGTTTGAGTTTCTATCTCTGCCCATCCTATACAGATGCTAACGCCGGTAAACCTTCTCTTCCTGCTCCATTTGACTATATCCTCTGTGTTGCAGGTCTGTCGAATGCGAGAATTTCTAACCTTGCTCTCTGAGAGATTTTTCTCTGATGGTTTGTAATATTCCCATCCTCGAGGTTCGAAGAAGACTTTATGTTTTAGATGTGTTTTAGATATGTTTTAGATTTTTCTGATTTCAACATAAGTAACGATCGATCTGACACAAGTTTTACATATTCGAACTATTCCGGCTGCATTGTTTATTTCTTCCTGTACTAAATATATCATTCATAATAATTTATCATATCTTCAACTTTTTTTAACTCTCCAGCACATTTTAAAAGTTCAACATCTTACTTAACACGATACCGCCACTTTAAAAAGCCGTTAAATATTTTACCAATGAAACTGTCGGAGCGTTTTTTTTACTTCATTGTAACTTTTAGTTTATATCCCGTGCGATTGGACATGGCTCTTGAAACATATACCGGGTCACGGTGACCGAATTTGTTTGTTCAAAACAGGAAGATTTACTTTCTGAGGCTTAGATATTTTCACTTTACTACAGCTATCAGGAAGTTCACATTCAATGCAGATTTTATGTAAACAAACCACTTATCTTCGGGTATCTGATTCGATACCCCATGTTGATAATATACGACTATGTAGATTGATTGTGATTTCTGAATAACTGTCACAACTATGAAAAATTTTAATTGTCGATTTTTTAATCCTTATTTGGTTGCATCAATAAATTGATGCAACCAAATAAGGATTAAAAAATCGACAATTAAAATTTTTCATAGTTGTGACAGTTATTCAGAAATCACAATCAATCTACATAGTCGTATATTATCAACATGGGGTATCGAATCAGGCAATTATGCAATAAATTGCAGGACAATAAAAAGGTAATAAACCCTCCAAATATAAGTACTTAAATAAATTAAAATTAACATTTTTTAAGCAGCCTTTAAGAAGACAGTTTTATTGTAATGTATCATTAGATATAGTTTAAGTTAATTATCAAATAGCATTTTTTACAATCAAGCAGTTAGAAGAGTTAGAAGATTAAGGCATAATATTTAAAACAAGAACGAGACACATTTTTGGGTTCTAAAACCCCAGGATTAAAAGCCAAGCGTTCTGCCAGCAAGGCCATGGAGGCTGTCATTAAAAACGCCTCTATTAAAGGTTGAAAAACATTTGGAATGCTCCTGGTCAAACTTCTCGACTAACATTGCTTAGAAAGACGCCTGTTTTCCGAGCCGGAGTTACGGGTTCGATTCCCATTAGCATCTAATTTGATCAAAAATGGTTCAAGTCTGGTTTTGTTTTTAAACTTCCTTAACATCTTCCTGGTTGGTTGGTTTACCACTTTTCGCAATAAATTCGTTAGGTTGTACGGTACCTATATATAACCTAGCGGTGAAAATGTAAAAAAATGTCGTCCTAATCAGAAAGGTCACTTATGATAAGAATATACCTTGTATTAACCAAAATTGGATTTGTATAGGTATAAATAATACTTCAAATGAGCCACCTTATACGAGTATGTATTATTAGATATTTTTTTGTTATCCATAAAAAAAAGTTAACTGTTATAATTTTTTTTCTTTTCCTGATATGCACAAAGAGGAATAAAATATTTCTGCAGCATCACGTTAATATTATTGCTTGGTAATATACAATAACCAAGCAATAACAATAATATATTTATTATTTAAAAAAACTGAATAAACTGCATGACTGCAGCAAATTACGGTCGATTATACATTTTTTTGCATAATATTGTACATCATGTATGTCTTGTTGTCATTCATATTTACTGCGTCCATCAATTTCTTCATATCAGTTACATCGTGCCATGCCCAATAATGCAATATGATCGTATTAAACGAATTCCTGCATCAATTACGAAAAGCTGCTTCGAATTGTCCAGCTTCGGTTTACAATGTAGTATAAAAAAACATATTAAGTTTTTCCAATATTTTCAACAGAACTTTATTGTTTTATTTCTGTATTCATGACGGAAGCCTGTACTCTTAAGGTATTTTTTAATACGTACAAAAAAAGAAAAAAAATAATAATTGGTTTTATTTTAACTAGGTTTTATTGACTCCTAATAGTCAGCGTTTTACTTTTAACTCCAAAGTTTTTAACAAAAAAAACAAGCACATACGATTTTTGAAAATCAGTTAAAAATTACGTATGCCGAATAAAAACGTTACCCTTGCTGATGATAATGACCTTCGCGACCTAAATGATAAGACGTCTGTCTTCCAATCTGGGAATTTCGTGTTCGATTCCCGCTGGTACCCGACTATTTTAAAAATATTCCATTGTGTTATTCACGAAGGGCCTCTTTAAACTATTTTTAATTGGTTGTAAAAAAATGCCACATGGTAATAAATCCGTCAGATTTTACAGTATACAACGATAGTGTCATACAACAAAAGTAACATTTTATCCTCGGAGTAATAATTTAATTAACATACTGTATGTTAAGTAGACATTGGCATTTAGAAATTGCTTTTCAAACAATCTGCATTGGTTATTTAATAATTTAAGGTATCTTTGTCTCGTCAATACTAAAATTGAACTTAAAATTCAGAAATAAAATATATATTTGAGAAAAATCTTCAATACAATATTTTACCTTCGGGTCGAAGACAAGAGACGTGCAACTTGACTACGAATAAAAAATATGCATTTGCAACTTAAACTAAGTATATGGTTTCAGAGTAAGTTATATCTAGTTATCGTTTTCAGTGGAATTGTTCTGAACAGAAAATATAAATTAATAATATTATAAACAGAAACATAGAAACACAGCGGGATACTTCCGATACTGACTGAGATGGAACCGGCCATCTCCTTAAATGTATAAAGCTGGTGTCAACATGTAATATTTAGGGTGACCAAGTATTTTTTATTAATTTATGTTAAAAGTTTGTTAAAATAATTATAGAGATTTTTTGATCACTTTAAATATTTTTTCTGTTATTGTATAATATATATCATGGGTAAATGCGTAAAGGAAAAACATTATTTTTTGTCATATTTTTAGATAGCGACATTGGTAAATGAAACATTATTTGTATCTGAAACATTATACAAATATTCAATTTGATTTCTTACAATTACCTTCAAAACATGTTTATTAGTACCATCAATATGAATTCTGAAAGAAAACAAAAAAAATAATGGTTTGATTCGTATTGAGAATGTTCAAAACATTTAACTTTTCTCCTAAAATTGTTACTCGATTATGCATACCTATTACATTTAAATTATGTTATAATGAAAATATTTTTCATTTCGCCTTTTTCTCCTTTTTTTATAGTTTCGAAAATTATTTCTCTTTAATTTTCAAAAAAGTTTGAACTATTGGAATGCAGTAATTTTGGTAATTACTTTTTAAGGTTCAAACTAATTTATAGTTTCATTATATGATAAATTGGCCAAGCCGCATAATTGAGTATATTTGAAAAAAATATCAATATTACTAACATAATATGTAAGCATTTTATTTCAAACTAATTTAATATTCTTTTTAATATTATTTCATTATAAGATATTTGAGGTTAGTTATATGGTCACCCTATAAGTTTTACAATACAATCCCATGAACAAGCGGTAAGTGCAACTATTGTGCGCATAAAAAGTAATTCCGTATAAAAATCATAAGTTCAATAAATCAATCACGAACCGTCACTGCACATTCTTCACGATTTATGTAGCTTTTAAAATTATGTAGGTGGTTCCAATAAAACGATGGTAGTGTAAATTTTATATAAAAAACTTCGTTTTTATAAGAGATTTGGTACAAATTCTTTAATTGAGAAAAAATAATAAATCATTCTTTATTTTTTTAATAACTCTAATTCACATAGCGTATTTTAGTAAAATAAAGTGAATATATCAAAAAGAAAACGAAGCTGTGTTTTTTTAGTAAATGAAAATAAAGGAACCAGGATTATTGACCTGAAACAGATAAGAATGTCTAAAAACAAGTGATGTACATTTTAACCTTGAGGCAAACTATCCTAAAAAATCCTTAGACAAAACAAAGCTATTCATGTTGGGTCTTTCAACCAAGACATATGTTACAGAGACCTCAAGAAACCACTTTTTTATAACAACCATTTGACACTGACATGAATCGAACCCGCAACCCTGGAATAAAGATAGGCATGTAAACGACTAAGCCACAGAGAGTTGCAATCCAATTAATTTATGTTACATACCAATTTGTGAAGAAATCGGAGACGTCGAGTTATGTGGTGCAGTACACGAATAGAAATTTAAGTTGAGACATATTTATATTTATATCTAAAATTATTTGTTTTATAATTAAGTGACTCTCACTTCTCCATCACCTCCTTCAATATGTCGCACCTATTGCAAGTTTTATAATGAAGTGACTCTCACTTCTCCATCATCTCCTTCAATATGTCGCACCTATTGCCAGTTTATAATGAAGTGACTCTCACTTCTCCATCACCTCCTTCAATATGTCGCACCTATTGCCAGTTTTATAATGAAGTGACTCTCACTTCTCCATCACCTCATTCAATATGTCGCACCTATTGCCAGTTTTATAATGAAGTGACTCTCACTTCTCCATCACCTCCTTCAATATGTCGCACCTATTGCCAGTTTTATAATTAAGTGACTCTCACGTCTCCACCACCTCCTTCAATATGTCGCACATATTGCCAGTCTTCAAGTATATTCTCAGCATGCTTTATTGTTATCAAATTTTTCATTTCATAAAATTTAAACTAAACGATAAAATAGTGATTATGTTGCTAAATTACAAAATTGAGTCTGTTGTTAATACAAATTATTAATAAATATAACAAGCTTGTAAAAAATACCCGTTCTTTACTATAATTATTCGTACGACTTATTTTTTTATTAACCTGAGTTTGAATGAAAAAAAACATCGATTTGTCATGGATTCCGCTCGTTATTGCGAGTTAAGCATATCCAATTTTCTGAATGATTACAAAATGCAATGAGGAACTGAATGCAAATGCAAGGGCGCGCAGAAATCGATATATCCATGGTTAAAAAGTAATACTTCTCTTAAAATATAAGAAAGTGGATAGTTGAATCGAAAAAATAAGATCATTTTTCGACAAACAAAAAAACTCTTTCTAAGACAAATATAACCCTACGTATGAAGACTTTTTTCAGAGGAATAATAATATGAACATAAGTTGGGCTTGATGTTAATATAATATTATATACAACAATTTTGACGTGTACAATACAATCTAGTGAGCTTATTGTCATATGTCAACCTCTTCCAATCAACTAATACAACCATTCGTTGAAGGATCTTTAAATACTCGTACATAGAGTATGGAAAAAATTGTAAAAGAAACTGTTAAAGCTTCGAGTTCACTCGCGTGATGCTCGTACATACTCGTAACTAGACCATACAACCCTTTGAAACCATAATTGCGTTCCTACGGGAATCGATCCCGTAACCCTCGGATTTAGAACACAAGTGTCTCGCCAATGAGGTCATAACTTTGTTAAAATATGATTTTTTTCAATTTTATTTTTACTCTTTCATATAAATACATCTGGCAGATATATGGTATTGCTTTAAAATAATTTATTTCAGCCAAGTGACTAGTTTTAAAATTATAATCAGTATCCATAATCGTGTCAGGACTTGAAAAAAGAAGTGGATTATAAACACCAACGGGTATAATCTACTCATTCTATAGTGATATTTAATAATTATCGTTATTTTTCATAATGACACTTATTAAAAGAAACATATTCATTCTCATTAATACGTGGTCGTTTTAGTTTTTGATGCAACAGAAATTTGTGTATTATTTTATTTACCTTCTTAAAAATATTTTTCCAATTTAAATACATTTCTCTTCCACTCCCAAGCATATACGAGTATGTACCATATTAAACTAAAGATTTTGTTCAATAAATTTTTTTTTTTTTAAATATATTTTGTTGGTTATTATGACGTTTTAAAAACACTAACAAACATTCCGTTCCCCTGTCGGGGTAAGCAGAGAGGAGAGAGCGAAGTAATGTCTTATCGCGACATACAACTCTCACCTCTTTCACGTCCATACACTTTCTCATACAACTCCAACTATTTCTTCGACTTTATACATTTCATTATTTTAAAATATCATTCACTTGGTCCAACCGTACTTTCCTTGGTCTTTCTCTACCACGCCTTCCACTCACATTTGTACTATACATTTGTTTTGTAGGTCTTCCTTCATTCATTCGTTATTTTTGCCCCAACCATCTCAGAATGCTCTTTTTCATCTTACTTAAAACATCAACCTTAAGTTCACATTCCTCCTCAATCACTTCATTCCGTATTATGCCATACGTTGGATTGAACAATGTATGACATAATACTACATATGTTCTTAACCTTTTTCCAAGGACAATAAATAATTGAGAATTACATTTTTTTCGTTTGAGACCTGTCGTCATAAATTATAACCCTTATTTTGCGATAAATTTAACGCATATTCAATAATAATGCGATTATACGGTTATACCATTCTTGCAACGGAGAAAAGTGATAGTCACTGTTGCGAATGATTTCTGCCACGGACCCGAATAATTTTGCACGATTTAGGTACGAGGAGCTACAGAACGCACTGCCCATCATAAAAACAGCTGACTCATACTGTGAATCGAGAATGATTGAAATTCATTCGAAAAATTGATCTTTCGGAATTACAATATTTCAAAGGTATTTTTGTGAATACATTTACTTTATTCATTCGGAAAATAAAATTGAAAATTAAGAACATTATTTTTTTTTTGTAAAATATAAATCAAGGTCGTTGAATTTTGCGCGGCATGCTGCGATCGAAAGACTTGGCATTCTCTCCTATCTGCATGCTTTGGGTGTGTTTTTTATTTACATATTTGTTTTATGTAATTATTAATTTATGTAGTGTGGTAATAAAATGTATTTATACGGCTATTATTATTCAAATCTAGGGAGATGGCGTAATCTATCAAAATATTTAGTTTTTTAATTTATATTTTGTTCATATTGAAATGTTACTTAGTAAAATATTTATATGAGTTAGGGTAATATTTATGATAAGTATTTACTTTCGTTTGATTGTTTCCCTGGTCAATAACTGTAATCCTCTACAGATACTCGTATATTAACAGGTTTAATGTGTTGCTTTGCAGTGTCAGCCTCGATGACCCTTGCGGGGAGCAGCTCGCTGTATCGCGGTATGGACCGCGCCTTCTGCGTCCGGATGAAGTCCACCCTTACCAAGCGGGGCTGTCACTTCAAGTCCTCCGGATATCGGGTAAGTTAACGGCTAATACATCTGGGTACCTTCACTGAACATATATGAGCCAACACCACGTGATTATTCACTTGATTTAGTTATAAAATTATATTATTTTTATAGTTAAATCATTTAACCAAATAGTAACTATTTCAATTGATATCGAATGTTTTTCAACTAACAAAGTATTATAGATTTGAGTTATCTTGTTTTATAACATAAAACCTTTTTCGGAAGGCTGAAAACATGGAAACCTTCTGTAAATTTATCTACACTGAATCAATGGCACCCTTGAATTACTAAGGTTACTGGAATGGAACTTTATTATTTGATTAATTGACAGACACAATAACATCGATTAAAAGCAACTGAGAAAAACATCTTTAGCTTTTCTTAAAAAAATGTTTTACTAAACTAAATAAATTCAACAAAAAATATATTAAAAAACATTTATTTAAATAAACTCATAATTTTCTTTATGACTCATTATTGAGTACTAAGTTTATTTAAATAAACTCAAACTCATTATTTAAATAAACTCATACATTAAATAAACTCATACATAAAAAAATTGAAAAACACTCGACCTCTTTTACATTTTTTTGTTATTTATGAGAAGCTTTACAATAAACATTTTTGCGTTATCAATAAGAATATTTATAATACTCAAAAGTTAGTGAATATCTCGAACTATTTAAATCCACCTGATTATTTTGATATTATATGTAATTGATTGGCTCTTGCTCATATTTGTGTGTAGTGCTTCATTGTTTTGTTTATTGTTAATTTAATATATTTCCATTAACATGTATCTGTAGATATACCATAATGTTAATGCATCATCTGATGGCACGTCATTCTTTACCACCAAATATTTATTTAAACATTTTGAACAATGCAATCCGTCGGTACACTGAGGTTATTCATTTCCAAGAATCTCGCGAATAAAATTATTCACGTGGGAAATTTCTGGTCGTAAAACTGAAGATGTACATAACTACTTGTTATAGGTACATACACGTACGTTAAATTTCAACCCTGTCCTATGATATTTTTTTAAGCCCTGCTTTGATTTTATTTAATAAGTCTTTTTTAAATCATTCCTCGAGCCCAGCATCCTTAAGTGATTTTATGGGCTCTGGGAAACAAAGAAATATCCGACCCATATTAAATTCATCAGCAACCAAAAAAAAATCGACTAGTAACTTCAAGTGTAAAAACAATATAAAATTATATTATTTATAGTTAAGGCTTTAACACTGTGGAAGTTTAAAGACATTGTAATTTGTTTTAATCAAATACTGTTTATTCCACTTTATATAAAGTGGAATATACAGTATTTGGCTAAAAAAATATAAATATATAATTAGTTGTATCTTCCATGGAAGAAGAACAAGGTGTGAGAATTATCAGTGTAAATGTTGATTTCCTCCATGTCCTAGTTGGTAAGACAACTGTCGTTCGAATCTGAGGTAGCGGGCTCGATTACCACTGGCACACATTTTTAACAGTGTATCAGTCTGGTTTTCATTTCAGGATTCTTTAACATCTTTCTAGTTGGTGTAACAGATTTGCCACACGGCAATAACCCGCCAGGATATACTATATACAAATATTAGAAGTGCATGACCGCACGGTAACGCACTGGACTTCCGTGCGGAAGGTCGCCAGTTCGAACCCCACACTGTGATACTCCACTCGAATAACACAACCATTTTTTCCGCCTAGTATTCGGGGGTATAAGGATACCTATGACTTCGGTCATATCTACTCTTTTTAAAGATCGCCTCACTTTAGTGTGCCATCAGATCCAGTACAGCGATGTGGCCAGTGAGTTTGCTGATGTGCAACGGCTCATTCACTTAAGAAATGAAAGAATCAAAAACTCGACGGCACAGCTTCGCTTTCCAACTGAATTGCCGTTGGAATGATGAAGAAATCCTCAACTACGAGGCTCAGCAACGAAGACGGCTGTATAAAAAATGTAAAAAAGTATATGACAATACACTGTTGAACGTGTAATAAGGCGTAACGTGGATTTTATAAATTTATAATATTGTTAGAATTGTGATAACGAACGGTGAATGAAAGCTACAAATGTAAAATGTGCACGTTTCAAGTATAGTAGAGAAAAATATTCAAATCGTTACGTCACAGGCATTGCCTGGTGAAGTGGTAACATATGTCCACATAATTGTGGATTTGCATTTTTACTTTGCATTTTAAATGCAAGTAACCTGGTTAATAAATAAAACTGATCCCGTAATAATAAGGATTCAATGAGAATACAATTCATAAAAAAATTGAATGAGGATACCTTTCGATAGGTCCAATAAAAATTAAACTCTGGACATTACGTTACGTCAACATTACGAAAATAACTTTTTTTGAAAAAATTACTTAATATTTTGTATTATATTACACTTTCACTGTACACCCTGGTGGGTTAATAAGCACAAGGCAATCTCTTGCAACTAACCAAAAAAATGTCAACGAGGCACTAAGTAAAAAATGAAACCTTTTAAAAAAATAATTGGTTTCCAATCGGAATCGAAACGGCAACCCCGAATTCAGAAACAGGCGTCTTACAAACTAGACAATGGATGTACGTTCATTTTTTTTTCATTTATATACAGTTTCATATAAATAAATTGTCTACTCAAAAAGAAATAAGTTTGAGGTGACTCGTGATGGTTAGTAAAAAACAACAGTTTAAGTGATCTCTAAAACCCAGTGCTAATTAAATATTATGTTGATTTTTTCACATTCGTATGGTACCCCTAAACATATCTGAATTTGTGATGTGGGCATATTGAAGAGCGTGGCTGGAAGGAAACATTGATTTCGGCTCCATTAATCGAACCCCTTCGAGTTTAAAACCACTGGAGTACGTCTAAAACTTCAGTTTGTCATCGCACATAAAAAGGTAACCAATACTCACACAGCACGCGAGAGAGCACTGTCACCAGACGAATTAATTTACCAGACTAGGATCCTATTTCATGTTTTTTTTTATTGTATTGTATTACACTTTCGTTGTATACAGTACAACCTGGCGGGCGTATTGCCATGTAACAATATCTTCCAGCAAACCAGAAAGATGTTAAAGAGGCCTCAAGGGAAAACCAGGCTGGAATTCTTTTTAAAAAAATCTGAAAACCCAACGGGAATCGAACCCGCAACCTCCGAGTTGGGAGACAAGCATCTTAACTAGGCCTAGTTGTTTTTTTTTTCACGGTACAATTGGAAATCGAATCCGAAAAACCCGAGTGGAATTCAGGTGTCTTATCGACTAGGCCACAGAGATTCCATATATTGACACATTTGGTCCATCCATGGTTAAGATCGCATATCTTAAATATAAGGAAAAAATGTTCTACCGTATGGTTTGATACCTTTGTTTATTGTTGCAACACAATGACATACTTTAGAGTTGGTTCATACTTCTGTGTGGAGTTCATAATTAGCAATGTTCATGTTTTATTATGGCCTCCTACATCCATTTATTCTTACATATTCATAAGGTGCTTTGTTGTTTACAAGTATTAGCCATCATACAAAAATGTCAAGATCCGCTTAAATACACATTATATTCTAGTGAGTCGTTTGAAAATAATTTGTTTAATAGAAGCATTTGCATATTTTTCTTTTTGGTCAAGTAAAATTATAGAATGTCAACAATGTATGAAAGGACCGATGAATGCATGACTAAAATGGATGTTGTAAATAAAATGAACAAAGGTACGTTAAGATTGTCTAGTCATGTGGAGAAAAAGAATCACTCACTGAATTGAAATAAAAAACCGAATAGTATTCGTGAAAGTGGTATAAGAAGAAAAATCGTAGCTAGATCAAGTTGTTAAAATTTTGAATGGAGGTAGAGCAAGAAGAATGGATAAGAGGAAATTGTTTGTAATGATGTTTGTGAATTCAAAGTGAAAGTAATATGTTTGGATAGAAAAATGTGAAAATTTGTAATTCTGTCTATAATAATGATATTCATACTTTCCTGTGAAGTTTCCTATGAAGAGTTCTATCCTCAATTCGTCCAACGATATTTTGAAAATATCGATATCGGAAAATTTATTCAACAAGGTCATTCCGTGTGCGAGTGTGGTACTCTTAACAGCTTAGTTCATGAATACGACACCGAAAATAATCTTAATTCATGATGACGTAAATAATTGTCAGTACATTAAACAAAGTTTGTCAATCAACAAAGGGTATGTATACTATGTATACTCGTATGTATTATATAAACAGGTGTGTAGATCTCTTCTTACGCTTAAAGAGTAATATCTAACTAAACCCAAAAAACATGTATTGTATTGTATCATTTTCGTTATATTCCGTGCAGCCTGTCGAGCTTATTGCCATGTGGCAATCCCAAACAACAACCCGAAAAGACCCTAAGTTAAAACCAGACTAGAAACATTTAAAAAAAATAGGAATCGAATTTGTAACCCTCGGGATAAATGACAGGCGTTTTACTAACTAAGCCATGAAAGTCGTCATACGTTTTTATGTATTTAGTTTTTATGCAAATGGTTCTAGTTTTCAAAAATAAAACAAGCTTTATGAATGGCAACTGAATAAAAAAACACAAACATACATATTAATATTTAATAAAATTATTGAAAATAAATCACAGGATACATACAATATTATATGACAGACAAGAGAAAGCTTTCATAAGGTCCTGACTCATCTCAGCGGCGACGTGGGCCGGCTGGTAATCTGGAAGTTCTAGATCTATGCAACGAAATATTTAGAACAGTTTCAAACTTAACATCAGCCCTCCACGGAAAGGGAAAGATTACGCAGACAGAACAATAACTCGACACAGACTCAGGCAGTACAGAACAATAACTCGACACATGACGACGAAATTCACACCAACATCGCAAGAAAACTAGACTAGGATATTTTACAAACTGCACAGATTGCTGCTTTTATGTTCTGCAGAAATTTATATTGCATTCATTGATAATAAGCATGTTTTTCCAGCTTACAAATATGTGTTAACCCTTTCATCAACACAAGTATTCTGCCATGTTAAAATATATCCTAAACCGATTTTCCGAACTTATTATAACAGTCAGTCCGACGCTGAATCGTCTAATTTGAGTACAAAAAGATATTTTAGGTACATAAATATATACCATCACGCCATTATCCTGTCAAGATAGGCAGAGAGGACAAAGCACCAGAGTTTCCTATCTTGACACACACATCCATTGCCTCTTATCTATCCATACATATTCTCATATAATGCGTACGATTTCTCTGACTTTCAACGTTTCGTTCTTTAAAAATATAGTTTACTTGATCCAACCATACTTTCCTTGGTCTTCTACTACCACGCCTTCTACTCACATCTGCATTATGCATTTGTTGTGTTAGTATTTCTTCATTCGTTCGTTCTCTATTCCCAAACCATCTCAGAGTGATCTTCTTCATCTTACTCAACACAACATTTATCCCTAATCACGTCATTCCTTATTCTGTCATACACTGTCCCCCCATATATTCTTCTCAGTGCACGCAGTTCTACAGCATTAATTCGGCTCCTTTCGGTCTTTTTCTACGCCCACGTTTCACTCACATACATCAAAGTTGTTACTAAAGTTTTTTTTATAGTTTTTATTAATTCCTTACATTAATTCAAGCACAAAATTTTACGAAATTATTTGTTAATAGTACGTAAGTCCGTTAAGATAATCACGTCTTTAACGTTACAAACAATATTTTACCAGGCAGCGCCATTTCGATTATCTTCCCGTAATTTATTAAGTAAAACTTGGGCCAATCCATTCCCGAGGCAGGCTTTAATTGCCAAACAATATTAGTGAGGCTATTAAACGTGGGAAACGATCGTTAAAGGATATAGGAATGAATAACTTTTCCTATTCCTTTGGGCGCAATTTTCACATGGAGTCGTTTAGATTTCAATCTGTAGGGAACATGATCACTCCATTCTCAGATCAGGAATCTTACCTTCAGGCTAAAATCCTACTTTACACAGAGTTTTCACAAATTGTGCGTATAAGGACATCTATCGGAGAAAAGACGAACTAGTAAGATTTTATTATTTTATACACCCGAAATTATTGATGGTTCATTTCTCTGCTAAACCATAACATAATATTGTAATAGGAAAATTCTTTAAAATTGTTTTTCAACACTAAACGAAGTAAGAAACTTTATAGTTTCTAATGAAATAAAGATATAAAATCATTCTTATTTGATAAACGAAGTATTATTTCAAATGTTGATGGCGTGAACTTACAGTAAATGCGTTTTTAGGTCATATTCAGTATTCTCAATGAAAGTATTCAAAGTAACATTGATCATTAGTTAGGAACACCCAAGTTTAGGTGTCGAGGCATTGAAAATTAATTGCAGTATACATTTTGGTGATGATCGGGATTTTAAATTTAAGAATTAGCTAAAAAATACTTAAAAATTATTTGTCAAAGGAATCAATACCTCACTCTCATATTTTTTTGTACATACATACCAATATGCCATGTTCTTTTCAGGGTAAGCAGAGAGAACAGAACGGCCGACTTTCCTATCTCAAAACCCATTCTTAGACTATTCTATATCAATACATCTTCTCATACAACATATATGATTTCCCTGATTTTCTACGTTTCATTCTTTCATAATATCATTCCCTCGATTCAATCATAATTTCCTTGGTTTTCCTTTCACACGCTTTCCACTCACATTATCATTCATTCGTTCCTCATACCCAAACCTTTTCAGCCTGCTCGACTACATCTTACTTAACACATCAACATTAAAGTTCACATTAATAACTTCTTTCCGTATTTTATCATACATTGTCACCCCATGTATTATTTTCAATGCACGCATTTCTACAGCATTTATTCGACTACTCTCAGCGTTTTTCCACGTTTCACTCTCATACACCAACGTTTTATTTTTGTATCGATACGATAGGCTTTTTATCCCTCGTGATCAAATATGATTGTCTGTCATTTTGTGGATAGAAGATGCTTATGCATGTAATGGTGTATTGTGTAAAAGCTGTTGCACTTCAACAAGCACACAGTCTTGACAAATCAAACCCGAGAATCCGATAACAAGAAATCAAATTTTCTTGACGATCAATAGGTTTAATCGGATGCATCTTTCGTTAGCGTTTTATATAGCGCTATTCTTGTATTGCCTAAAAACTCTATAAGAATTTATGACACATAACTTATTAACTACAGAAACACATAAATTCAGTTGTAAAACGGTCTAAGAGTAAAATCAGTCTAGAAATAATCCGCCAGGAATAGAACCTGTGGCGCCCAATAGCTTAACGTGAATGCTAACTGTTTGACCACGGCCGCTGATAATGTGTTCTTATTTGTTATATCGATTTTCGAGGATGTTTTTTTTTATCTTCTTCTTCTTCTTAAACTTTCTATAGACTCAAGAGTCTGTTACTGCAGGATTGTCCTCCTGTGATGCTGAGCTCCAGCTATCTCTCCATCGTTTCGAAGGTCTCCCTGGTGGACGCCGTCCATCCGGCACCCCATGCAGAGCTATGTATGGAATTCTTGTGGAATTCATTCTCTGTACATGTTGGTACTATTATCGTCGACGCTGTCGTCCCCATCTGACCACATCTTGGACCTCACAGACCTCTCGGCTTGTGATATTCCTTACACGATCACGCAAAGTTTTTTTTATCGATATTCAAAAACTGCAAGATAAAATATTTTTCATTAACGCTTAAATATTAATATTGGAAATATTATCTGATATATACACATGCGTTAACGTTCATTTGAGATTGATTGGTTAGATTTTGTGAAATTATTCGTTTTACAGAAAATAATTGAAATTCTAAATCGATGAAATTATTTAAATAACCAAATATTTTGAGTGCATATTCCACAACGTAGACTGTTTCGAGAACTATCAAGCAGGTGGGCTGCTGTTTGTATTTAGAAAACCAAAAAAAGTCCAAAGCCAAAGCAAAAAAAAGTTTGTTTTTACACAGAACAACATGAAAATTATAATTTATCTCAAATAAGTTGCATTCACTGTTGTAAAAACAAATTCACTTAAAATTACTTATCTATGCTACGTTGAGGGGGTTCCCGCTTCGTGCCATTTCCTGCGGCGCCATCTTGAGTTACGACGTCACCCGAGTGCAATAAAGGTTGCGAGGGATGGAGATTGTGATCTTCCACATTTAGGGGGGGTTTTAAACTTGCACTTTGCTAATATGAACCCGAGAAATTATTACTAACCCTCAGAACTACGTACAGAGTCGACTTAACAAATGACGGCAATTAAGGAAGGTTTATTTGACATGCAGAGACAATTGGCTAAATTTGTTTAATACGATAGCTTATCAACAGGTTTAATTGTTCTATCACAGAGGAAACTAATATAGTACTTATGTTATCTAAATTATATTATCTTTATTTAGACATTCCTAATTTCTCCTCTTCTTGAATACGAGTAAATTCATTTAAATCCACTGCACATATAATATCCATATCGATAATATTATATTAATCCAAATAAAGTAAATTTTAGCAGAGTTCAAATATTAGTTAAATAATCGGGACAAAGTGTTGAGAAAATATTATTTAAAAGTCCGAATAATTAATAATTTTAATATTAGCAACTCAAAGGTAAAGCTTAAATTTGTCATATTTTCCAAAAAATCTTATGAAATGCTGTTGTAAAAATTGAAGTTTTATGAAAGCTTAAATCTGAAAGATCTTAACTATCAAAACATTTTTTATATTCTATAGATAAAACAAGTTATTAATATTCTATAGAAGGCGTGGTAGACGAAGACCAAGGAGAGTATGGTTGGGTCAAATGTACGATATTTTGAAAGAAGGTAATGTAAAAGAAGTATGAGAATGTGTATTGATGTAGAAGAGGTGAAAGATGTGTGTTGCGATAGGAAAGTCTGGCGTTTTCTCCTTTCTGCCCACCCCGATAGGGAGACGATGTGATAGTATATACGTATAGATAAAACAATGGCGACCTATTTGGCGTAGTTGTTAAGACTCCCGACCTCGGGGCTACGGGTTTGATAGCTGTTGGTACCAAATTTTATTAAAAAGCGTTTCAGACTGATGTATTCTCTTAAGGGCTCTTTAACATATTTTCTATTGGTTGGAAGAGATTGTGACATGGCAATAACCCTGACAGGTTGATTATGTACAGGGAAATGTAAGAAAAAGGACCAGCCTTCCGAAATCACGCAAACCCATAATACTCGTATATTATTGCAATAAGTAAATCAAATTCCTTGGCCTAGTTGGTATGATACCTGTTTTTCAACCCGGAAGTTACTGGTTCGATTCCCATTAGAATCTTATTTATTTTATAAAGGTCAACAGTCTGGTTTTCACTCTTAATATATTTATGGTGGGTTGGAAGAAGCCGTGTGGTAATATAAACGCCAGGCTGTACAGGATAACATACAACAAAAGTAATATTACATAAAACGAATTCTGGATCAAGTATTCTCGTAGTCGGATTGTATCGGTAATAACGGATTTTAGCGCTCTTGATCAGGGGTCACCAAACTTTTTGATAAACGGGCCGGATTGAAATTTTTTAAAACATGGGAGGCCGGATGAAAAATATTCTTATTGAAATCCTATTAGCACATAAAATATTCTTATTGAAATCCTATTAGAACATTAGTTTACATTGCATGTGTAAACAAATATAGTTTATATTGGAAGTCTTATACCAAATCATGATAGAAGAATCGTTGTCGTGTATTCACAACCAAATCATGACATTTTATAAAATTAATATTTCTTATATGTTATATCATAATATTTATGAATAAAAGTCGGGGGGCCGGATGAGAAAGTTTAGAAGGCCGGATCCGGCCCGCGGTATGTAGTTTGTTGACCGCTGCTCTTGATGAAAGAATCTGCTCTGTAAACGCCACCATATAAATTGTCCTTTTATTATTATTGACTTGTTAAACATTTTTTAGCTCTGTGTTTTTTGTATTATTTTTAAGTACGAGTAAAATTGTTTTTTGTATTATTTTTACAGAAGACTATCCAAATACTATTCCTGGTTTATAATATTAAAGTTGATTTCCAGTTTTCTAATCAGCTGCCAACTTTTCTACAGGTGGTCCTGATGCTGTGTCGCTTGAGGCCCCAGTACAGCTTCTCGCACAGCCGCAAATCTCCTCCACCTCTTCTTGGCATGGTGGCTCTGGCCATCGCCCTGCCGCCTCCCTCGGTGCACGAGATCCGACTGGAATCGGACATGTTCGTCACCAGGATAAACTTCAATTTCACGATAGCTCACTGCGAACCCAAGTAAGCCTCGTTATATTTTAATCATATAGTCAAATTTGCAAACAACTAAATAGTAGACTGGATGCATAACGATGTGAGTGAATATTAAGTAAGTGAAAGAGTGTGTGTATTAAGAACACGCTCTGGCGCTACTGTGGCTGCTAGACGTGATACGTTCTTTTGTGTTAGATTTTTTTAATAAATTCTGATTTATTCTTTTTTTGTCTGTTTGGCTGTTCCTCAAGCTGTGCACAATATAATTTTTAATTGGTTCCAGTCAATAACATCGTACTTTTCGTCATTTTAACGTGTTTATTTTGTTATTGTAACAGTTATATGTATTATTGTTGTGTTATATTTAATTAATTGATTATCTTTATCGTTAATTAATATTTATTTTCTTGAGAAATGTTTCTTATTATTGTAAAATTTCATATGGAACCTAAATCAAATAGTTCAATTAATACATTATTTATAGTTAAAGCATTATTTTAAGACATTGTGGAGGTTTAAAGACATTGTAATTTGTTTTATCAAACACATTTTATTCCACTTTATTTATGTAACAGCATAACCCTACCCTACCGGTTTCAAGGTAGGGTTATAACCTTGAAAGGGGAAACCGGTTGGGTTATACCGTTACACAAAGTGTAATAAACAGTGTTTGATAAAACAATTATATAGTTCAATTAATTATTCTTAAAAAACTAGAATTCATGGTATCATTTCAGTTAACACTTAGTATGCCTCAAAGTATTAGAAAAATTAAAAACAACCCTTATTGAAATGTAATTTCAAAATGTATGGTTGAATATGAACCCTACACTCCACCTAAAGCCGTATGTGTTACTATTACATATTGGAAGATCTACAAAGTTTTCTTTGTATTTCATCTTCCCTTGGTGAGTTTTCTGCTGTTTTTTTTAAACCAAATGTGTTTTTCTAAAATAAACAGATGCCGGGAAGTTCCTAAAATATTGACCGCAGCGCCCCCCCCCCCCCCCCCGCCCCTTCATATCTTCAAACTCAAATTTTTTATTTTTTTTTAATATTTTTAACCGGTCAGTCGATAATTGATTCGATCCCTGAGTTAGATCGCCCTTAAGGAGAGTGCTCTCTAAACGGTGATTTATAAATTTTCTTTTTATTATTATTACGAATAACGAGAAACATATAAAGATAATGTTCTATTTTGACATCTGGAGTTGCATTTTCTCTTTAGAACCAACTTACAGAACCAATGTGAAACGTAGTATTGGTAATTAGATGTTATGTGTGTTTAGAATCTTATAAATTAGGTAATAATCCAATCCAACAATTGCTTTATTAATACTTCATGGATCTAAAAATTGTAGTACTCTTAAATACAAGTTCTAACTAATAATTCCATTTCCAGAGTTTCGGAGCTGTTGGACTACACCTCAGAAGAATTAACTGGAAAGAATCTGTACACTCTCTGTCACGGTGAAGACGCCAACAAGCTGAGGAAGTGTCATGTTGACCGTGAGTGCTTTCAATTTCATTTTAAATCTTATTTTCTTTGTCAGCAATTTATTCAGAAATACTTCAATTAAATTCCTATTAAATATCTTACAGGTCGGATTTTCACGACCAATATTAATTTATTTTTTTATTTATTTATTTTCATAAAGCTTACATACACAGGTTAAACCTGATTACATAGAAATATTTAGAAGAAATTATATACAGCATCAAGAAAAAAAATACATACACAGCTTTAAGATGCATTATGTACAGCAGCAAAAATATAAAAGTTAGTAAATAAGAAATATTAGTTTAGCCGAAACAATTAACTTCCATCACTAAGAAAGCTCAAAATCCTTTTTTTTTAAACATTTTCGGAAGTGTTGAAGATGTCAATAACCACGGCTTTATTTAAAAGGGACAGCACGTGATACAGAGGGAGAGTACATGTCAGGTAAGTTCTACTTACTGGCGGTTTAAATAGGTCAATATTTCTGTACCTCGAATAGTTGCCAGGAAGATAAAACTTTATATTTTCCAACATAGTAGGATTAGGTATAGCTCCCGTCAGCAACTTAAAGATACAATAAGAGACCCTCCCATCCCTCCTCACGCTAAGAAGGTAGTATCTCAACAAACCAAGAAGAAATCTTGTAAGATAGAGCCAAGGGTAGAAACCGCATTCCTGTAAGTAGAGAAATCTCAAAAAAATATTTTGGACTTTACCCTTTGGAGTAATTTATCCGATATGGGTTTCCAATTTTCCCTATTTTTTCCAATAAGCTTACACGAGTACTTTTTGCACGTTTAATACAGTCGAATCATATTTTATAGGTCTTCCTACTCTTTTTGACAAGATCTGTTTAGAGCTGGTATGGGCAATCTACGCTCCACGTCCCTTTTCATACGGCCAGTAAGCCACGGATTTAAAAAATGAAAATTGTAAATAAAAAATTGTTTGAAAAAAGGTGCCGGTCACCGTATTTTTGATAGTTTTTCTGTCAGCTGGTGTGCGGCGGCTTTAATGTAGTGTGTGCGTGCCGAGCAGTCACTTTTGCAAAAGTCATGCACCCACTTGTTAATTATTGTCCACACTAATGCATACTACTCGTAGTTAGTGATTTAATCAGGTGCGCGCGTGTGTTACATTCTCTTGTTTCGTTTGACGTTTTCGTTTAATCTCATTATAACACTTTTTTCTAGTAAACAATCAAATTAAAATTATTTCTCTCATTTTCGACTTGAAAAAAATATATATTGTCGTAGTTTTAACGAAAATTGGAAAGCAAAGTATTTTTACTGTCGTGAAAAAGAAACCCATCTATCTTATTTATTTGCAAAGTGTTGCAGTTTTAAGACTATTATATTAAAAGACACTCGAATATGGAGGAAATTTAACTTTCGAAGACAAGAAATTGAAAGCCAATAGGTTAGCTCAATATATATATCAAGAACAAAATATTTTTTCGTACCAAACTTCTGAACAGGAGGCTGCAATTGAATAAGGCCTTTTGAAATGTTTAACCGCGTGGTTTGGCTAATGATTCCAATTAGGCATCATAAACCACTCCAAAAAAAACCGGTAAAACACTCCAAAAGACCTCAGTCAACTGATACGAAGAACCGCAAAAGCCTCAAAACATATGTTTTTCGTTGTCCACACAAAATGTTTGGAGTGCTTCATATTATAAAATATGTACATACGAGTATATAGTTTATCTATGACACCTACCACGGAAACTTGCACGATTTCAATGACTTGGCATTCAATTTGTGATTCAATTCGATGAATTTACAAACAACTCAATTCGATGAACGAATGAAGATATACCAATAGGATACAATATTTTATTTCTACAGTTTAATCTATAAAATATTCCAAGTAGTCACAATGGTCGTGTAATAGCATCAATGGGAATTGTTTTAACAAGGTGAAGCTGGTAATATAAATTTTTATACTTCATATTAAATTTTTTGCTTAAAACAGAGGTCATTTGATTTTTGAAGGTGAAACTAAATTTATTTTATTTTAATTTATTTAAAATAAACTTACGACACAACTTAGTAGTTTTCAAAGTAATTAGTTAAACTTAAAAGTAATTCAGACTTTCTAAAAAGTTTTCACTAAATTATTCATTAAATTATGAAAAAGTGTAAATCTTACAACTACGTTGGACAACTTTACTTATGAGTTCTGCAAATCTTAAGACCTTATCACAAAACAGCTTCCTTAAATAAATACATATGAAACTTTTGAGAATCATTGTTATCACTATCACACCGTGACTTTATTGGGGTAAGCAGAGGGAACAGGTGCCTACTTATTCTATTCGAACATACAGCTTTCGCTTCTACTACGCCTATACACATCGTCATGCATATTCTCCTATTATAAAAGCTATACCATATGCACTTTTCGTCGTACGTTTTTATAAATGTTTCCAAACTTCTCTATACTACATTTATAGATTGTTTTTGTAAACCTTCCATCCTTCATTCTTTCTACGTGACCGAATCATCTCAGTGCTCTTTTCTTCATCTTAAGCATTGCATCTTCGCATTCTTTCCAAATGCCCTTATTTCTTATTCTGTCACACATTGTTTTACACGCATTGAACGAATGCTCTCATTTCTATCGCATTTATCTTACTTTCGTCACTTTTTTGCCACGTTCAAGTTTCACTTGCGTATACTAATTATGAAACCAAGATTCCATTATAAGCAGCCAGCTTCACTCGATTAGTATATTGTAAAAATTACATTTTACTTTATTCCTTACCACTATTCTTCTTTCAATATTATACTTCGCGCGGCAATTTGATGTCAATGAAAGAATATTATAAAATAAAACTCGTAGATCGATGGATTAAATGCAATTTGTAATATATGTGATCTACAATATACAATATAAGAAAAAATAAAGAAGAAGGTTAAGCCTGAAAATGAACGTGGCTTAACAACATTAATGAGATGAAACGTACATGAAAGAATCATTAAAAAAAACTTAAATATGTCAACTAAGAGAACATGAGAGCAAAAATGAGAAAAAAGGTAAATGCATTCGAGATTTGGTGCTGAAAACGCATGCTAAGGATGCTTAATGGATGATGGAAACGCATTTTAAGTACGATACAGTACATCAATATATCCATCATCCCACAACTCGGGACTTAAGACAGGTTGTCCACGATAAGTTCTTACGCAGAACAGAGGAGAAAAAAACTCACACTAACGGTCAGTATGGAGAAACGACGAGACAGAGTAGACCAGTTTGGGAGAGGTGGAGAATTATCGTAGAAAACGACCCTCAATCATAAGCAATCGATCAAGAAAAAAAGAACGTGGCAAAATGGGATTATGGAGTATTCTTTGAATTAAACTGTAAATCTTGAACATCAATGAAACTATTGAATAGAAAACATTACTTTCTACGTCTAAACTCTGTGTAGATGGATTATTATATTCAGTCATTGGTTTAACAAGATTTCTCCTTCGTAGCTTACGAAAGTTACGAACCTAATCGTAGACATTACAAAAGAATATGATTCAAACAGCTATTGGCTCCATGAATCAATAGTTCATAGCATCACACTATTCATACCCATGCTCTGCAGCCTCTATGATGGTGACCACGTCATGAAAAGAATGCGCTTATCTTGTGTTGATCAGTATGATGCACACACTAGTCTTTATCGAGTGATTTAGTTTGACACTTCGGCTTGACATATTTCCAAGAATTTAACACGGCACAAATGAGCGCCGTATACCCCTCGCCATCCTTAAACAATGAACAGTTTCAATGTATATAAAATAAATTGAATTGTTTTATTATCGGTACGTGATCGGATGACCAATGCCCAACGTTGTGTATACAAGATGTGAATAACAATTGATTATAGTTGGCCGAGTGTGAGCATAGTTTTGGGTTGTGTTTCCCAAACCGCAATCATTGTTTGTCCTTATGTAGGGATTCGTTTTCAGCTCACCTTGAGACCAGCGTAGGTTGTCCATACTTATAAGAATAATACAGGTGAAAATTTCATTTTCGTACAATGTCAGCTGCATACTCGTAGATGCAATCAGTATCGGATTGGGCGTGAAGCCAAGAGAAAAACCGATTTCTTATATGGATTCCACAGATATGATTCGACATTCATCGATACTCTATAAAATTCACCCGGATTCCCAAAACATGCATAACTTCACAATGATCAACCAATGGATAAAAAAATCTGCAGGCAGACAACCTAATAATTATTTGACTTTCATACTTGCAACGTTTTTTTAACGTAAGCCCTACCACACCGTTAATCCAAAAGCAGCTCTTAAGAATCTCGAAGTTTGATCACTGTTAACAGGGAACTCAGCTTACAACTATATTAAAGTTTCTTTGCCACGATTATCTTGTGTTTTCCATCGCATTTATCATCTTTCTTAATGATGAGTTTTGCTATTATGCGTTTTTGAGTCGAATGAAGCTTTTTCCATTATGTCGTGTTGTTTCCTGATAATATCGAAAGTCTGTTTTTAGTTATCTTTAAAAAAATCAAACAATTTTTCTCTAGGTTTCTAAATATTGTCCTGGTTTCTGTTTTTTTTTGTCGTTACATATGGAATATGTATTTACATTTAAAATAATAATTTTGTCGTTACATATGGGATATGTATACACATTTAAAATAATAATTTTGTCGTTACATATGGGATATGTATTCACATTTAAAATAATATTTTTGTCGTTACATATGGGATATGTATTCACATTTAAAATAATAATGTTGTCGTCACATATGGGATATGTATTCACATTTAAAATAATAATTTTGTCGTTACATATAGTACATGTATTCTCATTTAAAATAATAATGTGTTCGTTACATATGAGATATGTATTCACATTTAAAATAATAATTTCGTCGTTATATATGGGATATGTATTCACATTTAAAATAATTATGTTGTCGTTACATATGGGATATGTATTCACATTTAAAATAATAACTTTGTCGTTACGATTGAGTGTAAAATACATACATACCTGGACAGTGTAAACCATAAAATTCCATTTAATTTCTTTGAAAAAAAATATTGTTCCATCGAGAACTATTGTACGAAAATCAACATATTTCCTTCTAATGTGATGAATTGTCTAGACATCTTCTCACAAGTGTCCTATAAATCATCACCCATGAATGAACATACTACAGCAATTATTTTACCACTCCTTAGTCGGCTGGAAGCTCTGAGGATATTTCTTGGCAAAGGATCCAAACTCTGAGTTGCATGGATTATCATCAACAACCTACCTACATAATTTTGCATATAAACTATGAGAACAGAACCCATATGTTTATTGTGTTTTCTTTTTATGTTGATTCAATTTAAATACCAATGAAGATGGTGGTCTACATGATCACGTTGACCGCGAATAAATATTTAAGTTTCATCTCTGACTGCAAAGAAGTTCTCCATCGATGATACAACACAGTTTACTTAATAATATTCAATAATTTTATTCATATTCTCGAAAACTTTTCTCCGCTTTTTTTCTTGATTACCATATTTATTTTCAGATTATTTACCAATTCTATTTTGTTATTAATCTGTTAGTATGAAATGATCTTCCTTACCAATTTTTGTTTGTTAATTTAGCTCTGAGATCGAATAAGGTTTATTTTGCACATACATCTCATCTCCATTATTAATGTGGTCAATATTCGTCATGCACAGGTCCACAGTTCTTCTTTCTTGTTTTTTTTACAGTTTTGTTATAAAGAGTGTTCTTCAAACAAAAGTAACAAACATTGCAGTAAAGTGAGAACCAATTTTTATAGTAACTGTGTTTTCGATTAGGGAATAAATATTTTTATGCAATGGATATATTTTACATTAGTAATCGATCTTTCAAGATAAATTTGTTTGATATTTTAATCCTCTGCATGTAGACAATACTACCTTGATCAAAAAGTTTTAGGACCGGCCACCGTGTGGCGCTGTCAGTCACCCGATTGGAATTTTTTTTGTTAGGTTACCACATCTATCATTGACCCTTCCCTCCAAATTTCAGCGTCATAGCTTGACATTTGTAAAAGTTACGATGCACTGAGTACATCTACCTTTGTGCGTGTTTTCGATTTTTTTTCGAGTTTGCATTAAATTTTGTGTGAAAAACGGATTTAACGGCCCGCAGACCTTGGAAATGTTGGAGAAGTGTTTTTAGGTGGCACGAACGCTTCAGAAGTAGTCGTGAGTCGGTGGAGGATGACGAACGCAGTGGCAGTCGAAAACCGATGGAAACATCGATAAATCAAAGAAATGTTGGCCGAAAACCGCAAATTCACCATCAGAGAGCTGGCAGAGGACTACTTTGAAAGGGACCATATCGATTTTGATGAATAAACTTGTATTTTCGATTTTATGAATAAAGTCCTAAAACTTTTTGATCAATGTAGTATGACAATCTCCACGACCTAGTCGGTGAGACACCTATCTTCCGACCCGGAAGTTGCGGATTTAATTCCCGTTGGTACCCATTTTTTTAAAGAGTAGTAGTCTGACTTTTACTTCAGGCCTCTAATATCGTTCAGGTTGGTCGTGAGAGATTGCCAAATGGCAGGAAGCCTGACAGGTAATACTATGTACAAGAATACTATGTACAAGAAAGCGTAATAGAATAGAATGAATGAATATGCATTATTTTATTTTCCAATTTATTTGAAACTTTCCACCATGAAAACTATTTAAAAACTAGTCGACGATTTTATTTTTGTTACTTCCATCAAATTTATTTAGTGTCCATCCTTCAAATATACTTAATTTACGGATTCCTTTTCAGTTATTTTTATATCTTAAATAACTGTTCCAGAATGAATTAACAAAAATATAAAGTATTAATTTGTTCTAGTACATACATTTTTGCTTTAATATAATATGGCATCAATAATATTTTTTTCTTGATTAAAAGTTTATAAAATGTTCCATTTTTTACTTCTGAGTAACATCTAACAAAACAAATATGTAGTAAGTAATCTCTAAAAAAATGTTGAGGGATCTCTATAAAACAAATATATAATGCAAATATAAGTGGAAAGCGTGTTGGAGGAAGACCAAGGAAAGTATCGTTGGATTAAATTAATGATATTAAGAAAGAAGGAAACGTACAAAGTTAAAGAAATCTTAGGAGTTGTACGAGTTGTATGGATGTAAAAAAGGCGAAGAATGTGTGTCGAGATCTGGCAAAATCTGTCGTATCTACCTATCTCAACAGAGCAATAGCGTGATGTTATATATGTATCTATGAGTATTCTTTAGTAAAATGAAATAAAATAACATTAGTAAAAATCAAAGAAGAATAAATATTGAACTACGAGACCTAGTTGGTAAGACGCCTGTTTTCGATCCTGGAAGTTGCGGTTTTGATTCCCGTTGCTGCCTTTTTTTTAAATAGTTCTATTCTGATTTTCATTTTAGACATGTATAATAGTTTTCTGGTTGGGTAAATGAGATTGCTATATGTTTATTAACCATCCAGGTTGTACGATATACAACGAAAGTGTAATACAATATAATACCATGTGATCAACTCAAAGTCATAAAAATATATATATATTTGTCAATCAACGTAACACTATTACATCACACGCAGAATGATTCAGTCTACATAATTAAATATATTAAGTTAAACTATTTAAAGCATACCAGAAACCATAATGCAATAATAGAAAGTTTGAACATCACGCAGCAGCTAGATAGTGACGATACTGTGCAGCATTATTATGCGTACCACAGAGCCATGGTTGCATCACACCGACCACCATATTCCGTCGCAGGGCCGGCAAAAGATTCGAAAACTCCTCGCCGGTCTCGGTGACAGCTTGACAGTCCGACCCTGTACAGACAGTATCAGATTTTGTCGCTGGCACAAATTCCATGCGGCCTCTTTGCATACTCATCTAGACTCGTAATTTAAATTGTGCCAAGAAATGGATACATATTACCTAGCAGTCTTTATTCAAGGTGTCCGCGATTCAAATGTTGCAAGCTTCTATATACAGTCAAATCTCGTTATAACGAACTTCTAAGGACCTATTAAATAAATCATTTCGTTATACTTAAAATTCGTTATAACGAAACTGAAAACATTTGTATTCACATAATTAATCGAAATACATAATAACAACATATGAGTCGTTCACAAGCCAAGTGAACCAAGTCCATTCTGGTTAGTTTTGAGTAAACAAGGTTCAAACATATTTTAGTGTTTCTAATTCTGTAAGGGTATGATCGCAATTCTGAAAAGTGTTATATTGAGTAAATTTATTACACTTACTTTGTACAAAAGCATTTTCTGCTAAAAGCTAAAGCTGTTCGCATACCTTTCATGCAGTGATCTTAAATTCAATATTTTTGGAATTGGTTCACTTGGCTTCTGAACCACTCATATTTACGGATACAACTGCATACATAAATAATATGTATGTAAAGTAAAAGGGAAAAAATGATTAATAAAATCCGTTACTTTTAATTGGGTCGCAACACTAATTTTCTTCTGCCCCGTATTTACTTTTTCCTTAGTTTCCATTATTTTATTTCAAATTCGTTGTCGTTTTTCGCTACTTTTATCCATTTGAGGGGTGAAGATATTTAAAAGTGTTTAATATCACGAAAATATGCCTTAAAATCAAACTTACCCCCGCGGCGATTAATAAAATACTGATGCTCACTGAAAACGACTTACTCACTCTGCTCAAGACTCGCTCCGGCTGCTGTAAAAAAATTGCAACATTCTGACGGAGACCGAAATTAGATGACCTAAACCAAAGTAAAGTTGCAATGGTATGCTAATCTCTAAATAATTATGAAGTTTATGTTTGGGCGCGTATTTAATAAATTCCTTTTAAAACAATTTGCTGTACTGGGAATGCATTAAAACGAGATTCTTTTAACACCGCTTGCTGTAAAGTAATTTTGTTCGGGACTGCGAAAATAATTCGTTATACTGAAAAATTCGTTATTTCGGTATTCGTTATATCGAGATTTGACTGTAGTAAGAAATCCAAACTTTGCAGTCATCTTTGATTAATGCAACAGCTGTTGATTAATGCACGTGTCTCACTGCCTCGATAGTTTATTTGCAAAATTTAATTAGGATTATTTTCAGGGAGATTTCTTCACTCTACTGTGTTCTTATATAATCATTAATATTGATAAGACCTCCCGAAAAGTTCTAAAGCTGTACTGCTACCCATATTTCTAACACTTAAGATACATATCAAATTCACGCCACAGAACTAGTAACGGCAAAACACTGTCCTAATATCCCTCCGTATTGGATCGATTAGAAACTTATCAATTTATTCAATGAAGACGAAATCGACCTCAAAGTTCTACTGCTCACCGAAGCAACATCTCTCAGGCACAGATTCGAAATATACAATGGACATACCATAAACTGTTAGAATTCTATATATACAATGGATATATTATAAACTGTTAGAATTCTAAAGATACAATGGATATATTATAAACTGTTAGAATTCTAAAGATACAATGGATATATTATAAACTGCTAGAATTCTAAAGATTCAATCGATGTATTATGTTATAAATTGTTAGAATTCTAAAGATACAATTTATATATTATAAACTGTTAGAATTCGAAAGATACAATGGATATATTATAAACTGTTAGAATTCTAAAGATACAATGGATATATTATAAACTGTTAGAATTCTAAAGATACAATGGATATATTATAAACTGCTAGAATTCTAAAGATACAATTGATGTATTATGTTATAAATTGTTAGAATTCTAAAGATACAATTTATATATTATAAACTGTTAGAATTCGAAAGATACAATGGATATATTATAAACTGTTAGAATTCGAAAGATACAATGGATATACCATATACATACATGTAACATATATAATGATAAGTGTTACCCTTAAACTACAAGTGATATTTTTTTCTCTCCACAGTGATCAACAAAGGCCAGGTGCTGACCCACTACTACAGGCTGATGAACAAGTCTGGTGGCTACACGTGGCTACAGACCTGTGCCACCGTCGTGTGCTCCTCCAAGAACGCCGAGGAACAGAATATCATCTGTGTCAATTATGTTATCAGGTAAATATAATAAATCTGTTAAATAAACTTGATCAATTACACCAGGACAGAACACCAAACTTTCCTTTTTCGGCACACATTTTTTCGCCTCTTCTACATCCTACATCAGTCATATAACTTCTACAATTTCTCTGACTTTCTACTTTTCCTTCCATCAAAATATCATTCACTTGATCCAACCATACTTTCCTTGGTATTCCACTCATATTTTTACTATAAATTTGTTTTGTTAATATTTCTTCATTCATTCGTTCTATATGCCCAAACCATCACTGAGTGCTTTTCTTCACCTTACTCAATAGATCAGTCTTAAGTTGCTATTCTCTCCGAATTACTCGTACTTTATTTCGGAAAAATTAAATTTTCCTCATTCTTTTCTGATTCCATTCTAACTCATTCATTCCTTCATATGATACCCTTTTACTTATCCGAATTTGTGATTCAGACACATTGAAGAACATGGTATTTAAGAAAATATTGTCTTCGGCTACATTAATCGAGTCATTGGGTTTAGAACTACTGGATTAGGTTGTACATAATCGCACGTGTCAGCAATACTATCGCGAGTTAAGAGGCATCAACACTCGCACACGTCTAGCGCGTGTGAGTATTGTTACCAGACAAGCCCTTACTATACCAGACTGGGACCCTTTTTTCGTTTTATTCAGATACTATTGAGAATCGAATCCAAAGTCCCCAGGTGGAAGTCAAACGTCTTACAAACCAGGCTCGTCAGTCCATTCTAATAATTTTGTTTCGACATATATGTGAAGTATTCATACAAGAACTTTTTTTGAAGGAAATAAATATAAATAATACATTAATAAAATGTATATCACATATATATATATATAATTTAAAAATCTAAATAAATCAATGAAACTAAGATACAATTATTGTTTATAGAGACGTTTGACTTTTGACAGTATTTTAGTTTATATATATTTTTTTAAACACTTTTTTTGCCACATAAATATTTAATCATCGATATTATTTTTTTGTTTTTACAGCGGACGAGAATACGCAAACTTGATAATGGATTGTTGTCAACTGGAGGACGGAGTTCAAGGAGTAAAACGAGAAGAAAGCGGAGGAGATTCTGGAGAAGGATCTCCTGATGCTGGAGCAGACCGAGCTGGAGCAAGGCCACCTTCCCCTCGGGCCCACCCCGCCCAAGATCACCAGCCCCCTCCACCCCCACCGCAATCTGCGCCCCCTGCACCACCAACGCAGCCCGCCCCGCCGGCCCCACCCACCAGGAGGGCCAGAAAACGCAAAGCCCAACAGCCTGAAGATGAACACTCACCAGACGAAACTGAACTCAACTGCAGGACATCCCACACACCTCCACCACCTGTCGAGACAGCCAGTCCTCAGATAGCACCAGCACCTCCAGAAGAAATAATCACTGATACAGCTTCAGTGAAAGATTTAGAGAATGCAATGTCAAAACATCTTCCTTCTACCGTCCTTAACCCTAACAAGACCGGATCGCCGACAACTCATCAACCAACGGATTTTTCCACCGACACATTACTCAAACAGCAACAACATAAATCAACGATTCAGTGGATCGGAGCACATCATCAGCTCGGAGCTCCTGGCTTGCCAGCATCAGCGTTACTAAGGCAACTGTACGCCAGCAGAGAGAGTGTGATCCGCGCTGCAGGACACGGTCAGCCTCCTCATTCTCATACTCACCCACACCCTCACCCTGCTGGACCCTTACCCACACCTCCTGGAAGCGAAGGATCTGCCTACAGTGATCAATTTATCGCTTTGCACGCTCAGAAGAATGCGGATTCATTCCAAAACTTGGTTTCAACTTATGGAGGCCCAGCATATTCTATGGATTACCACTCTGCAATGACTCCTCCAGGTTCTGTATCTCCTAGAGATAAGCAGCAACAGCATCCTGGTTTTGATAGTCAATACTCAGAGTCCTTAAGGCATGGCTACATTCCTTCCGGAGAAGCCCCGGCCCAACCTCTACCCTTGAAACCTCAAGTGTATTCTGCACTGGAGTACACGTCGCCGTTAGAACAGTCCCAATTCTATCCAAGTGGCTCAGGGTTCCACTTATACCATCCTTCAGCAAAGGCGGCACCTCCATCTTCAAATTGGTACTCGACAGCGTCATAGTCTCATATTTATCTCTAGAATAGTTTAAGTATTTATATGATTCCTTCTGCGCCATATTCCTTATAGGCCATATTAATGGAAATAAATCTAGATGGCGTTGATTATTTTTTTTAGTAAATAATATTTATCTACTTTATTTAATATTATATTATAGATAGACTTATTCAAGGCGTGTGAACATAAACATTCCAATTAAACTTCTAAGAACCCAAATATAAAAGACTTTTGTTAAGTTCATCAGGATGCCACATAGAGGAGAACAACAGTATAATTTGTATAGTATGATATTATTATATTACACTTTTGTTGTATAAAGTACAACCTGGCGGACTTATGCCATGTGGAAATTTCTTCCGACCAACCAGAAAAATGTTAAAGAGGCCTTAAGTAAAAATCCATACTGGAATCCTTTTTAAAAAAAACTGGGTTTTAATGGAAATTGAACCCGCAATACCCAGATAGGAAGACAGGCTTCTTACCAATTAGGCCGCGGAGGTCGCCATAAATTAAGTTATCAAATTTTAATACATAGCTTGTAACATTTTTGGTAATTCTAAGGTGGCATTTGAGCTGGAGCATAAAATATAAAAATTTGAAACTGGTTATGGTCTAATACTTGTTATTTTATAAGTTCCAAATAAACTCTGATTCAGAGTTTTTGATAATGAAACTTAGTATTATACTGTTAACATCTCCATTCAATGATATACGTGTATGTATTACACAAAAAATCTTTTAACATTCACAAATTTCAGATAACACCAAAAATAAATGCATAAACAATTTTCAGTACCAAATATATTCTGATTGTGAAAATCATGTGACTTTAGAGTCTTGAATTATAATTTACAAGCATACCCCATACTTACAACATGTAAGGTTTCAGAGCACTATCGTAACTCAGAGTTATAACCTTCTTTCAATTACCTATATATGATATGTATGTATTACATAAGTCAAATGAATAATCACTGAAGTTTTATTTATCACTGAAAAATGGATTTGAGTGATAGAATTATAGTGTCAAAACTGTGAAACAAGTGTCTCGAGAGATATGGTAGGAATTGGAAAATATCGTAAATGTCAAGCGTTACAAACTATGTTTTATTAAGTTTTACAAAAAAATACTGTGCAATAACAATTTATTATAAATGAATACTTTAATCTACCCATAAAGCAATTGAAATGAAGTTTCATCTTTAGTTATGTTAAATAAAGATTTGTTTTATAAAAAAATCCATAAATGAATTCAGGCAATGCTCTCTACACTTAAAATTTAGAATTATTTCAAAAAAGAAAAGAAGAAAAATTTGTTGTTAGTTTTATGTGTTGGCAATATTACTTATCTATTGTTATTTGCATTGTTTGGTATTTTTATAAAATTATTATTATTATTATTGTCATTGTTATTGTAAAATATATTTTTATTTTTCGTTTAACTTTTTTATCTGTTTTGTCTTTTTTTTAATCCAATGGTTTTGAATTTGTAATACAAAATGTTGTTGACATAAATTATAAGAAATTAAGGGTAGTAAATATATTTTGCAAGGGTAACTTGCAATGTAAAAAAAAAGTATTCTTATCAAAGTATCATTCCAAAATGCAGTTCGTACTTTAAATTAAGCTAATATTTTAGGTAAAATAAACGATCGTCCATTTAATGTACAGCATGTGAAAATTTATTAGTGATTTTATAAAATTTGTTTTATTATTTACATTATATTTTCTTTATTTGTCTATTAACCAACAGTTATTTTTCAATACATTGAATACATTTATTTTGAAACTCGAATCTTTCTGCCACTTTGGATTATATGGATAGAAAAATCCAGGAAACTGAATTCAGTATATTTTATACTTTTGTCAAAATTTATATTACAATTATTCATTTCGTCAAATAAAAACAATAGTTACTTAAAAATATTCCACAGGCAGTCAAGTTTACCAATAGAAAAAATAAGGGTGTACCCTTCAAAATAAGGGTGTACCTTTCAAAATATATAGTTTTTCTGCCTTTTCCTTATTTCTATTACATTTTGGACTTCCATAATGTGAAAAACGTCAAGTGTTTTTATATCAAATTTTAATAGACACAAAGCTTTTTTAAATATATTTTATTCCGAATGTATGAAAATACAATACTCTGTACAAATAAAACTGAATTCTTATGTAAATACTCGTACAATATAAAATAAATATTCTTTTAAAAAGTTGCAACTTTTTAAGTTAATTGATGTCAAGGGCATTTGGTGACAGTATTATGAGAATTTAAAGTAAAACATAATCGTGAACTTCATAAAATATTTAATATTTAAACTAAGAATTATTGTATTGTAAAACATTCCGCTGTAAATAAATACTATTTTTAAATTATTAAGGATAAACGTAAAATTATGCTGAATTTTACGAAAAGCATAACCATAGATTTTTTTTGTAAGAAATAGCTTTCAGTGTAACATATAAGTTGTAGTTTATTTAAATCTACTCGGTATGACCACACATTGGCTTTCATGTAAATAAATATAAAAAAAACCAATAAGTTTCCTGTAATTTGTGGATATATTTATTAGTAAGAATAGATAAAAAAAAAATACTCTTGCAAAGTGTTTGAGAAAGGAACTGATGTAATAGATTTGCAGAAGCATATTGGAAGTAATTAACCAACTGTGTAGTCTTTAGAAATATTTCTTCAATATGTTCATTTCACATTTTTTTAACAGGAACACAGTTGTCCTTTTCTCCCACGTTGTCTTTAGAACCTACCAGGTTCCTTTGATTATGCACTCAAAAAAAATAAAAAAACATACCGCGATAAAAGAATTATCCCTGAAGGGAAGCTCCTTTTTTGTTGTTGCCACACTGGAATGTGAAAAGGATAAAACTAATGAAATATTTTTTGAAAATCATTAAGATAACTAAGTATATCACTAAACTTTAATCAGATGTTTAAAAAAGCTGCAAACTATGTTTGTTTGCCAACATACAATAGCTAACAGTAATTAGGATGAAAGTAGTCAAACGTATAGCTACATGGAGCTCCTTTCTGTTCTGAGATTCTTTCTACTTTCGTCACAACGATTTTAAGAAGACATTACCAAATATAGTGAGCGTAGATATTTTGCCAGTTTTGTGTATGTTCACGTTACAGTATCAAGTGTCGATAGTTAACCTGACCATGCACATTTTCACATTATGGTCAAAAATGCCAGTGGTTAAATGCGAGCATTATATACACTACTATATTCGGCAGTATTTTCTTGAAATTGTCTAGAGCATAGGTTCTCAACGTGGGCGATAACGCCCCCTTTTGGGTGTTTGAGACTTTCAGGGGGGCAATGGAAGACCCAGAGAAAATTAGGGGGCGTTAAGATGGCACGGGGGGGCGTGGGCAGATTAAAAAAATATAGTCTAAAAAAGTCTTTTGAATGTTAATAAAAATACTTTTCAATATAATTAAGTATGCGTTTTAATTGTTCTCATTGAAACAGTCTTCTTTAAACTCAGAAGTAGGATAGAGTCATATCCTATCTTACGACTATAGTATATAATATTACACGTTTAAATATAATCGTGGCAATAGTTGTTTCAGATTCACAAGTAAAAAAAATTAGGGGCTTTAGAAAAAAAATTATTCTCAAAGTGGGCGGTGGGCATAATAAGGTTGAGAACCTATGGTCTAGAGGATGAAGGCTGCAATTGTCTTTAAAATTTCTGCCATCTTTTGAATTAAGTAAATACGGAAATAAATCTTCAGGACTAATGATAATTTCATTTTATACGTTAATAATTTTAAATTAATTTAGAGAGATTGTGGTATGCTTTTTTTACAGGTAAATACTAAATCATTTCATAAAGTAAGCTTTCAAAATGTTAAAATTTTAATTTAATACCTTAATTATAATTCAAGATTGATTTCATCTTATATCAGAATCTGGACCGGTTTGATTTTAAAAATTCATTGTTAAAGATTCAGGGTTAAAACTCAATCACTGATAATTATCTAAATCATCATATTTTTTATAAATAATCCATCTGTTTTGTGTTATTATCGTTTCCAGAAATTTCGTAACAAATTAAAAATCACATATATTGTAAAGTAAAAATAAAAGTCTTTTGAGACATAATTAGAGCTCTTTTTTAAATTATATGTTTTATTAAGCTGAAAAATAACTGAATCATAAAATATTCAAAAAGAAACTGTTTAAGTCATTTATTAATTCCACACTTGATATTCCTAAAATATTGAAAATAGGCTTTTAGTAATATTTATTAAATACTTTCATGAATTTTTATAAAGCAGTTCTTAGTTTGGTAGATACATGCGGTGTTTAACAGATAAATTCTATTTTACAAATATTATATGTTCAAATGATGACTTTATTTTTCAAGCAAAATTAAAAATTATGCACAATAATTTAAACAAAATATAATAATTATGAACAAATTTCTAATTAAAATAAATTAAAACAAATATCAAAATCAATTGAATTTGCTTGATATTAGAAAAGTTCTCAGTGTGCAATAGTGTATTAATTATCTAATAAAAATTTATTATGTATTTGTTAAAACATTGTATTTGTTCACCTACTGTGTTCGTTTATTTTGTAAAAATGGAAATATGTAAGTTTTTATTTTTTTTAATAAATTTTTATTTCATTAAGATTATTTTAAACAATGATTGACACCAGTTGGATTTGCAAATAATAAGCTGAAAATAATAAACGTATTTTATTTCTAAACCCTTTCCAGTAAAAATTCATAATTTCTCATTCATCAAGGAATCACATTCATAAGTATGTTAAAAAAATTGAACGGTAACACAAGATAACAAAAATGGAGTAATAGAATTATTTTTTTCTAATAAAAAGTTAATTTAATCAAATAATTACTTCATTCACTATCCAGTTCTAATTACTTAAATGTTAGTGTTATAAATCTCCAGTTTTATACATAACTAATTATTGCATAGCATTGTTCGTTTTAATTTTTTTGGACGTTTGTCTATCCTCCACCCACGCTATATCTAGGAATAATTAGTTCCCTTACAGAGCTGTTCACACTGGAGTGTGAATAGGGAAGTGGTGGTACACCAATAGAAGGTCATCATATACCATGAAAAGAGATGATAAAAGGGAAAAAGAAAAAAAATTAAATTGACTTATTTATGCTGCAGAAGACCTTTAAAGATTAAGGGAGTCGCCAAATCTTTCACAAAAACTGGAAGATACTGTAAAACTATCCCTAAACACCACAATGTCAGAGTACCTTCTTTTTCGATGGCTCTACAGCTCATATCGGACCTTGGCCTTCATCAATCCTCGCCTCCAACTCCTCCTGTCTCCCGCTGCGGCCTTCCAATCTGTCACTTGTAGTAGTTGGGCCGCGATCAAAGTACCTATCAGGCCGAAAGTTGTCTCATGTATATTGCTGCATGGAGGATCCTCCTATTTTGAGAGATTTTACTATCGACATTCCCACAAAATATGGTCTGCGTATTACACTGGGAGGCCAGATAAATTGCAACAGGATGAAGGGACTATTTTAATTTTTTTTTAAATCAGTTGAAACTCCCATGACCAGTGAGAAATAGGGATCCTGTAGATTGGTTCCCAACGGGAATTTAAGCGCACCCTGATGCATGTAAAGAATTTATAAATGTGTCAACCCTTTGAGAATGACATCCAATGCAACTATGATGTTATTATTAATGAGTTGAAGCAGGCGTTTTCTACAATATGTGATGTCATTTCTACAATATGTGAAGACAAACGTCACCTATTCTCCCAGATTCTCCTCCAGATCCGATGGATCAAGCCCCGTTAGGACCAGGAGTGCATTTGCCGAGGATTTCCTGTATGCCTTGTCGATTCTCAAAAGTGGCCACCTCTATCCACTCAGCAGGCTCCTTCTAGCCAACATATGCCAGCTCCTGTGTACCCAGCACCTAGCTGCACATCATGCATTTCCCAGGAAAATGGCTCAATAGTATAGTCGTCTTGTCAAAAGATCTTGTCTGATCTTCGCCAAATGTGTGGCTTTATGAAATGCCAGCTTCGTGCTTTACATTGATGGCTTAATGTGTAAGCACCATCGTGATTTCAATATCATTGTTCAAACCAAGGTTCACAATCTTGATAAGACATAAATGTTAGCTTCTGAAAATTAATGGTGGGAGAATGTGTCAACGTGTTCATCAAAAGCCCTCTTATCTTATGGGGAACAAAACAAAGGTTGTTTTTCGTTCCTCAGTCAGAAATCTGATTGAGACAGATTACAGAAGCCCTGCGTCGGCCTGGATCATCAGCCCTCGGGTAATGAAAGTCATGGGTGATTTCTCATGAATCTCTTACAAGATCATCCATGAGGATAATCAACAGAATCTTACCTAAAATTCCACCAATATTGATGGGCCTTTCGTGGAACTCCTCATCACAGTCAGCTATCAGTTTTGAAAGTAGTCCTACACCAAAAAAAATATTTCTAGGGACACTCAGAAGACTAAGTTTGCAGAGTATGCCCCAGAAATATAATTCAAAATAGTGTGTAACAGGTTATTACCAAATTTAACCAAGGATATATTTAAATTTCATAATGCTTTAAACATTGCCCCATCATCTGAGCCCAGTAATTCACAAAAAAATGTGTTATTTGTATTATTCTTTATTTATTGGACAAAGCAATTTATTTTATTGTTTCCCGTGTCTTTCTGGAATAATCATTAATATTTATTATTAATGTTTTGAAATAATTGGTATTTGCTGTCTTAATAATTCAATTACAGATGTTCGTTTATTTATTTTTTTAATTCAATAGGTAACCATTCGAAGAAATTAATTTAGTTTTCTTGTGAAAGCTGTCCCTCTTTATATACTTTCAGTTATACATGCCCTTCTATTAGCTCTGGAGAATCTACACATTACTGTTTCTTCATACATTTCTATGTATGTTAAGTACCAAGTGGTCAATTTATCAATGAATAATGAGTATGATTCATTGACATGGCTCTTTTCATACACTGCATATAAAGATTGTGGGATATTATTTGAAAGACTGCAATAACTGTGGATGAAATTAATAAAAAAATTATGATACATTATTTGGAAAATTGCATACCAATTTTGAATAGGTCAAGAAACCATAATACCTGGCCGTGACATTCTGTTACTCGTTATTAGAGGCATATGGTAATTAAAGAACTACAATTTAGAATTTCAAGAAGATAGTTTATTCATACTAACAAATATTAGTATAAATATTGAAAACATATATTATTCAAAAAGTCCACCTATCACAGTGGGTGGACTTTTCACGTGGGCCTTTAATCTAGTGGGCCACTCATCTATGGCGGCAGTGTCCACAGCTCTTTTCAATGCACGTTTTAATGACTCAATATTGAGATGTCTTTTAGCACACACCTTCTCCTCTAATACTGATTACAATTTATAGTTCAGAGGATTGAAATCTGGACTGCCAGGTCACTCAGAAGCACTAATAAATGCCTGATTTTTTTTTCTAACCATTACTGTGTTGTTCTCGTTTTGAGGACCAGTGCGGAGTCTTGATGGAATATCCAGGGACTTCTACTAAATAAAGTCATGTTCAAGGGTTTAACAAAAGCTTTCAAAACTGTCTCTTGGTAAATTTTGACCAAAGTTTTTACACCTTATTTCTTGCATAAACCCTATCATTTTTTAATATGTTTCCAATTTAAAATCCTCCCCTATCATTTTGTTTATTTTAGGATTCGTCGACGGTGAAAAATTTTTCATCTTAAAAAGTTTTTACTCTATTCACAATCACCATGTTGCCGTACAAGCTCTTTTGATCGTTGGTACGGAATGTTCTTGAGAGCAGAAGTTAATAGATGACCAGTGCTTCTACAGCAAACTTTCATCCCTAGATCTGATTTTATCAACCTTGACACGGTTCTGGAGGATATTCCAACCTCCCTAGACATGATTTTCTACTTTCTTAGAGGGTTTCTTCGGATTCTTTCTTTAACCGCTTTTACGAGTGATTAGGGATGAGTGTGACCTTAAGGTTTATGTGTTGAGCAAGATGAAGAACACTCGGAGATGATTTGGGCATATGGAACGAATTAATGAAGAAAGACTATCAAAACAAATATACAGTGCAAATGTGAGTGGAAGACATGGTAGAGGAAGATCAAGGAAAGTATGGTTGGATCAAGTGTATGATATTTTGAAAGCAAATGTAAAAAAAATCAGAGAAATCGTAAGAGCTGTATGAGGTGTATGGATAAAGAAGAGGCAAAATATGTGTCACGATAGGAAAATCTGGCGCTTTCTTATTTCTGCCTACCCCGATAGGGAGATGGCGTGATGTTATGTAAAATGAACAATCAAAATGCAAATAATAGTGTGTTGTCATTTCAGTCAGCCATGTCAGAAGGCATGACACAGCATGCTAAAGTTTGAATAAAAAAAAAACAGATATTTAATTGTTAATAATATTTATTTAAAAAAAACAATAAATATTCTAGAATCAATCTAAAGTGTAAATACATTTCATCGAATTAAACATATTTAATTTCTGAAATTTATACAATGTACAACATAAGAGAAATAAATCCTTAAGAAAATATAAAGGAAAACTAATTTGAAAATAATTACTTACTGACATTTTTTTATTTATATAACATAAAAATATACACATACATAATAACAACTAAATGAAATTTACAATTATCTAGATTAAATAAAAATTAAGTACAACTTAATAGTAAAACATTTATGGAATAGTTCACAAAACACATTAATTTGTGTCACACAAATGTAACAAACAGTTTTTTTTATCTTATTTTTAAATAAAGCTCTTTAATTTTATATACATCAATGAAATACAACCAATATAAATAAGGAGCAGGCTAATTTAAACTATATTACGTAATGGCAACTAAAGAATAGTGTTGTTAAAACAATAGGCAGTTCTCGACTTTGGTATATTCGAGTATATATGATATATTAGTTATATATGAATTCCTGGATTTTATATACGAATTCCTGAAAATTTGTACAATAGTAGAGCAATAAAAAAAAATGTGTGTTTTAAAATATTTATTGTACAATGGAAACATACATAGAATGCAAAATATAAACACAAAACTGGTACTTAGATATATTATTAAAGTTAAGGAGGTGTATTAGTCTCCCTGGCTCCATCCCAACTCACTGTCTGCGAAGACTGTTGGGGTCAGCTCTCCTCGTCCTCAGGATGTATGCTCTTCTGTCCCGGACTACGTCTCCCAGGCCGTGCCTCTGCATCAGGTTATCTTTTTGCACCACCCATGAATTCTTTGGTCTTCCTCTGGTTGTTATTCGAGGAAGATCCATGGAGATTGCCTGGTTCACAATGTGATCGGGTGCTCTGCGTCCAACGTGCCCAATACCATCTCAATCGCCTTTCCTCCATCTTGCTGTTGATGTCTGTAACACCTGGGCTTCCACGAATGCGTGAGCTTTTTATTTTGTCTCTTAGGGACACACCAGCTGACCATCTTAGCATGCGCATTTCAGCAGTTTCTAGTTGCCTAGAGTAAGAGTTATACATCGTCCAGCATTCGGAGCCATAGAGGAGTGCGGATCTGACAATCGTTTGGTATACTTTTCCTTTTAACTTTACTGGCATTTTCGGATCATATAGAACTCCCGTCATTGATCTAAACTTCATCCATCCCACACTAATTCTATGTGTTACATCTGCTGCACATCCTCCATCGCTATGGATGAGTGACCCAAGATAATTAAAACTACTATCAAATGTTTTCTTTGTAGTAAACTTATTGAGAGATTGTTAAATACTACCCTTATTTTTTTCTTGATAGATAAAGCATGATATGTATCTATGAATTGTCTTACGTACTTACACTCTCCATTGGAATCACATTATTTCATGATATTTAAAAATTTGTCAAGATGCATGATGCATGAATTCATATTCTTGACTGTCAAATCTTTCTTTGCAATGGGTTCTCCTTTCTCCGCTTCACGTGTTTCAGTTTGTATCCTAATCTGAGTAAGAGTCAATGAACATATTAACATCTTCGTTGACAACATGCATTGATTCATTGAGTATTTCAGTTGTGATCAGTAATAAAAAACAAGTTTAATGTACAAACCTCGATAGTCACTAGTAAATGTACAAGTACGAAATAACTAATTGTAAGTAAGTCGAGGAATGCCTGTATTTAAATATTAAGTGATGTAAAAATTGATTATGAAACATCTAAAAACAAAAGGCGAAAATATATTCAAAACTCAATATATTGTGAATAACAAGCCAGTATAACCATTGACATTTAAAAATCTCATATTCAATACAAAAATAAGACCTTTGATAAATTGAAAAAAATAAGTAACTTCTTATTATCAAATTATATTGTAATCATTTATAACATATTATTATAGAAAAGTTATCATTTTCAATAACAATTTGCGCTATATTTTTTGCTTTGTATTACATAATACAGTGTAAAGAAGCATACCCCTATAGTCTATTTATTACATTACAAATTTTTATAACATCCATTACATTTAATAATTAACTATTATCACACAAATTTTTAACAAATAGTGTTACTTTTAAAGATAACAGTAAGATATGGATGTAAATATGCAAAAAAGACCCAACCCCACATTTTACCTGTTCTGAAATTATTGGGAAAACATCACACCACTTTGTATAGGCTTGTATGGATATTTTTTAAAGATAATTTAGCCATAAAAATGGGTATTTAACTGGTTCAATATTTTTTAAATACAAGATTAATATGTGATTTCTTGATATTCCAAAAAAAAATATTTTATGGGTTTGGTTTTTTTTACATGCATAAATCCATATATAAATAAAAAAATTATATTAATTGTTAAAAATATATTCAGAAAATTTTGAATATGTTTTTTGAAGATTGGAAATAAAAAGGAAATTAGGTATTCACATACATTTTAAGGGAGATCAAAAAAGGCAACACACTAATTTGATTTATTTATATTTTTTATTAGCAGTATTAGAAAACTTGGAGCAAATAAAAATCCAAAATGAAGAATTGGATTTAAAAAAATCTACAACAGAATTATAAATTCTTTTAACGATTTACCTATTGAGATTTTACCTATTGAATAGTACGAATCTTTAATGCATTTGTTCATGGATAATTCGAATCACGATTGTATCCAATATTAATAAAAGTCAAAATAGAAGAAAGTTCTTCAAAAATTATATATTTTAAAGAAAGTGAATATAAAATCGTAACCATAAACAAATGACTTTTTATGTATCGACAATCTTTTCATCATCAAATATTTACAAATTATTCTAAACATATCAAATGATTTCTTGATATTTTATTTTCTGAACATGTCTAGAAAAAATAAAATGATTATGTCCTCTCATTGGGCACAATCTAAAATGCAGTTTTTTTTAAAGGAATTTTTTTTTATAATGAATATTTCAAAGGAATATTATTTCCATTATAAAAACATATACCGTTTTTAAGGTTTGACCTTTATTGAAATTTATAATACATAATTGACCATTTTAATTAAAAAAATAATAACCTCAAGAGTAATCCAGCAAAGAAGTATATATTAAATAAATTGAATATTTAAATAGACATATATGTGAGAAAAAATCATTGATCAGATGTATTGAATATTAAGCATAACTTTATAGAAATAACGTATGACGAACTCCATCATATAGTTGTTAAGACGTCCTTCTTACAGACTGGAGATTGAAGGTAGAATTCCTGTTGAAATCCGTTTTTTTTTTTAATATTCCAGTTTGGTTTTCTTTTAGGTCTCTTTAATATCTTTCTGGTTGGTTGGAAGAAATTGCCACATGGCAATACTCCCCCAAGGTGTACTGTATCAATTAAAAGTGTTGAAAACATATTAAGTTGTTGAAGACCTATTAACCACTTAAGATGCCCGAATGAGTGCCTTGCACTTAGTGTGTGAAGGTTAACCTAAATGAGTTACTTTGTTAACCTAAATGAGTTACTTTCGATACTCATGAGTTACTTACTTGGTGCTGTTTCTAAGATAAAATTATGATATACATTTGTCAAAAATATTTTACTGGTTCATGTTACAAGGCGCTCAGAAGTAACCACGCATTTTGTAAAGGTACCGATCTTCGCTAACCTAATGTATAAAAAGATTTTTTATTTAAAAACATTTTAAATAAAAAATGTGAAATTTTTGTAAAAAAACGCGTTCTGATTAAAAAAAATCTAAATTGAATGTAAGTTGCCTTAAACTGCATATTGTAGGAATATACATTTTTTTTTCCAAATTATCATCTTATAAATGATATAATTTAATGAAAAGTAATTCAATATTATATTTTTGAAAAATTTGTGATCTGAATGAATTGAAGTATGAAATAAAAGTTTAAAAACGTATTTTTCTCACCAGGATGAATACCAAAAGAAAAATTATTGAACCATATTGAACAGATTACATAGGGATACAATAAAAAAATTAAAATGCCCTTCGAGGGACGTTAAAACACATCACTATGCTTTGAAAATGCATAAATCCTCACTGCTCTCGGGAATAGAGCCAATTATACAATCTTATACCCTTGTATCCTTATACAAACTTATTCTCTATCATAAAAATGGTAAATATATAGAATCCTTAAATAAAATCTCACCTTATCAAATTATGATATATAACGATTACCATGTTTATTTTAGACTTGAGAGTCATTCACATAGATATGGATCGGTATTTTTATTTTTTCAAAAAAAATATATGGTTTTCTCTTTTTTACGCATTTCTTGAAATAATCAAAATGATGATCATAAGCTCTTTTTTTCATTTGACATAATTTTTTTGAGCAAGTGATTACAAAAAATTAAAAAATGGAGAAATATACATGCACACATTATATATTTGTAAACTGATTTTTTTTTAATACATATGTATATACTAGTATATGGTTTATTTTTTTACATTTCATTTACAAATTGCATTGAAAATAAAATGATCGAATTAAACATAGTACGCCCTTAAAATATTTATTTATTGATAAAGAGTGTTCAAAACAACCATTAACAAAGTATCCTTTAAAGATGTTTTTTTTTTCAGTAATACTAAATATTGCAAATGAAGAATGAAAACCGTAATTGTTAAGAAAATAATGGAAATTTTGTACACATTTTCATTTATCAAGTTAGAAAATATGTCACATTTTAATGATTAAAAAATTGTATTTTTTAATAAAAATATTTTGTTTAATTTAATTGACTCATAAACCTTCTGAAAATTATAATTAACTTGATATTAAAAAAATAAAACAATTGGAAAGCCTTTGATAAATATTATTTTTTAATTCCATCAATTAAAAAATATAAAATTGAAAATAATGTTTCAATAAGCATATAATTTTTATACATAATTTTATTTAATGGAGAGATTTATAAAATACTTGTGAAATTCGATAATCTATAATACAAAGTGGTACAGGCGGTAGCCCTCGATTTACACCGAAGTGCAAATTCTTTATGTTTTTAAGTGTAATTTCCTGAAGTTAAAAAATAAATCAATAAAACAGAGGTTAAAAAAATTGACATAAAAAAACCTAATTATATAATTTTAGTCAGAAAGTTACATCCGGGCCTCACAGTAATCTTATGTCATATAACATTATCATTTAAGCTTAGAAATGAATGCAAAATTCAGTTACATGTATAAAATGCAAAAATAAAATAGTCTCAAATGTGTAAAAGATGTAAACTAAGTTGAATGAAATAATTATGTTTTCATAACATTCTCCATTTCTAATGAAGTCCACCGTTGAGGAAAATCTCAATTAAGAAAATTGGAAAATTTCAAAATAAGGGGCAATGAATGTCATTAGCAATATCGTGGTCAATCTCACTGAATTCATCATTACCAATTTTTAATTAAAAGTTGGAAACTGATACTGTTAAATATTTATCAGTGGTCCATTAATTAAATCTTGGAAACTATCATTGTAAAGTATTTAGTGAAAAATAGCACAAACTAACTTAATTTTAACATCGCAATATTAGTTTGCTTAGAAATACGCTCTCGTCTGACATTTGTCAAGTGGGACTGCATAATCGGTGTGTTGAGAATCTAAACAAATCAAATTTTCGTAAACGCTATCTGCTATCTGCAGAAGGCTATCTGCCTTTTTCTTTTGAATTGGATTTCCATTCTTAATATGCATTGATAAGTATTAATTATGCTTCATTATTTCATGAGAACATTAGTATAACATAAAGATAATTTGTGAAGATAATTTGTGAATTTTAATAAACATAATTTGTGAAGATGTTTCATACTGATCTTTCTAGACATTTGAGAAAAAAGAAAACAACTTAATTATGTTAAGAAAATATATTTTTTCTTGAAAATAAGAATAAGATTTTGATATCAGAAATTTTAACATATTCATCGCATTTCCTTATTTTTTCAGACTATCGAAATTTCAACAAATTCTTAAATAACTCAACCTTTTCCATAATTATGATTCCATATTTTATTAAATATAATATATTAGTTTATTTGTGATTTCACAAACAATATTTAAATAACGTTTCATTCTAAAAAAAAAAATAAAAGGCAGCGAAAAAGAAACCTAAATATTAAAATTATGTTAACTGGAACAGCCTATGTTAAAATATACAACTATATTATGACTCATATTTATTATGGCAAAAAAATAGCAAACAATTAATTTATAAATATAATATTTACTAATGAAAAGGAAAACATTTTTATCTACTTTTTACATATTTCATCTTAAAAAATATGTCAAAAATAGATTAAACATGCCTAACTAACCTACTGTTAGATTATTATGGAATTTTAAGTCAGTTATTTAAATACTAGATCGCTACACATTGAAAATATTTAACTGGAGCTAACACCCAAGATTTTGACATTGAATCAACCAAATGAATACATGGATTAAGCTATCTCATTTCTTAAAATGCACCTAGCTGACATTGAAGAAGTTCATGTTAAGTCAATATTAAAAAAAATGACAAAAAAATGATATTTTGATATGATACTGCAGGAAATAAAAAAAATATTACATTGTTTAGTTCCAAAAATGTATATCAGATAAATATATCAGCATGCATTTTATCATAACGACACACATTGCCAGCTTTGCATCGATATATCTTCTCATACTGCTCGGTTTCTCCTACTCCTTACCTTTTCATCTTTTAATATGCACTTGATTCAATCATGCTTTTCTTCTACCCTGACTCCCATTATATGCGTAATTTTGCATTGGTTCAGTCAGTCTTCCATCACACATTTGTTCGACATGTCCATACAACCTTATAGGGTGTACTTTTTTCAATAATTACTATATCTATCTTCACATCCCATTAATAAACATACTCATATTCAATAAACATAATTTGTGAAGATGTTTCATACTGATCTTTCTAGACATTTGAGAAAAAAGAAAACAACTTAATTATGTTAAGAAAATATATTTTTTCTTGAAAATAAGAATAAATTTTTGTGGATTCCAGTGCAAAAAATTCCAAAAATGTCAGACTAAGAGTATTAAAAATTGATGACTTGATTACTTAAAATTAATTAATCTTAAAAACAACTATTTAATAATTAATTTTTACACTTGTTTAGAGTTTTTATGTGTTATGATTTGTAATAAACCATTTTATGTGTTTAAATAAAAAAAATCCTGATCTGAGAGAATTGATCAAATAAAATGATTACATCAGATTCAAGATTAAACATGATTCACAATGCCAAAGTTTAAAATATGATTTTTTCTTTAAATAAACCTCTAGGAAGTCAGCTAGATATGTAATGAATTTAACTATTTACTCACTTTGTAAGGACTAAAACATTAACATATTTAATGACTAGTTTCACACAATAGTTTTAAAAACTCTAATTTTTCTTAATTATAAGGATTTAACAATTGATCAAACATGCAAGTCTTTTTAACCTGTTATGAAGCTCTTCAAAATAATAATAAAAACAGTGAAAGTGATAATTATAAACAAGTGTGACATTAAGAATATTGTGGCATTAAAAAAAACAATAATTCACAAATATGAAATGTAAATTGTGTATAAATGTCATACTAAATATTTGGCACTGAAATTTAACAACTCAACTTTTTCAACTCCAACTCACCTTTATCTTTGAAGATAATTTTCATATCATATTTATTACTTATTAAATATTACTCATATATTCAATTCTCCTTGATATCTTTTGTGTTATCATCACTTGACAATTCATGACTTTTGAATACAATTTATGTATCCATCGCAACTTAGATGCCATTTGTGTATTCATAACCTTCTTAATAGTCTTCCATTAATTATCACCATCCACACTATACATATTTGTAAAAAAGAATACATTACATTTTAAAAGGTTTTATTTGAGCTCCGAGAAAATTGAAAAATAGACTATTAAAAATATTTGGAATCTATGGTGGAGAGAAGAAACTTTGAAAATCATTTTCTCAATAATCTCATTAAGTATGGATTTGTTCTCAATATTAGAAAAATTGAAGTTTGACCACATGGATCCTAAAATGGACTGCATTGAAAGCTAAAATTTTGAAATAAAAATTCAAATACATTGAAATATAAAAAAAATACAATTTTATAAATAATCTATTTCTAGATTTGATGAACATTTCTTTAACATATATAAAATTTAATATCCACAGCTTAAAAATGAGATTATTAAACAACGATCCTCTAGGAATCATCATAACCAAATTAAATATAAATTAAAATAAATTAAACTCGCCACAATAGTAAATGATTGGTAGAATCTTCTCTTCCTGCGATTTCTGAAACACCCGAACTCCTGAAATCTTCATATCCATCCCCTCCTGAGATGACGAGCAATTGTTTTGGATTATTCTGCTCCGATGGACCCTTGAGTTGGTTAGGCGAGTGGGTGGACCTTCTGAGAAGAGACTGCTTCTGACTCTTGCTCGGAGTGCTGGTATTTGATGACGAGGTTGTTGATATAGAAGACGATTCAACCACAGTCAAAAATCTTACATGACCAGTGTGACCCTGTGGTATTCCTGAAAAAGTGTTATTTATATGTATGTAGAGAATTTTCCTCCTGTAAGATTTTTCATTGAGTGTGAAATCAAGAAAAAGAATTGGACTTTCAAGAAATATATTGGAATATTATATATCTATGGTTAGAGCATTTTCATACTGCAAATATTGAATTAGAACATTCAAATTTCATTTGAATTTTAAGTCGAAAAAATTAAAAATTTAATTTAACTTTATTAAATATGTATACTCTTTTTTTCCCGATAACTTTCTGGTAGCTTCATTATTCCATTGGTGTCATCCAATGTTGATATTTTTTTATTGAAAAACACCTTAACGAAGATTTGATAATTTTCAATGATAGGAACTCTTTCAACGACGAAAATTTGTTTCGACTTAATATATTTTGATTCAATCATTTTTATAAGTCAAACCACACGATATTTTTATTATATAATGATTATTCATAATATTTTTTATCAAATTGAATTTGACTTGGTTCTCACAGAAAAGCATAACTTCACTTGATTGTCACTGTTGAACATTAATATATTAATTACTACAATTACAATTACTACAATTCTCTAACCCACTTGTAGTGTTGTTAAAGCTACTTTGAAATAGTAGCATTGTTACAGCTACTTTAAAATCTAAGAAACCTTGTCTTGGAGTTATTTACGACTACTCTTAAGAATTAGTGCCCTACTTATACTTAACAACACTGAACTCTAGTAACTGCAACTTGTACTGAGTACAAAATATTATTAATGACTTCTCAGTCATCAAAAGAAAAAAGGTTAGGTGGAAAGGGAACTGTCTATTGAAATCTTGATAATTACATGTTTGAATGATGTTCACCAACATCTTTTCATTCACTTGCTTGTTTTGGCTCCAAAACATTACTTTTGCTGTAAATTTATAATCCCATACACAAAAAAAATATATTAGGTCTACCGGAGAGTTCAGTCCATTTTTTAATTAAAAGAAAATAATAATTTTTCAATACATTTATTAATATTTCCTCAACAATATAATTTCCATCGTTACTAACGACCTCTTCCCAGTGTGATGGTAATTTCTGATTTCCATTTCTGTAGAATAACTCATCTTTGGAGGCGAAAATCTCAAGCAGTGATATTGATATTTTTTTATTGAAAAATTGACATCTGCTTCATTTTTTTATTTATTTTCCTCCAAAAAATTTTGCAGGGAGAGAAACAGATGATAATCAGATGGTGCTAGGTTCGGAGAGTATGGTGGATGTGACAGAATTTCCCAGCCTAGCTTTGCAATTTTCTGTCGAGTTGCCAAAGCAGCATGTGGCCTGGCGTTGTCGTGGTGCAGTATGATTTGCTTCCTATTGACCAGCGCCGGTCTCTTTTGCTTGAGTGCTTCATTCAAATAATCCATTTGTCGACAATACATTTGAATTGAGCCTTTCTATGGGTTTGAGAAGCTCATACTGTATTGGCCCTTTGACATCCCACCATATACATAGCATTCTCTTATTGAGGCTCAAACTCGGTTTCGAGATGGAGGGGGAAGATTTTCCGGGCTCACAGTATGCTCAAAAGAGCAAATCTCACAATGAATCTCACAAATGTGAGAAAAATCTCATAATGTTCTCATACGTAATCCACTTTTCATCACCGGTTATCATCTGGTCTAAGAAAGGTTCAGTTTTGTTCCGAGCAAGCAGAGATGTGCAACTAATGATTCAGCCATGTAAATTTTTTTCACTTAACTCATGAGGCACCCATCTGGAATATTTATACACCAATCCAAGTTTCCGAATATGGTCTGAAATGGTTTGTTGTGTTGAGTTGAGCTTTTCCGCAATCTCCGATGTTTTCAAAAAAGGATCTTGCTGTATAATGGTCCTAACAATATCATCATTGATCAGAGATGGTCTCTCAGAGCGTGGCTTGTCATTAAGGTCAAAATCGCCTGCTTCAAATTTTTCCAACCATCTCCTGCACGTTCTGTCAGAAACTGTATCTTCACCAAAAACGTTCACCAAAATTCGACTCGCTTCTGTAGCATTTCTACTTTGTTGGAATTCATACAGAATGCAATGCAGTAAATGAACTTTATCAATAGACATGTTTATGCGAACGAATCTCACTTAATACTGAGATTATGAAACCATTGTTTCAGTAAATTTAGTAGAGCACATATGTAGAAATACAATAGTAAAAAGAGGTAGCCATATATGTTTCAAACAAACACGTTCATACATGTTAAAACTTGAGATAACATTATCGGACAGAACTTTCCGGTAGACCTTATATATAACCAATCATAATTATCCTAAAAATAAGGCAGAAAAATTGTACGCTTTATCCAAGGGGAGATATTCGGTGATGGTTCAAATTAACGGCTTTCTATAAATAAATTCAGTGCATTAACATGATCAATCCCTTACAGAATCACCATTATTATTTTTGTGAACAATTTATTTAAAAAATCAAATTATGATGGGCTACCACACAATGTTGGAGGGGCTGGAGGTCTGGGAGGTGCGGCGGGAGCTGTCAGAAGAACCCCAGCACTGGTCCCCACCCACAGGAGGTCACGGCAGGCCAACAAAGAAGTCACTCGAAGACAAGCAGCCTTGTGTTGCCTAATTATATCATCACATCCTAAAAGCAAATAAAACAAATACCAATATAAAGAATCTGTACACTAAGATAAAATCAAATTATATACATACTAAGAATTTACAGAAATAATATATGAAATTCCAATATTATTCCGGCAACAAAATAAAAAATACAATCATCCTGCTATCATACAATAAATGAATTATAAAATTATATAAATATAATTTTATAATTCTATAGAATTTATAAAACGGGGTATAAAATTACTTATCATCTGTTCACACAAAAACAAGATAAATTGAAGATACATTTTAGATCAAAGATTTCCATAGCCCACGTTTTTAAATGATCATCAATAAACAATCGTTTTGTCTCATACAGAAATGAATTACTTTTCTCCATTTATTTTAACTTGTAAATGACATCTTATACAGTAAAACTCCACTAATCCAAAATTCTACACAATTTGAAAAATTTCATTTTTCAATTTTCGAAAAATTCAATTTTGTAATTCGAAATAATCAGACCCTGATGCCATAAATCTTTTATTTTTTATAACATAATTCGAAAATTTTGAATAACAAACTTAAAAAAAAAAAACTATTAATTAGCAATACGAAATAATTTCAAGACCCTCAGCATAAATATTTTTTTAAGTCAATTCATTTGAAAATTCCGAATGACAAAGCTCTCAGTATTGTTTTTGTGCCCACTGGTGTAGGTTACCTTTACTTACACCGCGGTGTGCATCTGTGTCTGCATATTGTATGGAGCATAAATATCTCGCAACAACACGAGATATTTATATTCATACAAGCGGAGCATAAATATAATATGCTCCACTTGTATTGAGCATAAATATCTAGTATATTTTTCACTAAATTAGTGTCTTTTTTATGAGTTTTGTGATTTTGTACGAATTTCGCAATGTCCTAGCGAATTTAACGGGGTTTTGCTTAATTCGTAGTTTTATTTCAAGTCCCTTGAATTTCGGATTGACAGGGCTTTAATGTATATTTATATGAAATATTTTTATCCAACACTAATCATACTATAAGATATTGTATAAGATCAAAATATGTAAAATATTAGGTCCTTACATATGAAATTGGCGTTTTGCCGTACTGGCAACTTTGATCTCAAATATCTTCTCTTTGGTTAGGAATTACAAATTCAAATTTATACAGCTATTTACTCAAGTATTTGTGTTTCGAAAATTATAATTCATTTGTTTTTTCCTCAATTGTTTTTTTTCTTTGCGTCACTCAGTTTACAAAATGGAAAACTTGAAATATTGCGTTATTTACGAGTACGAGTTCCACCGTGGCACCAGTGCTGCAGAAACGGCTCGAAGGATTAATGATGTGTATGGCGACGGTGCCGCAAAAGAAAACACAGTGCGTTTTTGGTTCCAACGTTTTCGTTCTGGAAATTTCGACCTGCAGAACAAGCCCGGTGGATGGCCGGAGACCAAAGTTGATAATGAAGAATTGAAGGCTATTGTGGAAGCGGATCCATCGCAAACCACGTCCGAGTTAGCTGCAGGCTGCGGTGTTAGTGATAAAACTGTTTTAATCCACTTGAAGCAAATTGGGAAGGTGAAAAAGCTTGAAAGGTGGGTACCTCACGAATTGAGTGAAGCAAATCAACAAACGCGCGTTGACTGCTGCGTTGCATTACTCAACCGGCACAATAATGAAGGGATTTTGAATCGAATCATTACCTGTGATGAAAAGTGGATCCTGTATGATAATCGGAAGCGCTCATCGCAATGGCTGAACCCTGCCGAACCAGCCAAACCATGCCCCAAGCGAAAATTGACTCCAAAAAAGTTACTTGTGAGCGTTTGGTGGACTAGTGCTGGTGTCGTTCACTACAGCTTTCTTAAATCTGGCCAGACGATTACGGCAGATGTCTATTGTCAGCAACTGCAAACCATGATGGAAAAGCTAGCTGCTAAACAACCGAGGCTGGTTAATCGCTCTAGGCCACTGCTGCTTCATGATAACGCTAGACCACACACTGCACAACAGACGGCTACCAAATTAGAAGAGCTTCAATTGGAATGTCTAAGACATCCACCGTACTCTCCGGACCTTGCCCCAACAGATTACTATTTTTTTCGAAATTTGGATAACTTCTTGCAAGGGAAAAAATTCAACTCCGATGGGGCAGTCCAAACCGACTTCAAAGATTTTATTGATTCCCGTCCGAATGGTTTTTTTAGTAAAGGGATCGATGAACTACCTATGAGATGGCAAAAGTGCATAGATAGCAATGGTACATACTTTGATTAAATAAATATATTATATTAAAAAAAAATCAACTTTATGTTCCTCCCAAACAAAACGCCAATTTCATATGTAAGGACCTAATATTAACAATATTGAGTAATGTCTATATTCAGTGACAATATAAAAAGTAATTTGTTACACACCTGCTAGCATTTTAGTAACGGCAGGAGCAATGTTGAGTTCTGTGAGTACTTCTTTGGTGTTTGCGTGATAGCACTTCAGTGCCGCTGTGTTGTGTAGGGCCACCCATACGGCAAGCCCTGATATGGCCATGTGACTAATGGGTTTTAAACTGTCATTGCTCACCGAGAAGCTGTCATCAACCTAAAAATAAGGAAACAATAATTGAATTAGCAACAAAAATTACAGATAACCAAAAGAATAAAGTATTGTATTGTATTATATTTTCATTGTATACAGTACAACCTGACGAGCTTATTGCCATGTGCCAATCTCTTCCAACCAACAATAGTACATATTATTGCAAGTATTTTCTCCAGAATTTTGAGAAATTCAATGCAATTGTTGTAATAGAAGGAGCGCAGTGTATTTTTTTATTTATGCAGAAACATAATACCAATGTTCAACCTATCTACTGGATAATGTTATACATATAAACATTAATAAGAATACATAAATAGGAAATCCAGTATTTTGCGGGCAACTTTTATGAGTTCTGAATGTTTCCTAAAGCTAATTATTTAACTGTCCTTCAATTTATATTTGCATAGATATGATTATTTCCTTATTGCATGTATATTATTAACTTGTTGAATGGAGGTATTTATTTGTTGTTTGGGATTAATGAGCAGATGGTTCAAAACCTAAATGATCACTGGTTCAAAACCCAAACTGTGCTTTTCCATAGAGTTTTCGGGGGATATAAAAATGCTCATCACGTTCGACACATCTATTATTTTATTTAAAAGAACAAGACAAAGACAGACACATTTGGCTGGCAGTCTATAAATGGTGATATAAATGTAACAATTTCTAAATAAAATATTACCTGGATGGTAACCGGACTTATGATTTTAACATTGATGTGTTGGGCACACCATACCTTTCCTCCTGCCAGCAGTAGCTTTGTCACAGGACAAGAAACTGTCCCCACTGGCAGACTGACATGTTCATTCCAACTGCCTGTAAAATCAAAATGTTTAAAACAATATAGTAAAATATTATTAGTAACCAGAGGGAAAATCAGAACTTTCATTGAACTAACTGCTATATTATTAATATATATTTTTAATTTATAATAATTATTATTGAAGAAATAAAAACATTTCCAAAATGAATATTTATAGAAATTAAACGTGTTATCAATAACAAATAATTTTGAAACATAACTTTGGCCGACAAAATAAAACTTGATGATAATGTCTGTGCAGCAACTTTAGGATTTTATATAATGTAATTACTAGAATTACGGGGCGTTACTAGAATTACGGAGGTGGTTTTTTTACCAGTCTATTACTAGAATTACGGAGGTGGTTTTTTAAACCATTTTTAAGTTTTAGGCACTCATTTGACAATCTTTATATTTTATGAATTTCTCATGAATCTTTTTCAAATTTACAATTTTAAAATGAAATTGTTTTATGGTTTTCTTCACCTGAGGTTCAAAAGAATTTATATCAGATTAAAGCGTTACTTAAAAAAAATGGGGTAGAAGGATATGTGAACAGTATGTTATGAAAGTTTATTATTTTACTGATTTATAATCCAAAGAGAGCATTGATTTAGAAGAAGACGTATAACACATCGATCAATAAGTCCCGGGACTAACTACTAAAATAACACTTGTTTGCCAAAATTCTTCTTTATTCATCAACATAGTCTCCTTCAAGAGTGATACATTCATTCCAACTTTTCTATGCCAGCCGTGTAGAACGATTTATCTTTGGTTACAAAATAGGCGTTAGTTCTTCATTTGAGCCAAATCTCTTTCCCTAGAGCATATTTTTGAGGTCTGCGAACAGCCAATAGTCGCTGGTGGCCAAATCTGGAGAATACAGTGGGTGCGGAAGCAATTCGAAGTTCAACTGATGCAATTTGGCCATCGTTACCATCGCCTTTTGACACGGTGCATTGTCCTGATGAAAGAGAACTTTTTTCTTCATATGGGTCCGTTTTTTTGCAATTTCTGCCTTCAAACGCTCCAATAACGCTATGTAATATTTGCTATTGATGGTTTTTCCCTTTTCAAGGTGATCGATAAATATTATACCATGCGCATCCCAAAATACGGAGGCCATAACCTTCCCGGCCGACTGTTGAGTTTTTGGTCGCTTCGGACGACTTTCACCGGCTGCTCTCCACTCAGCTGACTGCCGATTTGATTCTGGAGTAAAGTGGTGGATCCAAATTTCATCCATTGTCACATACCGATGCAAAAACTCCTGTTTATTTCGCGTAATCAGTGCCCAATAGCGCTCTGAATCATTGATGCGTTGATGTTTCTGTTCCATTGTGAGCAAACGCGGCACCCATTTCGAAAAAAGCTTTTTCATGACCAAATGTTCATGCAAAATAGTGTTAACACTACCAAATGATATCTTCAGGATGTCAGCTATCTCACGCAACTTTACTTTGCGATTTTCCATCACAATTTGAGTTTTTTTTTATGTTTTCTGGTGTAACATCCTCATTTGAACGACCAGAGCGTTCCGCATCATTTGTGTCTGTACGACCGCGTTTGAAATCAGCATACCACCGACAAATGGTTGTTTTCGACGGAGCAGAGCCCGGATAACACTTTTCAAGCCATCTCTGAGTTTGAACGGTATTTTTTCCCATTAAAAAGCAATGTTTTATCAACACACGAAATTAGGTTTTTTCCATTGTTTTGAAAATAGCAAAAGTAGCGTCACTAAAACCACTGTAACTCAATGATACAATGTCGGACTGTCATGAAAGTTTGACACGTAACTTCTAAAGGTTGGTACTAACTGAGAATGGTATGGATTTGTTATTAGAGGCACCATCTGTTGGTTAGTCCCGGGACTTATTGATCAATGTGTTATGTATATCAATAGATAATAACTCTAAAAGTATAATCTGATAATTTAATAACTGTAACAAGAGATCAAAACAAAATTTTCTTATAACACCTATATATAATCAAATAGTTACCATTGTCCCTAGCATAAACCACCACATCGCCATTTGCTAGTGACACAAATACTTTGTTATCAATATACCTGAAAACAAAAAATATAGATCAAAATTTATGTTTACATTTCAATTAAATGTTTTAAAATTACACTTTTTTAAATATCCAATATGTCTATATATGCGGCAAACGAAATACAAATTATAAATGTTATTTCATTAATAATCGTAAATTACAATTTTAAGTTAATTTCTTTAAAATATATCATTACATATTGATGTAGGAAGAGAAAATATCTTATTCAATCCTGACACTTATTTAGCATCTGCATAAACCTTCCTTCTTTCAAAATGTGATTCATTTGGTCGTGTTGCATTATTTTAGGTCTTCCCAAACTTATCTACGCTACTTGAATAGATTTAAATGTACTTATTGTAGAATGTACTTAAAAAAGTATAATACACATTATGTAAACATTTTAATTTATTAATATTACTCATAATGAGTGATTTTCGTGTAAATAGAAACTTAATTTGGAATCGATGTATTTGGCAACTCTTTGACTGTCAATTAAAACTATTCGGTAACTGTCATCACACTTTTTTACATATTTTGTCAATATCTATGAAGTTGAATGTACTGGTATGTTTAGTCATTTTTACTTAACATAACTAAATATTTTCTAGTAAAGAAAAATATACTTACACAATGCAAAAAACTCCCGATCCGTGTTGTATTTTGACTTTATTTTTCTTAATTCTGATATTATCTGAGCAATTATAAACATGGATGCAACCGTCTTCAGTCCCGAGCCACATGGTTGGCTGATTACAATTACTATTCTCATCCACTGATTGTTTTGGAGATGATGTACCTTAAAAATAACATTTGTCTTATATCAAAATTTATGAAAATTCTTCAATCACTCTTAATTTAATTAAATATAGTGGAACTTTAGAAATAGAGTTTCAAGGTAATTTAAGAAGTACTGGATATACTCATTATAATATTATAGATAGATTATTTTTAAATAGTAATGTTTTCGAATCATGCAGTAAATATTTTTCTATTCATCATTATGACACCTTAACTATTTTGCAAATAAAAATTACAGTTTTAAACGTAACACGAATTAGTGAAATAAATTAAATATTCTTAGTGAAATAAATTTGATTACACTCATGATGTCTAGTTTTATTGAATATTTTGTTTCTTTTCTAATATACGATAAGCTAAGAGTTAACTGACACATTAAAACATAATAAAAACAAGAATACATATATGTATTTTTTAAATTAACATGCAAGTTACAAAATAAACATTAAAATTAATAAAAACCAGCATATTTAATAAATATATATTAATTGCCCACTAGACATAATGCTATATTTTAGACAATTTATATTTTTGACATCTTCAATTCCATTAGTGAAATTATTGCATGAAAAAATTATAGGATATTATTTTGAGGTTGGCATCGGCCATGGATAAGAGAAATAAATAAATATTAGCATGTGTTCTACATAAATATAAATTTTGTTTGGATAGTTGCATGCAATTTTTTAATCTTCTCGAGTAACTAAAAAATTACTACAACATATAAATGTATATATATGAAAGTTAAATTTTCTACTATGAATTTTTGGTGAAATTCCATAACGTATAGGATTTGAATAGAATTTCTTGACATCTATCTTCTGTATTTTTGATGACCACTGATAAAATGAATTTTGATTTTAGAGTCTCGACAAAACTTATCGTCGATCTTAAAGAATTAACATGTTGGTGATCAGGAAAGTGGCAAGGAAATTAAAAATAAAGTGAAAAGATACCAAGAACTATTATTAAAACCCCACACATATTTAAACTTGACATTTATGGATAAGTTAAAAAAATCATAAAATTGTTTGATAAAAAAAACAATTTATAGTGATTAACTTGATAAAAATTATAGACAAATTGATAAAAACACAAATCTAGTGACACATATTACAAAATTAAAGGAAATGAGGACAGTAACTTTGTAATGACACAAAAAATGAGCTGAACCAACCCGAAGTGATACCCATAGCAGATTTGTCAACGTTGGGATTTGAACTGGACTTCATGACTGGGTTGATGGGAATGTTCTGTCCGTTATTGGCTTGGCTCGGTCCTTTACCTTGACTGCTCTGTTTTGAGCTGGCATTGGATTGGCTCAAATTGTTCTGTACATCTGAGCTGGTACTGTTTGTGTTTTGCTGACTTTCATTTGTCGTTTCACCCGCTGAAGAGCCTTCTTCGTCATCTTCACTTGAAGATGAACTGCAAAGTAAGAGTAAAATATTTCAAACACAAAGAAAGAATAAGAAAAATACGAAGTTAATTGTTATAAACAATCATATTGATTATTGTACAGGTTTTGTAAACAAAATATTAAAATACATCCATAAAAAACATTTATAATTTGTAATACATACATAATAGACACTCAAACGTATACGTAATAAGAAATACAAAATCTGAGGAACTCTGAACATGGAACTCTAACTTAATGTTAACTGCGGCGGATGGGGCATATCATAGAAATATCAGAAATGAGAATTTCTTATAAATTTCTTGAAAAACAGTTATAGCAACTTTTCAATCTAAAGTAGCATGCTACTCAAAAAGCCAAAACCTTAAAGGACCGAGAATTACATAATTTAATTATTGATAATGAAAGTAAATTTCATTATTGACATTGCTAATACACACTGAAATGACGGATAAATCCTTTAGATTGCTCAAGTCTTTAGACAACGCACCGCAGCAGTTGATTAGTTTTTGTGACTATGTTGTTTGTTCTGTGAGCCATCATATACATCAGGAGAGCCATGCTATAGAGATATCCGGAATACTTTCATATTTCTCGGATATATATTGTTCGGACAAAATTTCCATTGCTAACTTCATTGCAAATATGCTGAATGTATATTATTATATAATATAAAGTAATAATTTTGCACATTTTTTCGGCTGTTTCCCAAATTGCTGGAGTGGTTTTTTTGCCTCATTTTGAAGATGGAAATTGTTGGAACAAAATAACTTTTTACTAACACAAACCAAAAAAAATACATGTACAGTATACTACCTTGATCAAAAAGTTTTAGGACTTTATTCATAAAATCGAAAATACAAGTTTATTCATCAAAATCGATATGGTCCCCTTCAATGTACTCCCCATCGACTGCAACGCACTTACGCCAGCGCTTGATCCAATCCTCGAAACACCGCTGGTACTCAATTTTCGGTATGTCCATCAGAGCCGTCTTCGGTTTTTTCATGACATCCTCTCGGGTGCTGTAACACGTTCCGCGAAGCGGTTTTTTAAGTCGGTTGAACAGGAAAAAGTCGCAGGGAGCCAGATCAGGTGAATTCAAAGGCTGCTGGATAGTAATCGTGTTGTTTTTGATCAAAAACTCATGGAAATCATGTCTTTCGCAATTTCAACGCGGTCCTTTTTGTGCATGAAATTGAAGTCTTTCGGCACCAGTTTTGCAGCGACACGTCTGATGTCCAAACCACTAACTAAAATGTCTTGAGCGGATTCATAAGCGATGTTCAAGTTCTCTGCCAGCTCTCTGATGGTCAATTTGCGGTTTTCGGCCAACATTTCTTTGATTTTATCGATGTTTTCATCAGTTTTCGACTGCCACTGCGTTCGTTATCCTCGACCGACTCACGACCACTTCTGAAGCGTTCGTGCCACCAAAAAACACTTCTCCAACATTTCCAAGGTCTGCGGACCGTTAAATCCGTTTTTCACACAAAATTTAATGCAAACTCGTTGATGCCATTTTCAAACTTGTAAAAAATCAAAAACACGCACAAAGGTAGATGTACTCAGTACAGTGTAACTTTTACAAATGTCAAGCTATGATGCTGAAATTTGGAGGGAAGTGTCAATGATAGATGTGGTAACCTAACAAAAAAAAGAATTCCAATCGGGCGACTGACAGCGCCACACGGTGGCCGGTTCTAAAACTTTTTGATCAAGGTAGTATGACAATGATGCAGTAGGCGATCATGTATTTCCAACATTACAGAATAAAGTTACATATAAATATCAAAAAATTATGCATGGATTTGACCTTAAAATACGAAATAACTTTTCAGACAATCCAGTAAATAAGAAAATAAAAAATCTAGCCATCAAATTATCAAACCTAGCCATCAAATCTAGCCATCAAATTTTTATCACGCACATATTTCAAATTTTTTAGAAGTATATTTTTTATTATTGTCCAAATTATAGATATCCTTACCTATCAAAACTAATCTGAAAATATTAATATTCTTTCTCAGAGTAATAACTCAACACAGGTTTCTAATTGGTGATATTTAATTTTTACTATAGTCCAATTTTTTGTAGGAATATTATACGTTTTAATTAAATTTAATTGTAAAATAAGATTTTATGTTTACCTTTCCAGTCTTATATTCTGGCTTCCCTCATCAGTGTCTTGAATAGATATACTTATAGCAGTCTTACTATTAGAAAAGTTTTGTCGATTCAATCTGAAACACAAAATTATCTAGTCTATAAATATGTTTACCAATTCATACTATAGTATACAACAAAACCACATATATGAACAATTTAAACTCACCAAATAGCTATGACCAATATCAGTTTACGGGAGCTTAGCTATATTTAAATTGAGAATTAAGTTAAAATCCTGAAATCTTTAAATAGAGAAAAAATTACAGAGATAGTGGTTTGAAAGAATTATTTCTTTTTAACTTTCTGCTGCTTTTTATTGACGAGGGTTTTATTCTTCGAGTTAAAAAACTCTGTTGAAATAGTATTCATTATTGTAAAGTTATATTAATGCAATAAAATAAAAAAAACTAGGTGAATGAAGCTGGGTGCTCAAGGATAAATAATTAATGTTTTTTCTGAGAAATCCTATCAAATAAATAGATTTAGACTACAAGAAATCAAAATAAAATGATTAGTTAATGTAACTGGAAAAGAAAACATTGATTTGGGATGTAAATTAAACTTTCATTAGGATATTAAACTTACGCAGTCAATGTCTGATCACTGCTAGGAGCTATACAAGAAATCTTATTTGGTGGCGGAGGAGGAATGCAAGCTACGCACAATATCCGTGCATTACAAACACCATTACATGATGTCACTTGGGGTTCTGGATGCAGTGTTAGCACACATACTTGACCCACATAGCCATCACTGTTGCAAACCTGAAAAAAATAAACAATAATTTATTGATGTATTGGTGCTTCAAAAATCAGTTTTCTCGGCACCAACAAAATGCCTTACTTGACCCACAATTACTCCATTAGTGGGAGACATAAACGGTGATTGCTACCATGATCAAGAACTTTTTGTCATATGAACTGAATGTCCTGAATTTGGAAATTGTGTGGTTTTAGCAATATGTTGCTACATATCACACAACATGAGTCACAATCAAAAATTTTAATAGAATGTTTCCAGACTGATTAATCTCCTGAAGATGTGATATTTATTAATAAATTAAATAACAATTGTTGAGCAGCATGAATGCATTTAGGTTGAAATATTGCTTGAAATTTATGTAAATTTTATGAGAAATGCTTTTGAAAGAGCTCACATTTGTGTGGCAACAAGAGGTGAGCATTTGGCAGAAATTATATTTCATAAACAATTGTCAGGTGAAGCATTTATACAAAAATATTTGTTGTTTTGAATTTATTGTATTATGGGCCATTATTTGAAATGAAAGTGATGAAGTAAATTTTCAGCCATCTTGTATATATTTTTTGATATGTAAAACACTTGCTCCATGATGTACACTAGTTGTAGCCTGTAGGTACCCGAAAAAAATAAAAAAGTGTCCCAGTCTGGTTAGAGTATTCACGTCTGATAACATACTCACACATGCCGCTAGACATGTTTAAATGTTGTCTCTTCATGTGCAGTAATATAAAACCAAAAGGATGTTTTAAGGTATTAATGTGAACAAAATAGATTTTTTTAAAGTTTAGTCACAATCAGGAATCAAACCCAAAACACGGAGGTCATTGAAATTCATATACATCCTATTCTGAAAAATATTACACAACTAATTTCTTTCTGCATTTATCTTTAAATTTATAAATTATATTGTTTGTACTCGTACACAATATATTAAAACTATCCAAATGATATAAAAATTAGATTTACCCAGACATCTCGTGTAGAATTAGGTCCTATGGCTAAGGTAGGGGCTGCGCATGTAAACTGAAGACCTGCTCTGGTCTTTCTTATGGGCACTGGAGTCACAAATTCTGGTGCAGGCCTTTTATCATCAGAGAGTGCTAGAATAATACAAGTAAATCAGAATTTGTCTCTTTTTTTTTATTTTGGATGATCATTAAAGAAAATAAACTTGTTCTACATTACCAATTTTTTGTTTTGCTTCATTAAATACTTCCTCCCAGCTTGTCCGTTTTTCAGGCTTTGTAAAATTCAATGAAAGATTCTCTATTCCATTTCTGAAAGGAAGCATAATCCATGAAATTTATTGTATTTAAAATCTAGCTGGAAAGTCCGTCCAAAGACGTGCGAAAACAATAACTACATAACCTGTTTATTATACTTACATATTTAACAATCTGGAATAAAAATATTTAAATGCAGAATATTTATTTATATACCTACAACATTTTCGATAAAAAAATAATCAGATTTTATAGCATTTTTTTATGATCGTGTCCATGATCAATTTTAAATGTTATATCAGCAGGTTTTCGAAGTCAAGGGATTTTCAGATGGGGGTAATCCAACTTGAACCGTGTGACAACATTGTGTAAAAAGTTTATCTTGACGTTGCTCTTTTGTGAAATATTTCACTTTCATCCAGATTATGCAAACAAGCAGCCTGTGCCGTCTGCAGCCGGACTATTCTCATACTTTTGGGTGTTTTATTCAGCTCTAATAGTTCTCTGATTATCACTCATATTAGCTCTACAATTTTTTACAAGATTGGTTTTTTGTTTTTGTAATTGCTTTAAATTATGAGTTATTTTCTGCCTTTAGGATCTTTGACTTTCGTTTGCTTGCTCATAAAAAATATAAATGAACTTACGAAGTGTTAAGAGACACATCCATGCAGCTGAGTTGTGAATCACTCCCCTGCCTTTCTGAGAGCTGCCTCGCTAGCCCAGCCATCATGTCCCTGATGAGCTCTTCCAGTTGTGCCCTTCCGGTGCCGTGCAGAGCAGAAGCCAGCTCAGATATCTGGCGTAAGGTTGTCATGTCCTCTGTCAGCGTTTCCATCTCATGCATTATACGACGCAAGTTCTCGTCTTTGGCTGAAATCAATTAACTATTGGGTAAAATCCATACTCTTTTGGCATGCTATATCATTTTATATTTTTCAAAATAAAATATTTTAAAGTCTTGTTAAGATAATAATTTTTTTTTCAAGCTTTCTTTACACATTAATTTCTTTATGAAGAGACTTGATAGTACAACATACATACATACCATCACGCCGTTTCCCTGTCGGGATAGGCATAGAGTAGAGAGTGCCAGATTTTCCTATCACAATGCACATCTTTCGCCTCTTTTACATCAAGACACCTTCTCATACTACTCCCTCGATTTCTCTGACTTTTAACATTACCTTCTTTCAAAATATCATACACTTGATCCAACCACACTTTCCATGGTCTTCCTCTATCACGCCTTCTATTCACATTTGTAATGTATATTTGTTTTGTTAGTCTCTCTTCATTCATTCGTTCCACGTGCCCAAAATATGTCAGAATACTCTTCTTCATCTTACTTAACACATAGCCTTAAGTTCATATTCGTCCCTAATCACTTCATTCTGTGTTGTGGCATACATAGTCACACCATGGATTATTTTAAGTGCATGCATTTCTACGGCACTTATTCAGCTCTTTTCAGTATTTTTCCATATCCACGTTTCACTCTCATATACCAAAGTTGGTATTAAAATACTGTTGTGGACCATCTTGACAGATTTTGATATTTCCAGTTTTAGTACCTCATTAACTTTGTTTCCTATCGCTATTCGTAACTCTTCTATCATCTGAGAAAATAGAACCTAAATAATAGACTTCTTCAACTTGCTCTAATTTTTCATTGCCGCATTTATTTTTCCTTTCACATTTTTCTATCACCTATTTTTTTCCTTTCACATTTTTCTATCACCTATCTATTTTTCCTTTCACATTTCGACTTTGGATTTTGCAACATTCATTCTCAGATCTTTCTCTTTACATCATTCATACAATTCACTTATCAGACTGTAATTCATCTTCATTCTCCGCTTACATCCTCATTCACCCATTTACCTCTGTTCCTTTACACATGAATCTACGTAAATATTAAATGAGGGTGACTTGACACATCCTTGTTTTACCCCTTTTAACATATTAAACCACTCAATCATGGCACAGTTTACTCTAATACATGCTCTATTTTGTCATATAATGACGTAATGTTGCTTTAATGAATGCTTAAAATCCCAATTTAGTTAACAACTGTTCAGAAAATTCTTGTTGATCAAAACACAAGTTTTACTTAGATACACCAATTTATATGTTAATTTATTTCACAAAAGTATTCTAAGGCTGCTTGCGGGTAATTAAGGATTTTATTCTCATACATTATACGGGCACAAGCTTTAAAAATGTTATTTTGTTACATTGCAAAAATGGAGGAATTTTTTAAACACAATGTTTTGGGAGCCAACACAATATTATATTTACTCATAATTATGTTATATTATTTATAATTAAGGCATTAACATTGTGGAGGTTTAAAGACATTGTAATTTGTTTTATCAAACACTGTTTATTCCACTAGTTGTAACAGTATAACCCTACCGGTTTCAAGGCTTTCACCTCATCATCAGGGGAGCACAAACAAAACATAATTATGTTCTTTTAAAAAATCACAACTTTACCTTTCAGTATTTCTATATCATCCAAGGATATTCTCATTAAGAGTTTGTATTTATTGGCATCTAATGTACTTGCTAAACTTCCTTGGCATGACCTGTAAAAAGAGTTCATATTATAACAAAATACGTAGCAATACTTTCTTTTGGCTTTCCATGGCTGTATGACTATCCAAGCTACTAGACTATCCAATTTCTACCTGGCCGTGGGAGCTTTACTAGCAATTTTTTTAGCATCAATCTTGTCTCGTCGCTCTGTTTTAATTTTGACAGCTATCTGGATCAATTCGCAGATCACATAGAGTTCTGCAATGATAATGGAATCAATAAGTTCCGAAAGAATCTCCATTCAGTCTTATATCAATACATCTTCGGACTGATTGGCTACTCTGATTAAAAGAAGGTTTTGCAGCATTCAAAGTTTTCTGTGAAAGTACGGGCAACTTACTAGGCCGTTTAAGCTCCAGGCTCTAAGCCGCTTTATAATTTACTGTGATATGACTTATTTTCCTTCTCCCGTGAGATCAGACCTTAAGCTTGTTGTCGCTACTATTCTATTCATGCTCAAATGTGTAGCAGCCGAAGTAATCCCTTTGGGCTGTTTCTTCTTTGTCACTCTGTGACATTGCACTCTTAAAAAATTAAGAAGATTTAAATCTTATAGTGTACATCGCGTTGGATGGGGACTTATTTGGGCAGAAATAGAAAAATTATAACCATATTCATTTTACAAATTAATTACGACGCCAATAAATACCATTTGAACATTATGTATCCATGTATGACCATGATTTACTTGAAGATATCTAGTGTTTTACTTGTACAATTCACTTCATTTTACCGATAATATATCAGGTCTGTAAATATGAAACTGGAATTTGCTCATAGGTGGCTCTAGTTGTCAATGTAGTGACTTTCAAACCGCGTCATTGGTGCCTTTTTCTTGTGTTTACATTTGCCAAAGGCTTTTCACTCACAACAATACAAGTTTAATACAACTATAATACATATGTTTTCATAGCGTTGAACATGTCTGTTTTTGTGCCTGAAAACAACAATTCGCGGACAGCATTGATTTTCTGTTACCATTTGAAGAAAACTGCTGCAGAATCACATCGAATGCTTGACGAAGCTTATGGTGAGCCTGCTCTTGGTAAATCACAGTGCTTTGAGTGGTTTAAAAAATTCAAAAGTGGCGATTTTGACGTGAGAAACGAAGAACGTGGAAGACCACCGAGAAAGTTAGAAGACGCCGAATTGCAAGCATTATTGGATGAGGATGACTCTCAAATGCAACAACAACTCGCGGATCAATTAATGTGACACGAGAAGCCGTCTCCATACGTTTGAAAGCCATGGGAAAGATCCAGGAGGTGGGAAAATGGGTTTCACATGAACTGAATGAAAGACAGCAGGAAAACCAAAAAAACCACCTGCGAAATGTTGCTCGCCAGGTACAAAAGAAAATCATTTCTCCATCGAATTGTGACTGGCGATGAAAAATGGATATATTTCGAGAATCCTAAGCGTAAAAGATCATGGGTAACTCCAAGCAAACCAGCGACATCGACTCCAAGGCCAAATCGCTATGGACAGAAGACAATGCTCTGTGTTTGGTGGGATCAGAAGGGTGTTATCTATTATGAGCTGCTAAAACCAGGCGAAACCTTTAAGACTGAACGCTACCGACAACAGATGATGGATTTGAACCAAGCATTGCGTGAAAAACGACCAGAATATCAAAAGAGGCAACACAAAGTGATTTTGCTTCATGATAATGCACCATCGCACACAGCAAAACGGTTAAGGAAACGATTGAGACGTTTAGTTGGCAAATACTTTCGCATGCGGCTTACTCACCTGAATTGGCTCCATCCGATTACTACTTATTTGCATTGATGGGACACGCACTTGCTGAGCAGCGCTTCACATCTTACGAAAATGGCTGGATGATTGGTTTGCCTCAAAAGAGCAACAGTTTTTTTGGTGTGGCATCCACAAATTGCCAGAGAGATGATAAAAATGTGTAGCTAGCGATGGGCAATACTTTGAGTAAAATATTTTTTACCATTTTCAAACAATAAATGTGTATTTTCTATAAAAAAATTCCGGTTTCATATTTACAGACCTGGTATATGAATGAGTGACAAATCCTCCAGATATAAGCTGTGAAGAAACTCACATTAAAAAGAGGAAAAGGATATCGCAAATCAACCGAATGCCTCTAATTACGGAGATAAGACAGTCACCTCCATATCTCCCCTCCCGTCGAACATCTGGAACACTCTGGAGCAAGTCCACAATAGGACAATCACCCATAAATAGCGGTCCCATTCGACAAGTGTGGGTGACTTGATGGTGGAATTGTCTGGATTTTCCCTATCTCGAAAGGGGTGGTGCACTCTGAATAGGATTAGATGCGTAGTGGGTCATATTGTTTATGATATGCTCAAATGGAGCCAAGCACAGCTGTCCACTGTATGCGTTTCCTGAAGACATGCAGAAGCTGTAAATATTAACACACATTGCATGTGAGGACCGCATGCAGAAGAAAAAATGACAAACATAGCTAAAGCGTAAGAATACACTTGTTTAAAAAAACTTCATGTATTTTATTTGACACCTCAACAATTTTTTTTAAATTCAGACTTTCTGAACTTTCTTTTGTGCTCAACCTGACACAGGAATACTTAAGAAAAATTTTATTAAGTGTTAATATAAGTTGTGTCCATTTTTTTCCAATTTAAAAATGAGCACCAAAAGTAAAACAAAATGGTACAGGTTACACACCATTCGAAAGAAAATTTTCTGCTTTACAAGATATTGTGTTTGCTTTTACATTACATATATTATTTTATTTGATTACAAGCCTTCAATATGGAATGACACAGTGGTTTAAAGGGGATCTTCATGAATAATATGGTTTAAGCGGTCCTCATCGAAGTCCACTGGTCGTCCGGAACACTCCATGTCTTTCAGGTCGAAATTACCGTCTTTGAAACGCAAAAACCATCGACAAGCTGTCCTTTCATTCATAGCATGTTCACCGTACACTTCGCAAATATCGCGAGCAGCTTTGGCAGCTTTATTCCCTCGATTGAACGCGAACAGAAGGAGGTGTTGAAAATGCTCACTTTCGTCTACTTGCCATTCCATTTTGAAGGCTTGTAATCAAATAAAATAATAAATGTAACGTAAAAGCAAACGCAATATCTTGTAGAGCAGAAAATTTTCTTTCGAATGACGTATAACCTTTACCATTTTGTTTTACTTTTGGTGATCATTTTTAAATTGGAAAAAAACGCACACAACTTATGTTAACACCCAATATTATAACATTGTCTCAGAAAATGCCTAAACCAAGTTTGATACATTGTATTCTGCAAAATAAACTAATTTTTTCAAGTTCAACCATGCAGCTGACCCAATTATAATAAAATCCATAACACAAAATTATAAAAAAATGACTTACGCTGCAGAAGGTTTCCTTATGGTTCCAGTCCGTCTTTTAATACTAGTGATGAGCAACAAGTCCGAGAAGAGGAAAAGTGCCCTCTCTTTCATGGTGCCACTGCCTGATGGCATGGTGACCACGTCATGCCTGAGGAAGCTCCTCTCCAAGCAGACCAGATTTCCCAGTCCCTCCACTAAAGCCTCCAACTCCTTCAGAGTCTGCTGCTGCTGTTCCAGCTCCAAGCTCTCCCGCTCCGTGCAGTTTATCTTCACCAGCAGTTCGTGAATCTCTTTTTGAGCGTCTATCAAGAGTTGGTGATCAGGATGTGCAGGTTCTAGAAGGAAATATAAAATAATTATTAAGAAGGTTTATAATTTTAATTACCATTCCTAATACAGTGGAACGTCTCTCAGCTCAAACATATTGTATTAATTCGGTTTTCGAACATAAGTCAGTTCCCGAACATACATTTTTAATGTCATGTCTCACTTCAGAATTTTTTCAAAACACAGGCAAAAACAAACCTCATTGGACAGGTTTTTAGTGAAACAGAAAAGAGAAAGAGCTTTAGATGGAGGGTGTCAACCTGACATTTTCTAAACAATAATACCTCCCCTCGTCTCCATCAGTTCTCCACAGTACAGGTAAAGTGCAGTTAAATTATCAATTATTTAATCTATTTATTGTGTTGCCTATTTGGGTCATGTACTTAGAGGAGAAAAGTACAAATTAATGCACCTGATCATCCAAGGCAAAATAGAGGGTCGAAGAGGTGTTGGCAGGAGGCAAATCTCCTGGTTCCGCAATATACGTGATTGGACTGGTATAAGGGGTGTTGGGGAACTTTTTCGGGCTGCCGGGGACAAAGATGCTTACTCTCAGGTGATAGTCAACGTTGGGGGGACCTGACATGACACCAGGAAGAAGAAGATTGTGTTGCCGCGCTGTGTATCTTTGGGCTCAAATATGTTATGACATACTTCAAATTACTACCATTTATGATACCCACTCAGTAAAATTTTTGTTCCTTATCTGGCCATAATATAAGACTTTGTATTTGCCTAGTTTGTAGTCAATTGAATGATTAGCCATGATGTGACCTATTAATGGCCTGATATCCCATGAAGACAATGATAAATCTGTCATCAATATTGTTAGATTAATTATGCTTCATTGTCCAATTTTCGTATTCATTATGGAAAAAATCATCCTTCAGTTTTGAAAGAGCTCAAACACTTTTCTTACACAAAGAAATTATCACAGCAAATTTTTGAAATGCGGGTTATTTGATTGGAAATTGTTTTAATAACTCTCTCGATAGATTCAAGATTCGGTATGATTAATTACCTGTATGCTTAATCAGTCTTTGAATCAGAAGTTCATATCTTGGAAACTTCTGCACCGGCTTGATGAGCAAACTGTCCAGGGACAATTTCCCCTTGTGGTCGCGAGCCATGGCTTCCAGGAACCTGGCAAAGGCTGGTCTGGCTGCAGAAGCCGTCTTGATGCTCTCTTTCGCTTTCTTCCAGTTGTTGATGAAGGATGTATATGTTTCCGAAACAGAGGGCTTAGAAAACTGAAAAAATAAAATGCTTTTCATTAACATTTGACCATTTCCATTTGATGTTTCTGGTATTTAGTTCATAGTTCATTAACATCTCACATTATCAGCCCAGATAATTTATCTTGCCTTTTTTAACAGAATTAACACTGGTGATTAGGTGATCTGATGCCTGTTGAAGTTTCTGCCAGTCCCAGTTTAATTGTTTGGGATTCTAGTATTGCTCTTTATCACCATCATATCTATTTTTTTTAATTCAGTTAGGTTAGCTTAAACCTAAGTAATTAACTTAGCAAAAATATTTCAATTTCTTTCCTTGCATGGATATGTCATATGTTATTTTTTTATAGTCTAGAAATAAATTTAAATAAAAAAAGTTAAATACAAAAAAGTTTTTAAAGAAAAGCATTTTTCTAGCTTATTAAGCTTTAACTAAAATATCTACTGATAACTTAATAATAATGCATATTAGCACATCATAAGGAAAATTAATTTGTCCAAGACCCAATTTAAATGAAGAAGCGTAAAAATATTTAAAAGGTGTTGAACCTGAAAGAGAATTATTATTGACAAAGGTAACCAACATACATGGACTTTTGGACAACTTAAGCTTCTAATTCCAGAAACAGATTTTATTTTAAATAAATATTATAAATAAAAAATTTAATAAAAAAATATTTCACCAAACTGCAAAACACTTCTTGTCACATTGTTGAAACCATAATATTCATAAAATAATTAAACTGGCAAAGAATTTCTATATGCTTCTTTCCAGTAAGGAAATTATTATATCGTGAAGTTTTTCTATAAAGTGCAAGAATGGTCCAACACGGTATAAAAGGAGTTAAAGTAAAACTTAAATTTCATTTCTATGTTGAATTAATTTGGAATAAAATAAAAAGTATGACAATAACTATTATGTGTATTATAAACATGTTCTGAAAAATAATAAATAAAATTTGTTACAAAAAATTAACCAACTATACAAAAATATTTGTGACAGTCTCAAAACAAAACATGACATTTGTTCAATCTTAAGCCATATCTACATTAACTTGAATCACACAAATAAATTAAATGGATTTGAGAGACATTTATGGATGTTTTTTACTACTGTGTCTTTTATGTTCTTCTTCTCATCGTGTCAAAGACACTAAATTATTTCTACCCAGAATTCTACCAGTTGGGACAGCACTGGGCGTTCCACTAATAATGTCCTCGATGCAATGCACTGGGTTCCTCAAGTACTGCAGCAAGTGTCGCATAGACTGCTCCTCACCACAGATACAGAGAGTTGATGGATCACAAAACACAAAACAATAAATTATCTTAGATAATACTTAGCAAGATGATACAACAAAAATGAGACATACCACATTAAGGAAAACATCGCCAACTTTCTGCTTAACATCCCAGGATTCTAGCCTCTTCCGTAGTTCTTCTAGGAAGACTTCGTGCAGTGCCAAAATTGCTGGAACTTGGAAGAAAATTTCGTCCACCAGTGCTGCATCCAACAAACTGACATTCTCCGGACTTTTTAGTGGATGCATATATTTCTGAAAAGGAAAATAATACAAAATATTATTATCACTAAAGAATATTCTACATAACTGCCAACTAATACAGAAAATAAGATAGAATATCATTAATTGATTTGGTATTTATATTGTAGAGCTCCATTTTCAATAGAATGATTTGACCCTTAAATGTGAAAATATTATACACAATAAACTTAAGTTAGTGATAGGTATCTTTCACTTTACAAAAACATTGTCAATCTGTTTAGTTTGACAATACTTTTGTAAAACAAAACAGGCCTGTCACTTCAATTGAAGTTTTTTGTGTAGATTTTTTTCACGTTTAAGGGTTAAATCATTCAGTTTAAGATAAAATCGTTACAAAGCTACAAAAATTACAATGAATAAAAAAAGGAGAGATATCTGATTGAGAGCATATATGTATTGTATTTTTAATGCAAAACTTAAATTTAGGACCTTACCAACAGATTATGCTTATTTTCAGTAATAATGTACGTAATTTGTAAGATTTTTGGATTTAAAAAAAATAAATTCAAGCTTGCATATTTCAACTATGAATTTCAAAATGTATCGTAATAGTGAGTGAGTCAAGATTTATATTATACACTATCAAGAAGGTCAAACCAAGTACCATAAACACTCATGTATATCAAGAAGGTCAAACATAGTAAACACTCATGTATGGTATATCAAGCTCTTCGAAATACAGTGATAAAAGAAACAAATAATATATATCTCAGCTCTTTGATTTGTTTAGTATTCAATTTTTATCCATGGACATACAAAACAGAAATAAATTTTGTTTAAGGAAATAGTTCAAGAGGCTTCTTATTTGACCCTTTTTGAGAGATGCTACAAGATATCTAATAGAAAACGCAAGCATCAAGCTTGTACATATGATACACATGAGAGAACACAGACTCCCAAAACTTGTCTACAGAGAAGTAGTCGGTTGACAGAGGAAGTACAAGCAGTCTGCGGAAGTAGCTGACTTTGTGCGGAGAGCCTCAAGACTGGAAGAAGGTGGTTCAAGATCCTGGGAGGTGGAGGGAAAGCTATCTGTTCTCGAGCTAATTGGCATCTCAACAGCTAGATATATGAGAAAATATCAGCGTGACCAGACTACTCAGCGGAATCTACATTACTGCGATGTCTGCAGAAGAAAGTGCGCATCTGGGATCGAGGTATTTTCTTACAGAAGAGGAACAGCTCAAGATTGAATTTGAAATGGCAAGGGGATCTTCAACAACAAAGCCCAGCAACGACGAAGATGACAAGGTATCGAAAGGCTTTTGAAGTGACTTCAGACATTAAAGGAAGATAAAAAAATTAATTTTATGTTAAATACGAGTATGCTAAAATGTCTTATGGAACAAAAATAAACGACCAATCAAAAAGGTTTTTTCTGAAAAGCTTTATTTACCTAGAGAGGGGTAATTTTTTTATAAACAAATCTATACACCATTCCGCCGTTTCCCTGTCGGGGAAGGCAGGAAGATAGAGCGCCGCATTTTTCTATCTGGACATACATATTTCGCCTTCTTAACATCCACCTACTGAAATTCCATCTTTCAAAATTTCATTAACTTGTTCAATCATACTTTTCTCAGCTTTTTCTCCCACGACACATCTTAAGTATTTTTTGTACCATACAGCTGAAAATCCGAAAATCACAACCAAGTTAGTAACCAACGTTGGTGATACTCCCCTCGAATAACAAGGTAATTTATCCGCGTAGTATTCGGAGGTACTCGTATGTCTTGACGATCATATGGGTCCTATGACTTGACGATCGTGTACACTTAAAAATAAATAAACATGGCGTGATGGTGATGATAACTCAATTTCTAAAAAAAATATATTTCTTGACAAACCAGGTTTAAAGCACAAATTTTCACGTTATCGTTTTCCATTGTTTCAATTTCAAAAAGTGGCGGGAAAATTTTCGAGTTTGTATTTTATGTTGTTACGGGAACAGTTTGGAGGGCAAAGTAGTTGGACGAGAGCCAAATGTGTCTCATCTGGAAAATATTCAATTGTGTAATGCGGTACTACCATGTGATTTGCGCTAATCTCTTTACTAGTATGTTTAATAATTCGAATAAGCGAATGGAAACGGAAAAAACCCCAACAAATATCATCAGATATGTTTTTTGGCTGGATTCCATATTGCGTACTTTACTACGATGAACCAATGTTAAAAAGATGCAGCCAACCTATGCAAGTCCTATCGTACCAGGGTCATACTAAGGTCAGCTCACATGTAACATTAGGGCAGCAAACTGTATAACAAAGGTCAAATGGGAATCCAGTCTTAATGTAATTTGCAAACCATTAATTCGAGAAAACTAAAAAGGTATATGTTTCGTTTAAGGTCATTATTTTATAAATGTATACTTAACATCTTAACAAAGAACTATAGATACATTTAGTTCTATGTGTCATTTCCTTTGCTGAACTAGACGTTTGCAGATTCACATATTATTCAGCTTCCTGCTTGATTTAAATTGAAATATAAAATTGAAACTAAGTTGGGCGTATAAATGCAAAAAAGACTGATCCCAAAGTTTACTCTTTCTGAGATAATTGAATAAACATCCAGTCGATTTGTAATGATTTATATTTTTAAAACATTGATGCAAAATATTTTTGTAAAAGGACTCCTTTAACTTGAAATATGAAGATGAGGAAGTACACGAACAACAAATCACTAGATTATAATGAAATCTTATTTTATGAGATTTCATTATCGACCTCCTTGGCCCAGATGGTAACACGCTGGTCGATTCAAACAAATCACTAGATTATAATGAAATCTTATTTTATGAGATTTAATTATCGACCTCCTTGGCCCAGATGGTAACACGCTGGTCGATTCTCGTTGGAACCCAGATTTAAAAAAGGAGTTTCATTTCAAGGCTCTGAAAGATCTTTTTAGCTTTATTTTTTTTTTTAATTTTATTTATTTATTTTACACATGACATGACAATATACGTAATTTGCGAAAAAAAACAACAGGTAGTTTAATTTGGACACACAATTTTAATGGATCTGGGTTTGCTGGCTTTCACTTGTCGTGTCCCCAGTAAACTAGGCTTTTGCCTGTATCTCACTGAGGGCATATAGCATGAAAAAATAAATCGATATTTTTTTCCGATTTTTGATTACATAAAACCCCGTTGCACATTCTCATCAACCTGACAAACAGTGACACTCAATTACATAGGAGTATGTATACATCACGCGAAATCAAATTCCTCACACTTCATCACTCCAGACAGACCAAAACATTCCTCCCACAATATACCGCATGTAATCATAAAAAATAGCAAAAAATACACTCAAGAGCCCACACAAACCTTTTCTACAAGTCATTTCTCTTGCAGGCCCAAGTACTCAAACTCCTGTCGCAATAACAACCACGCTCCGATTGACTGCCTTAATTGTTTTCCTCCCTTTGCCTTTATTGAATTCGGCACCCCATTGTAGTTGGTTGGAAGAGTTTGCCACATGGAAATAAATCCGCCACGCTATGCTGTATATAACGAAAGCGTAATACAAATAACTATGAAATACCTTTTAAACTGGCTTGACATTTTTTAAATATAGGATTAATATATGCTTATTCGATATTTCAAAGAAATGAAAAATGTGTTTTATGTATTCGTTCCTTCCCTTTGTTTCGGTTCATTTCCTTTGATTCCTTTCCTTTTTTACAGTTTCCTTTGGTTGCACAGCCCTTTAAGATATTTAACCTAATGAACCATTCCTCTCCAGGCTCTATCCCTCTCAAGATCATTTCATTGGATGACTCCCATAGGTTTTAGGTCCCTCGTCATACACCAAACTAACAATTAGGTGTTTAATCGTTTATTCTCTTCGCTGTCCTTTCGCTGTTCATTCGTTTTAGATGTCCCAGCGACCTATATTTTTGAAGTTGTCCATTAATTTTTTCGGCATGACATTCATCCAACGTTTCAAGGGTGTTCCAACTTATCTATTCCATATTCTTAGTTTCTAGATCAGTAAGTTTCTGGTCGTCAACATAACACAATCGAAGCAATTCAAAATCGATGGGATATATTGTGTAATTTTTTTATCTAAGTAAGGTTTATTTAAAACATTGAATTGGCATGAGCATGATAAAGGGTGAAAAATAAAAAAATTAAACGAATTCTGTCAAAATCTGCCAAAATTGTAGTCAACAACAATATTCAAGTACCAACTTTGGTGTATGGAGGTGAAAAAATGATGAAAGGAGCCGAATTAATAATTAATGCTGTACGAATGCGCGTATCGAAAATAATTTATGAATGACAATACGGAATGAAGTGATTCACTTTGTTTTATTGCATTAGAAAAACACATATGGTGACAATGTATGTTATAATAGATAAATCGGGTTGAATGTGAACTTAAGGCTTATGTATTAATATGACGAAGAGCACTTGGAGATGGTTTGGGCATGTATAACGAATTGATGACGAAAGACTAACAAAACAAATACAGACTACAAATGTGAGTGAAAGCAAGACCAAGGAAACTATGATTAGATCAAGGGAATGATATTTCGAAATTGAAAATAAAGAAAATGTAAAACGGAGTTGTATGGGGTGTAAGTAAAGAAGGCGAATTAAGTGTGTCGCGATAGGAAAATCTGGCGCTCTGTCCTCTCTTCCTAGCCTCACAGAGATACGACGTGATGGGTATTATTTATCATTTCCTATGCTCTAATAATAGTTTAGACCGAAAAAAAAGCATTAGCACAATCCAACGATTTCATTTTACTTTGAACCAGCTCTGTATTTCAGACAAATAAAATCTTTCGTAACCCCACAACCCTTTAAGAATGACAGGCATTGCCGTTATATAAACAACCCCAATAAAACGAAAAAACGTAACCAGGCGGGTCGAATTGTACGAGTAACATGTAGAACGGCACGTAGCCGAGACGAGACATTCTGAGGATATCTGATGACATAAAACAATCTGTCAACGAACAATTTGTTGAGCAGGATGGTGAAGAAATTCCTCGGTTATCACGGGAGCTGAATGTAGGACGTGAGCTAAATTGGGACGTTCATGTGCAACAGTTGAAATTTTGATAAAATAACTGCATTATGCAAATTCAGAGCAGACGTAGAAAAGTCACGAGATTCAGAGGAAGAGATAAATACAATCATCATAATTGAGATCCAAACAGAAGGTAAATAAAAAAAATATTACATAACACTATAAAAGACCTCCGTGGTCTAGTTGGTAAGACGTCTGTCTTCCAACCAATTAAAAAGTACATGGTCGTGTTCAACAAACATCACGCTTGTACTACAAATAGGATGCTTGGATTTTTTTCTTGTTAGCATACATATATACATACCATCACGCAGTGTCCCTATAGGTGTAGGAACCTATAGGTGAAATATACATTCCTTGGTTTTCCTCTACTACGCCTTCCACTAACATTTGCATTGTATATTTGTTTTATTAGTCTTTCTTCATTCATTCGTTTCACATGCCCAAACCATCTTAGAGTGGTCTTCTCCATCTTGCTCAACACATCAGCCTTAAGTTCACACTCATCCCTAATCAATTCATTCCGTATTCCGTCATACATAGTTGCCCCATGTATTCTTCTAAGTGCACGCATTTCTACAGCTTTATTCGGCTCCTTTCAGTCTTGTTCCACGTCCACGTTTCACTTCATATATTAACGTTGATACTAAAATACTGTTATGGACTATCATCTTGGCACATTTTGAAACTGACTGGCTTACTGCCAGGTGGCAATCTCTTTCAACCAATCAAACCAAAGTAAATAAAGAAAGTTAGATATCCATAGTAAAATATTCAAATAATAATTACAAAATTCATGATCAATGTACACAGTAAAAATAAAAGTGAGATATCAATCAAAGGAAAAGAAAACTTGGTTACAAGAAGTTATGTGCGAGATGGGTGCCCAGAATGCTCACACCGGAGCACCGTCAAAATCGCGTGACCGCCGCGCGTGAATTGTGGGATCGTTTTGCACAGGAGGGAGAAGCTTTTCTGAACTCTATCGTGACGGGGGATGAGACGTGGGTGTGTCACTACACCCCAAAAATCCAACGATCAGGAGGTCGAGGAAGCTATGAAGAAGTGGCTGAAAGAGCTGGCGGCGGAGGTCTATTACACTGGCATACAAAAGCTGGTGCCCCGACTACAGAAATGTCTCGATCTCGACGGCGATTACGTTGAAAAATAGTTTAATATATTTGTGAAGTATCCTGTGAATTTCAATTAAATACATGCATTTTTCGATCCTACATAAATGTTGTAACCTTACTTTCTAGATCACTGTTCCCCAACCGGTGGTCCGCGGCCCGGTGCCGGGCCGCAGACTTTCCGCCGGGCCGCAAACAGTATGCCAAATTTCAAGTAATTCGCCATGCAAAAATATTAAATATAGGATTTTCATCCATGTCCTCAATAAAATCGAAACAAAGGAATAGACTGGACGTGAATGCAGCACTTCGTCTATCAGAGACAGCACTGCAGCCAAGAATATCCAATATATTAGCAAAGATGCAACAGCAGGTTTCGCATTAGTTTGTTGCAAAAACCCCATTGTTTTTGTTAAATTTTAATTGTATCAGACAATGTTACAATTAAAATTGTTTAACTGTTATATGTATATTTGTTAGTTATAGTTACATATGTCCATTTGTCACAATATAAGTTAAAAAAAAATTAAATAAAAAAAACATTTTTATTTCAGTATTAGTGGTCCGCGAAATTTTTTTCCTTTTTTTATCGGTCTACAGGTCTAAAAGGGTTGGGGAACACTGTTCTAGATGACCCTCGTATATGTTTCAAGCCTGAATTTCGCCTTATAAAATCGTTCTACACAAAATGATATTATGGTTTCTTAAATATATCAAAACAGGTAAAATAAAAGATATACTCGTATATGTATATGTGTCCAAATTAATTTTACAAAATAATATATCTACATTATCTTTTTCCGCTTGAGAGGACAGGACTTTAGTGTTGTCACCAGAAATTAAGGTTGATATCTTTTAAAAAACGTCCCTATCACCACATTTAGTTAATTTATTGTTTTCAATGCAAAAAAGATTATGAATGGAAAGGATTAAAAATATGACGACCTCTGTGGCATAGTGGTAGAATACTCCTCTTCCACACAAATATTAAGAATTCATACAAACGTACCATCACACCATTTCACTGTCGGGATAAGTAGAGAGGACAGGACGCCAATGTTTCCTTCGCCTTCACATCCATATAACTTTACATACAGTTATTTCTGTTTCTCATTCTTCTTACCTCTCCTTTCAAAATTTCATTAATTTGGTGCACCCATACTTTCTTGTGTGTCGTCTACACGACATCTACTCAAGCTTGCATTGTGAATTTGTTTAGTCAGTATTTCGTCTCCCATCCGTTTAACATATCCAAACCATCTTAACGTACTTTTTGTCACCCTATTTAACAGATCAGTTTTTAGTTCAAATTCATCTTTAATAATTACGTTTTTAATCATAAATCGACACACCACATTATAGCATGCACCGATTCCTATCCTTATTCGACTCCTTTCATAGAATAGCATTTATAACAATGTCAAAGGAGTCAAGGAGTTAAGGAATAAAGCAACACCCCCTCCCCCTCATTGTGCTATCATCAACATCACCATCACATGCCCCTATTCGAGTAGGCCGAGAGAACTTATATTAAGATAATTTTATCTTAGCATACACCTTTCGCTTCTGTCACGTCCATACTTACACATTGCTATGCAGTTGTGTTACGTTTTTTTTTATGTACAGTGAAATTTTCAATAAATGCGAATCTAATATTGAAAATTGCCCATAAAATCAAAACGTTCTAACCGACTTAATCAATTCGTATGGTAATCTTTTTACACAGCCGAATTGGTGATTCAGACATATTAAAGATCCTGGCAGGGAAACAAGATTGCCTTAGGTCCCATTAATCGAGCCTTCGGGTTGATAATCACTGGAGGAAGCACGGAACTCGCCGCTCGTCATCGTAAACATTTGGAATACACTACCATGCATCGCAGAGAGGCAACAACACTCGCAGTCTATTATATGCGAATATTGTTACCAGACAAACTTTTTTACAAGACTAATATTCTTTTTTTAATTTTTTGGGTACCATCGAGAATCGAACATACTTGTAAAACCCATGGATAGAATTCAAGCGTCTTACCAACTAGGCCACGGAGTTTGTTTATTATTGTAGTGTATACAACAATATTATTGTTCAATATTGCGCTTGCGTTATATACAGTACAACCTGACAGGTTTATTACAATCAACCAAAATTGTATTCGAAAGGCTTGAAATGAAAACCAGAGTGATACCATTATTTTTTTATTTCGAACCCGCAACCTGCGAATCGGAAGACAGATATCTTATCAACTAGGTCTTATCAACAACAACAATCCAAATCTTATTTCTTATGCTGAAATGAGTGACAGTGTACGACGCAAAATACGATGCATAAGTATAAAATAGCATAACCTGAAACGGGTCAAGGTAGTATTGCATAATTCCATATTCGAATTGATAATAAAATAATAATAATAAGATTATTTATACACATACATATGTGTTACGTTGTTACTCGTACCTAATTAAATATCCCATTATGTTGTTTATAGTTAAGGCATTAACGTTGTGGAGGTTTAAAGACATTGTAATTTATTTTTAACAAACACTGTTTATTCCACTTTTTTTAATAAACAGTGTTTGTTAAAAATAAATTACAATATCCCATTAGGAGAGAGCTCTTTAATGACTTTATTAATGGCAAAAAAGGAAACTTATAAGGGCCACTAAATAAATTGTAAGTAAAATGATGTCTCAAGTTGACAGAGGGAGAGCGAACAGTGACTAGCTTAGTGAAGGTATTCACATAGGCATGTGAGTGAATTACTAATGCAAACGGAGAGTGTGTAATGAGGAATTGTTGGATATAATATTGATGTGGTTGTTGAGATTATGACGCAGTTGAAATTGTGTGTGTGTGATAGCTTGGGATTAAAGTGTGTGTAAGGATGAATATTTTAGCAATGACAAATACATATGAAATATTTTAACAATAACAAACACATATGAAATTTTGATTAAGCAATGTGACCACTTCGCCACAAAGCTTGTATAGTGAAGCGATTCTTGAAATCCACAAAATGAAAGATTTTTAGAATTGTTATGCACTCCATGGTTCACTTTTTCATTAAAACAATGTAAATTTTAAATGATGCGTAAATATAAAAAAAGTTAAAACCGGGAATTTAATGAGGTTTATTTACAAAACCTCCAGACAGCTTTTAAGCCGCTGACTCCAGTTAGCGGCAGAATATATGGAGGAGTTGTGAACTTGTTAAGTTGGATTTTAATATGTGGCGAAACAACCGTATTCAATAAATACGTTTCTAAAATAATATTAAAAGACACAACGACATTATTCACATAACGATCATCTTGGCTTAATTGGTAAAATGCCTGTCTTCCAAAACAAAGGTTGCGAGTTAAATTCCCGTTGGTACCTTTTCTTTTAAAGGTTCCTATCTGGTTTTCACTTGAGGCCTTTTTTAATATCTGGCTGGTTGGTTGGAAGAAATTTCTTGATACAAATTTCAGTGGTTTTATTATTGTATGACCTATGTGACCTAGTTGGTAAGGTAATCATATCCACCCGGGCGTTTCAGTTTCAATTTCCGATGACATCAATTTTTTTTTTAATAAGGGTTCCAGTTTGGTAAATCAATTCGTTTGCTAAAGATAATCGCGCACTAGACGTGTTCGTGCATAAACACATGCGGTAGTCTTATAATTCCAACACGTTAAATTATGAACTGCAAGTTCTACTCCAGAGGTTCTAAGCCCGAAGGTTCTATTGATGGGGCCGAAGGCAACATTGTCTTCCAGGCATGTATGTTCTTTAATATATCCGTATCAAAAATTGGAATTTGTTGAAAGGCACCATACAAATGAATGAATTGTTTAGTTATTCCCAAATTTAAAATAATATTAACTTCTATTTGTCACAAAAAGTATTTCCCATATGCTGTAACCTTCTGATAATTGCCGATTTTGCGTATTAAGTAGAGTGATTTGGATATGTTAAACTGATGGATGACGAAAGACAAGCGTCTTACCAACGACCTCCATGGCCTAGTTGGTAAGACGGTTGTCACCGAACCCTGAAGGTGTGGGTTAAATCACCGATGGAACCAAGATTTTAAAAAAGCTAGTCTGGTTTGCTAGTCTCTTAAACATTTTTGCTAGTTGATTGTAAGAGATTGCCAAATGGCAATAATGGCCAGGTTGTACCGTAAATAACGAAAGTGTAATTCAACACAATACAATACATGGGAGTCGTGATAGAGGACAACCGAGAAAGGTATTGGTAGACTATGTGATTGAAATTTTTAAAGTGATAGAAACAAAAGGAGCTGTATGAGAAGATATATGGATGTGGAGAAGGCGAAGGAAATGTCGCGAGATGAAAGTTTCGCACTCTGTCCTCTCTGCCTCCCTAACAGGGAAATGGCGTGATGGTATGTATCATATATATGTTACGTATTATGAAATAATGTAAGTAAATTTTTTTGTCAAACAGGCAACGAAAATATATTATGACTATATTTTTAGTCGCATCGCTATTTTGTGGGGACACATTCTATTTTAGCTACGATAATTTGAATGAAGGTCGACGATTATTAATTAAAATTCTTACATTATAAAAACAAATATTTCTCGGTTTTCAACATTAAAAAATATATATTTCTTGTTTACTCGATGAATATTATAAAGGAATTTCAATGTTCGACTATTAATTATGTCATATGAATCTAATCCAAAGATAAAGTTATACAATATTTCATAACATAAAAATAAAATATTTCAATATTTTTTGTTACTTATTCACAAACTAAATATACTCGTAGACATATAACATAAGATACTAGAAAAATCTTATCAGTGAGTTTTCAAATTTATCAAAAATTGTAGTATCGAACGTAGGTTAAAATATGAGTACTGTTTATTCCACTTTATATAACGGTATAACCTTATTGGTTTCGAGGTTTTCATTTCATCATCAGGGGATCACAAACAAGAAACCGGCAGGGTTATATTAGTATAACATATTAAGTGGAATACACAGTGTTTGACTAATCAAATTACAACGTATTTAAACCTCCACAGTGTCAACGCCTGAACTATAAATAATATTCTGGAATATTGATGAAATCAACTAACGTACTTAAAAAACGATGTTAACATAGAAATAAAATATTTATATGTATTGCAGTTATGTTGAGAATGGGTTATTTTCGAAGTTTGCCGGCGGATTATTAGAAAAGCCTTCCTTTTTGCTAGACTATTTTACTAAGTTACCAAAAATAGAGAAAATGAAAACAGAATAATAAGAATAACTGGTTAATCTTGATTTGCTTCAGAACTTCGAAAAGAGTATGTTGTTCAGCATAATGTAGTCCGTGATATCTAACTACAAAAGGAGGCTGTGAAATGTTTCAGGTCGCAACAGACCACGAAACTGTTGCGCCCTTGCCTTAGCAAACTTTTCAAGCCGTTATCTTCTTATCGTATGAGTTACGCAAAAAACCGACATTTATGCGTATTTTGTTCAATTGTGTATACAGTCACGCCAATTTTGTCATCTAATTTAGTTTGCCTGTAATTTTAAAGATTATTAAAAAAAGCACTTTTTTAATAATGATAAACCGAAAATCGTCGCCGTTGCAGCCAGCGCCTATTAGTTAAGGGTCACCCCGCCTTTTAGTCGAGTGTCACCTTGCCATTCCAACATCAATTCAGTTAGAAAATGAAGATCTACTATTGAGTTTCTTTTTTAAGTGAGTTAAGCGTTGTTCATCGGTAAACTCACCGACCACACCGCTGTACTGGATCCGATGGCACACCGAAGTGAGGCGATCGGAGCACACCTGCATGTTTTTTTTTCTTCTCTTTTTGAAAGAAGAGATATGACTGAACTCGTGGGTATCTTTATACTTCCGAATGCTAGGCGGAAAAAAATTCTATGTCATTCGAAGGGAGTGGCACAGCACAGGGTTCGAATTGACGACCTTTCGCAAGGAAGTCCAGTGCGTTACCGCACGGCCATGCACCTCAATATTATATGTAAAACTGCGCAAAGCTGGACTATTTTTATGATTTTTTCAACACTCCAACCAGTAGATTCTTGATTTTTTTGCGAATGTTGTATTTAAGGCCAAAGCTTGTTATTGTACACTTTACCTTTCAAACAACTCCACAAAAAGAAATGTCGACTATTAAATCGGGTGATCTTGGAGGCCAGTGCACGACGCCAAAACGCGAGATTAAACGACTTGAATAAAAATAGTCAAAATGTATTCGCGTTCTTCTTATAGTGTTTACTTGTTCATAATGATTTTCGCACTATTCTGTTACATAACTGTCAGCAAAATAATGAAAGATGATTTTAAAAAAAACTACAGCGTTTTCCAATAGGGTTATGATATTTGGAACACCTCGTCCGTGTGATTACGCCAACTTTCAAGTATGAGAAGTCCTCAGTTCTGAGTACGTTTTTTTTTGTATTGGTATGTTAGCGGTAAAACTCAAATGTATGACTTAGATCAAATCGCCACGAGTACGCACTCAGTCTATCTTGTTACTTAACTGACCCATAATATGAGCCAATATACCGCCTGTATTGTCTGCAAAGCGTGTAGTGGGCCAGTCCTTGGAAACGTGTTGCATAGTTTGCACTGTATTATTTGTTTTGTGTATTTATTTATTTAGTTTATAAAATAATAATAAACTAATTTAAGCCTTAATCATTTCAATCTATCAGTTTACATCAGACAAATTAATGTTACAAAATACACTGACAATGAAAAAAATGGATGCTCCCGGTTTCATTAATACTTATTGGCATTTCGTTATAGTACCAATTATTTTGACTTTGATATTTTGGTTTTTGGAAGCCGAAAGTTATCGCTACTTCTTGTGGATAATAATAACATATACCTCAATATTGTGCATCTTATATTTTTAGTATACTTTATTAACAAATATTATGTATATTATCTTAAAAATAAAAACATATTGGGGTAGGCAAAGAGAACAAATATCTACTACATTCTATCCTTCTATCCATAGACCTCGTCATGGATACTCTCCTGTCTCTCTTTCAGAATTTAATTAAATTAATCGAAACACATTTTTCTACATTTCATAAATTTTTTATTTCTAATTGTCTACTCACAAACAGAAAAATAACTATCGAGGTAAGAAATGTATATACAGGGTGTCTCAAAAAATGTGTATACATTGAATGATTATAAATTCAGTATTTGTTAAGGTGTATCAATATTAAAACTCCAATTTAAAGAAGACTTACGTAGATTTTGTCGAGTTATAGCAAGTACTTTAATTCATTTCGGTTCTGGTCCATGCACTACTGATAACGTAGAATCGCAAACATCATGAAAAATTTGTTTTGGTATTTGGGCGCATTATCTTTCAATGGCTGCTCTCAATTAATTCACTGTTTCGGTTGTGTGCCATAAACTTTATTTTGGTTGAGTCTCCATAAAAAAGTCCATTTACGTGAGGTCTGGAGAGCGCGGAGGGTATTCAATGCTACATCTAGGTTCAAACCACCTGTTCGGCCAAATCTCATAAAGATAAGCCGTCACATCACGATGGTAATGAGGACGTGCACCATCTTGCTGGAAATAAAAGTCCTCCTCATCCCCAAAGTTCTCACGAAAACGTGATATGACAAATTCCTGCAACAAGTTTAAGTAAACGGTGAAAATACATTTTTTGGGACATTCTGTATTTTGGGCTAGTTTATTTTATAACCACGCAGAATATTCCGCAGTAAAGCTACTTGTGTTATATTATTTACTCCCTCGGAATTTTCACTTGAGTTATGAATAAGATTTTTCTGTCATAATCTTCAAACTAAGTGACACTTGGATTAGAAAGAGAGGTATAAAGCCAAAAAGCGTGGATGAGTAATGGTGAAAGAATTTGAAATTTTCAAACGAGATAAGATACAAATAGAAAAGCATGTTTTACATAACATTACATAAACACTGCTGTGGACAAACAAGAAATTAACGCACATGTCCCTTTTGAATACAGGAATTCCGCAAATTGTTTATTTAATTTTTGTCTCTCTGTTTACTCGGTTTTTTAAATAAACACATGAAACAGAAGTGCTAAAAAGAAAGATTTGTCTGTCACAGGATAAATAAATTATCTAAATATAAAATTAAAGATGCACTGAGACAAAAATACTCCATGCAAATAATAAAATGCAAAGCTTAGATAAAATATTAATTTGAAAACTTTCGTAATGATAATGATTTTGCCCCTAATCATCATCATTCCTAAGTTGGTTGGTTAGAACCATTGTCTTTCCACCAATGTTTCGGGATCGATTCCCGATGGTGGTCAAAGAAAGGTTTCAGTGGTTTAAACAGTTCCTAACTAGTAAACGTATGTGAGTGTGCAGTCTGGCAGAATGTTACCCCCGTGCGAAATACTTCCGATACTTATAGACGAATCGCGAGTGACGTGCTTACTCCATGGTTTCTGTCTCAAAACTCGCTTGATAGTACCGGTTGATGTCTGGCAGCAGTGGATATGATGAATAGCATAAGAAAAACGAATCATTCTTGCATCACGGACCTTTGGGAGCTTTAACCTTATGAATCATTCATCTCCTAGCACGTCGAGCCCTCACAAACTAAAGCTTTACGGGGTGCTAAAGACTTTATAGTTTTTATCGTTAATGTATCCTTCAGTAATTGAAAATAAGATATGGAGTTTTATACACATCAATAACAGTTCTATGGATAAATATTCAGGATACAACCTGGGAGTATGGAGAAACTGGTCGGTTAAACTAGCAAAAGTACTAGGCCATGAAAATGAGCACACGCTATAAAGTTTGATCTCCTGTGCAGTTCACCGTTGAATATGTGCAAAACGCCTACGGGATGTCTCAAGACCGCTCTAGATAGAGTATGTTTACAGAAGAGTGACTTCGTACAATATCAGAACTAATTGTGCAAAAACTAAAAGTGAAAGAGGTCCAAAGTAAAGAGAATCAAGGCAGCTGACCAGTGGCAGAACAAATCGGCATTCAAAATGAGAACTGGATTATTAGACGCATCATGGATACGTTTTATTCCCTATAAGTCCCAGGGAATTGTGTGGAGTTATTCTTCTTCCTGTGACTATGCAAACCTATACTCGATTTGCAGTCGAGCACAAATATCGCACCTCCAAGATGGAGCAGAGGCGTCGTCTGAAATTGACCGCTCACACTACCGCCTTCTCCCCAGCTCCATCAACCAGTTAATATCATAGATCACATTTCCCATCTGGAATATAGCTCTCCAATTTCGACGGTCTTAAGCAAGAGACTCTCTATCGTCAGTATTTATTTCAAAATTCATGTATTTAAGAAACTTTTATATTTATCTGTTATTTATGCATTATATGCATAGATAACAGATAAATTTAAAAGGTTCTTGAATAACAACTTCCATCTAGAAGAAGCGTGATATCAGACTTCCCGCGGTCAAAGGATATGCAAATAAGAGCAAGGATTGAAAGCAGAGCGCCCAAAAGAGAAAATTGTGAAAGTCAGTGAAATAAGTCTATGTTCAACACAGAATACAGCTGACGAAGAAAAAAGTGACCATGGAAATGGATATGAAAATAGCATGACACTCAATATGGTTTTCATTTGAAAATATTCGTATATATGAATACGGCCAACAGAGTGCCATAGAGAATTATGGAAGTCAAAACGAAGGCCTACGAGTATGTCTTAAACGAAAAATGGCAGATGGAGATGAACAGTAAAATTGACAAAATAACAATCCTGATACAGTAAAATTGACAAAATAACAATCACGAAACATGATATTAATAATAACCATATGACCAACAACAGGGAAAAGTTAAAGTACTAAAGATAATCCCTTATTTTATTGCGTGCAAATAATGAAGGCGCCACAAGTCATTTCATTTCTGCATTAATGCCAAAAACCATGTTTGATGATAGTAATAAAGTGGAAAATGAACCGTGTAATGTCAAAATAAATTAACACATTCGTGTTCTGATCAAAACACAACAGATGTTTTCTGATCGTGAAAAATTTTGGCGCCATCCGCTCGACCTCGGATGTCAGATCTGTGGCGCAACATTTTGCAGGAAGTCGAAATAACAACAACGGCGCCATTTTCCCTTTCATGGCCAATCCATGAACTCGAGTAAATTCTTCGAGATTCAGAATTCGCGGAATTTTGAGAATGTGGAACTTTTTAGGAAAGGGATGTTTGGATATAAAACAAAGCGTGTTTTCTCTTGAATATACACATTTGAAGCTTGTTTAGGTTAACACATAGACTACTGAATATATTTTTTTAAATCACGGCATTGCTGAAAATATCTTAAAAAATTGAAAAAAGATGAGAACAGGTAAAATTCATTATTATTATACGAGTACACCCTTAAAATCCTATAAGTACCATTATGTCACCCCGGACTCACTTGTTTTTTAAATTATTTCAAAGATATTCGGAATACAAAGGCAATTTTGAACACCCAGCAAAAGTTTATATGAACGCCTATAGGTGTTTTGAGCACTGAACGTGTTAAACTTGCAAAATAAACAACTACTAGAAACAACTTGGAGTTTTCCAATTAAGTACACACCATTCATAACATATGGGCTTAACATTATGTCTCTCGACATTTGGATGAGGTTCTATTGCTTTACGACATCATTCAAGTAGTCAAGAGACATATTTTCAGTAGTCAAAATGTTTAACCTTGACAGGTAAAACTCCGCAAAGACTTTCTTCACAATTTACACGCTGCGACATTATGACAACAATATCGATATGCTCAAACCTCGAAATCGTAATTATTGTAATGTATTCAAAATTAATAATGTCATCTATGAATACTTAATGAAAGTAATATGTCTTGGAAATTTTCATAAATATTTGACATATCGATTGAAAACACACGGTTTTAAACGCGTATAGACCGTTTTATACTCGACCAGTTGTGACGCGTCATTCGGACGTCATCCTCTTTGATTTACTGGTTCTGCGAGAGTGATGACCTAAAAAAATATCTCTCGCCATTATCACTGGTGCATTTATAGCCATCGCATTGTATTGTAATGTAATGATCACAGTAGATATTTGTAGCTAGACACACACAATAAGTCAGTAGGTACTTGTAACAAGACGAGACAAATATCTACTGTGATCACGAGGTTGTATTGTCTTGTTACAGTAGGTACTTGTAACAAAACAATACAATTATCTACTGTGATCACAATGTTGTCTTGTCTTGTTACAGTAGATACTTGTAACAAGACAAGACAATTATCTACTGTGATGACAATTATCTACTGTAATACACCTCAAAATAACATGGCAACTCCAAGCACTAAAAGTCGAGTTACCAAGCACTTAATATCGTGTCTAAAAAGACTAATACGCGATAAAACCCGTGAGTTTTCAATTAATATGCCAATAATAATATACGGATAGTTTATCTACAATAACAGGTATCAGTATTTATTCTGAATTGATCTATCAAGCAGAGTTGAGGTTCGCCACCCGCCCATCTCGCCGTGACTCTTGAGATGGCGATAAGAAAAGAACAGAGCTGAGGATTGGAGTGTGAAATATTTGTAGAAGAATGGAAAGAAATACGAATGAACTGTGTAATATTTTTAAGAGGAAATTCCTCGAAATATTTTTAAGCGAAACCAAACGAAAGGATGTATGTTAGAACGAATGATCTGCGTGAAAGTAGGATTATTGATCTGGTGTAGAAGAGAACGAAAGAGCATGTGATAATTTCAAAACGTGTGCTAGACACGTGTATAAAATAGTATTCATTTGTCGGTCCTCATCTTGCTGAAGGTGAAAGTTGGGTTGGAATGTTTGTTTGTGATTATAGGGTATGCACCAGTTATCTCAGGAGATGATCAAACAAAGTCAGATTTCTGGGAGAGATTGAAAGAGGTGCTGGAAAGCAAAATAGTAAATGATAAAACTATCTTGACTAGTGATTTCAGTAGATGGGTGAGATTGAAAAGGAACGGATATAAATGAGTATTCAGTAAGTTTGATAATTGAAAAGGTGATAGGCTATAAGAAGTACATGTACGTTAGGGGGAAATTGATATTTGCGATCGACTGATTTAAATCTGTGAATCGAAATTTAAGTATTGTATATCAAAATGATGCGAAACAAACAACAAATGCAAATTTGGTCTCCAATTCTGAAAAATGTCGCAACAGCTTTTTCAGAAGCCGATGAAGTGATGACATTTTCTTTTCACGGCCAATTCGTGAACTGTCTGAACCCGAAAATTTCAAATATTTGTTAAATTCCATGACTTGTACACATCCTGCTCGGAACTTGGTGCAAAAAGATGAACATAATGAGAAAACGTGCTATTTTTGTAACGATACTCTCCTCAATTACGCGAATATCTTGCGGACTTCCGAATCAGTTAATGGTATGGATAAAAGATTTATTTTGTTTTTAATATAAAAAGTGACTTTTGTGGCTCATTTTAAATTGCCACCACCGATGGTGTGGTGAATTGTCGATGTTTTTGTCTACGTCAGTGAGTTCTCAGATAGTTGAATATGTTCATTTAAATATGTTACAGTTGCAATAAACTCTCGTTTTTACAATTTGAAAACAAATATCACATTAATCAAATAAGAAAAATAAATTTTAAATCTTTCAACGACGCACATCAAAAATATTATTTTCGAATGACGCTTCCCAGGAATGATATTTATTTGCAATTTATTTTTAATAAAGATTTCTTCTTCTTGAGTAATGGTCGTTAACTCCTATATATGAAGGAATACAGAGGAGTTCACGGTCATTATTCAAGAAGAAGAAATCTTTATTTAAAAAAAATGCGAAAATCATTCCTGGGAAGTATCATTCGAAAATAATCTTTTTGGTGTGCGTCGTTGTTAAATGTTACTCTGAAATTTCTTGGTGAAAACTTCCTGCCTTAAGACAAGCATTAGGACATTCGTGGCTTAGTTCGCACGACGACTATCATCCAACCCGGAGGTTACGGGAACGATTTCAGTTGGAACGCAATTAATTTTAAAAAGGTTTCCAGTCACTTCAGGTAATTTTTGTCATATTTCTGCATATAGATTGTCACATGGCAAGAAATCTGCCAGGTTGCACTCAAGACAACGAAAAAGTAATACAAAACAATACATTAGCGTAGTACTAGGATAATTTCATTAATAAAATGTGAATGAGATTAGTCTAGAAGAAGTACGAATTGCTGTAAAAGACACGAAAAAAGGAAAAGCGTTATGTTGTGATGAAGTGAGTACAGAACTAATAGTATGTGAGGGTAAACGAATGATCGAGTGGCTGAGATATTTTTTCAATAAATGTTGAGAATTCAACTACACTCTGAAAGACTGGAGGAGTGCAGTTATTGTTTCGTTATATAAAGGTAAGGGTGCTAGAATGGAGTAACAGAGCCATTATTTTACTGAGTAAATAAGCTGTAGTAAGTGAACTGTACGGAAAAATTCTTATAGAAAGAGTGAGAAGAAAGACTGAAAAGAAGGCGTAAAATGCTCAGTGTGCCTTATTTAGTGGGAAAGGGTGTGTCGATCAGATTTTCTCTCTGTGTAGGGTTGCGAAAAATATTGAATGAATTTGGTGTTGAATATAAATTTAAACGTGATATTGCATCATTATAATATGTCGAAAGTAGAGCATGTATTAGAGGGAAGGTTGCCTCGAATAAGTGGTTTGATGTTTTAAAAGACGTAAAGTAAGGATGTGTTATGTCGTCCTGGTTGTTTGATATTTTCATAGATTCATGTGTGAAGGAACTACAGAAGTCAATGGGTGACATACAATTATCGAATGGGTATATATGCGCATTGATGTATGCTGCTGACATGGTAATGTTAGTGGATAATGAGGATGAATAACACATTAATTATGAGTTTGATAAGAAAAATCTGAGAATGAATGTTTCGAAATTCAAAGTTATGGTGATAGAAAAGCGTGATAGGGAAAGTAAACGAGATATATGGGTGACCAATGAAAGATTTAAGCAAGTTAAGAATTATTGCTCATAGGTAGTATTTTCTTAGATAATGAAAGAGTTACGACAGATATTGAACGGCATGTAGCAATATGAAACAAAGTCAATGGGGCACTGAAACATACATACTCGCACCGGGCAGTATAAAAATATGCAAAGATGATAGTCAATAACAGTATTTTAATATCAACTTTCATGTATGGAAGTGAAACGTGTAAGGAGACTGAAAGAAGTCAAATAAATGCTATAAAAATGCGTGGACTGAGAATACATGGGGTGATAATGTATGACAGAATACGGAATGAAATGATTGATTAGGCATTAAGTAAGATGAAGAACAGCACTATGAAATAGTTTGGGTACGTAAAAAGAATGAACAAAGAAAGGCTAAAATAAGAAATCTACAGTGCAACTGTGAGTGGAAGGCGTGGTAGAGGATAACCAAGGAAAGCATGGTTGAATGAAGTGAATGATATTTTGAAAGAAGGAAATGTAAGAGGCGAAAGATGTGCGTCGAAATAGAAAAGACTGGCACTCTTTCCTCTCAGTTTACCCTGACGAGTAAACGACGTGATAGTATGTACGTATGTATTATTTATCACATTTTATTTGATTATATTTTAAATGAAAAAAATAAGCTATCAAAAACGTTTCACTCGCAGACCTTAACATAGTTCTCTTGAATAAAGTTATGGGGCATTAAGTATTAACTTTTTTTTAATGATTCGTGCTATTCAAGTCTTCTGTTAATGGTTGTATTTATGAAAAGATAACCAGTGTACAAAAAATGGTGTATGTTCTTGAATCAAGAAGATTGATACGAACTGGTCTTGTAAAGCCGCACAGAGGGTTTTTTAAACAACCTGGTGAAATGAAAGCGTACTACTTGTTCTTCGCGGTAATCGCGATAAGACATTTATATCTGATGAATATTGGGAGTACTAAAATACATAAAACTTTTCGAAAATCCTTGTCACCTATAACAAAACGCTTTAAGAAGCATAATTTTTTTTTTGAGTTAGGCAATTCACCTACATAATTAGAAAACACCTTATTTCAGCTGAAAAATAAATATTGTCAACAAAAACAAAGTAACTGTTTGGAAAAACTTCGAATATCTGTGTCAATAACTGGAACAGACTCCAGAGGCGGATTTTATATGATTTGAGATTTAAATCGGATTTAGTTTTTTATAGTTCGTGTTACAAAATTTCCGTTTTCATACCAAATGTACTGGTTTTTTAAATCACACCAAGAGCATGACGTACTATGCTCTTGGTGTTATTTAAAAAAAAACATATAAAAATGCATTTGTTATGACTTATCAACGTGGTTTCACGAGAAGTACTTTCAATTGATGCTAATTTATATTGGGTTGATGCAAAAGTAATGATCGTTTTTTATGATCCCAGGTAAAAAAAATCCCAGGTAAGAAATGATGAATAGTATCTTCTTTTAAATGATTCCATTGTATAAAGGATGCTTTCCCCCTACTTTCTATTTAGTTTTGGCCTGGCCAGAGTATAGTGAAAAGCCCTTGTATTTTTTCAAAATGTCGGTCGATAAAGTGCATTTACGTCATTGTTTACTTTATGAATTCCGTAAAGACAATACCGCGAGTGTGGCAACCAAAAACATTTGCGACGTGTATGGAGCAGATGTCATCAAAGTTCGACAGGTACGAAGATGGTTTACAAAATTCCGATCTGAGGATTTTTCACTATTTGATAAACCACGTACCGGGCGGCCATTGAAGTCTGATGACGACAAGTTAAAAGTCATAATTGACACAAATCCATGTCTAACCACCAGGGAGATGGCGTCGATGATGGGAGTCAACCAAACAACCGTATTAAAACATTTGAAGCGTATGGGGATGGTTTCGCGGTACAACGTTTGGATACCTCATCAATTGTCGGCTGCCAATTTATTGGATCATGTTTCAACGTGCTTTGCTTTGAGTGCGAGACAAAAACATGAACCTTTTTTGCATCGTTTGGTAACAGGAGATGAGAAATGGGTCGTGTACAACAACGTGACAAGAAAAAGACATTGGGCTATACCTGGACAAGCCCCATTAACAACTTCGAAGGCCGAAATCCATCAAAAAAAGTAATGCTTTGTGTTTGGTGGAATTGTAAGGGTATTGTGTATTTTGAACTCTTGGAACGCAATCAGACAATTACAACAGAACGATATTGTCAGCAATTATCCAAATTGAACATCGCCCTTCAAAAGGATAGACCAGAATTGGTAAACAGAAAAGGGGTAGTGTTTCATCCCGACAACGCGCGACCACATGTGGCTTTGATGACCCAATACAAGCTAAATGAGTTGAATTGGGATGTTATCAAGCATCCACCGTATTGTCCAGATCTTGCTCCTTCCGATTTTCATTTATTACGATCGCTGCAAAAAATTTTAAATGATAAAAAATTTGATACAATAGAGCAGGTAAAAACATCCCTTACTACATTTTTCGCATCAAAATCCACGAAATTTTACACTCATGGTATTAATAAGTTGATAGAAAGATGGGAGAAGGTTATAAGAACTGATGAAAATTATAAAATTGATTGAATAAATATTACAAATCTAAAAAAAAATGTTTAATTGTATATGTAAAAAACGATCATTACTTTTGCATCAACCCAATATATTACTAGCTGAAAAGTCCATACAAGGATGTGCGAAAATACTTGTTGATTTTTACACTTACTTACATTCTACAATATGTCATCACGACATGCCCCTAATTATTTGCCTTAGCTTACCGGTGTCTCTCATTTTGGTTCTGCCGATCTTCGTTGGAGATCCGTGATATTCAATCCTCATTTAGAGATTGTCTGTGTTTATTTGTTTGGTTTCTTGTCGAAGTCGTCGTTGTTTTTTTTCCACCGCTTTGCAACAATACGCTCTTCTTCTGTTAATCCATGTATTTTAAAACGTTTTTTTTTTGTATAAAGTTTAGAAATTAATGGTCCCACTGAATGATATTAACTATATGGGTTTAATACGCCGAGAAAAATCAATGTGTTTTTGAATTTTATCGCCTTAAAACGTCATCAAATTGTGTGATATTTCACATAATAATTACCTTATTTTTCGGTGTGTGTATTTAGTAAACGTATTTTCATTTTTTTAGTAAAAAAGTACAAGATAAATGTTTAATTTTGTACCTACGAGTCTCTTACGATTGTCGACTTGTTTTACTTTGATAGCGAGTGTTTCAAAATTAGAATACTCTCGTTACGCAAAGCACATATGTTTTGTTTCATTTTCCCTTCACGGTCACAGTAGGTTGTGTTTCATTTTTAGCTTCACGGCACTAGGCAAATTATATAACAGATATTACAGTTTTAGTTTTAAAAATTCAACCGTATTTAAGAAATATATATTTTAGAGGAGTATAGATATTTCTCTTTTCTAATTTTTCTTGATCAATATGCCTGCAATTTCTATTCCTATTTTACTAAGATTGATATCCCGATATCCACAATTAGTTGATTTGTTTATCGAGTATAGTTAATATTTGCAACATCTCCCAGTCTGATGAAGACAGTAGTAATTGACTCCGCCCAAAATAATTAATTAAATGTAGCTGTCCAAAATATTGGATTCAATTTCAATGTTAGAAAAACCAAAATCATAACAAAATAAATACCAACTTCTTTCATAAGTCATAATAGGCAAATATATCCAACTTGAAACCATTGAATCCTGTGTATATATAAATAATAATAATAATAATGAAGTGTATATATAAATAATAATAAATGATTTATTATATAAGTTTCGAATAAATCGAATCTAACAAAATAGTATGACGCTTAAAAATGAGGTTGTGCATCTTTTGGAGAGCTTATAAATACCTTATCACCCTACATGCCACACCAATTTCAAACAAGTGGACAAAGTGTTTTGTGCACAATGTTATTTATCGGAAAGAATGGCACTCTCTTCCCTCTGTCTATCCCGACAGGAAAATGACGTGATATGTATGTTAGTTGATATATGAGAAATCCCTGTATATAAATAAACCCCCTTAAATAAATTCATGTATAGTATTATATCAATAAATAAAACCTATTCCGTCCCTGCGTTGTATACTCCAAGGAACATATGCTGGCGATGAGTCAATTGCATAATAGAAAATTGGAAATGTTACAGTCTGAAGGAGGAATCTTGAGACTAGAGCACGGAGCATGGAGCATCGAGCGGAGAAGAATATCAACTGTGCCCCTGACCCATTTTCAGCCGAAACGTTGCGAGCGCTTCCCTTTGATCTTGGAAAAATACCTCGAGGCAATTATTTTTTCTAGATGCCATTAAAATATATTGAAATCTTCTGCAACATTCTCAACGAAAACGCTCAAATTATTTTACCTAGGTATTAAAGATTTTGTTGATATTTTTCGTGGTTTCATCTGTGGTGATAAATGATTTATAATTAAGGTGGGTTCAGAAGTGTTTTATTTTTTTTTAAGTTGAAGAGATTAGTTAAAATTGAGGAATTTCACCACGTCTTTTAACTTTTAGATTTAAATAGACCAAGAAATATCGAGGAAACGTTAATGACAGCAAATTATCTCATTTTTTATCAATAAGAGATTGAACAACAATACCAAATTTTACAAATGCCTTAAATGTATATTATTTATAATTAAGGCGTTAGCAGTAAGCGTTAAAACCGGTAGGGTTATACCGTTATATTAAGTGGAATAAACAGTGTTTGACTAAAGAAATTACAATAACTTCAATACACTCATAATTACTCGTAACATATATTTATGCCAGTAAGTCAAAAACACAATGTGCCGTTTTTGAAAATATTCGAGCTCAAGTTAAAGATAATAAATTATGATATTGTTAAAATGTCGTAATAATATGTTAATTGTAGATTTTATTGAAATATTACAATTTCTTATTTACTTATTTATTATCAATAAGAAGAGTCTATCTCTTCCTCGCACACCTTGCACTTCTGACTTGTATTCTCACTTAGCCATTATTTCTTAATTAATTCTCTCGACATGTCCAAACCATCTTAAAGCTCTTTTCTTTATCTTACTTAAAACATCAATTTTCTCCATTAATTTATTTCTGATGTCTTCATTCCGCTTTCTTTCAAACATTGACCCTCCATATTTTTTCTCAATCATCTATCTGCACAGCATTAATCTTACTCTTTTCTTTCTTCTACCAAGTCCAAGTTTTATTTCCACATATCAAGGTGGGCGCCAACATACTATTATGTATTGTTTTTGCTACTGTTGATTTTGCGCGATTGTTGTATATAACATTAAGTGCTCAATTTACCTTGTTCCCTGTCGCTACCTTTCTTTTAATATCCCATTTAAGTCACCAATGACACGTAAACATACTGCTTAGATAACAGAACTTATCAACCTGCTCCAGTTTTAACGCACACACTTTTTACCACACTTCTTTCTATAACCACATAATCTTTCATTTCGCTACAGTCATTTTCAAACTTTTTACTAGATATCTCTCATATAACTCATATTTTATCATATCCCTAAAATTAAGTGCCTTTAATATATTATATTTATATTTACACCATGAGGCAAAAGACACAATGCATCATTTTTTTAAATGCCTAAATGATTTGAGTTTTTTAAAATTGGTTGAGTTAATGCCACGTTAATAAGGATACTACTTTTATATATTTATTTCATCAGAAACTATAAACATTCTTAACACGTTGCAAATGGAGGGAGACGCGTTCATAATAAACGTTCTATTATTGGCCGTTCGTTAAAAGTGGATCTTCATAAATGGTCGAATATATAATACATCAGAAAATATTATAATTTTGAAGAAAAAGTATTATTTCGATGAACGAAATATGGTGCCAGTCAGTTATATTTTTTTAAGTATGTGTTCTATCAAGCCTAGAAATATAGGTAGGTACATACGAATACGCCATTTCTCCGTTTGAAAAGGCAAACAGGACAGGTAGCATGATTTTTAAATCACGACACATATTTATTTATTTATACATTTACGGTCCATTTCTGCCATTAAAAATGAATACAAAACACAATTAAAATTTATAGTACGAGTGAATACAGAAAAATAAGATGCAATCAGAAAATACATAAATGTAAAAAAACTATCATGATTCATACAATCTGCTGTCAAAAAAAAAGTTTATACGTAATACGGCACACAACAACATATATTTAAACTCTGACTTATAGTAGAATGTTTCTTTGTTTCAAAATTTCATTTACTTGATCAAATCATACTTTCATTGGCTTCCTCTACCCACACACATTTGGCCTGAAAAATAATTAAGTTTGTAAAAGCACGATTCTTTTAAAAATTCTGACTTAATATTATATCAATGGTCGACAAACGCTTGATCGCGAGATATTTTAGATAAACATCTTCACCATTGCACTATTCGGTTGCGCGGAAATAACATATTTCCACAAATCGTGGTATTAAGTGTATTTTTGTAAATCATGGTATTGAGTAATTATTGTTTTGGGATCGTAAGCGTAATCGAGTTTATATAATAAGAAAAGGAAATCACTGAATTGAAAAATTGTATTACCTCACTTAAGGGGTTCAAACTAAAATGGGTAAGAAAAATTGTATTTCAACACTTATAATAATTAATGACCGCAAAAGAAAAAAAATATTGATGTCAAATGTCATTTATTTAAGAACACTTTTCAGTGTTCATTTATTTATTGGAAGAACACTGAAAATCTTATAAAAGGCCTCCTCTAAATTCGATTATAGTTTGTGTTTTACACATTTATCTTATAATTATACGAGTACAACTAAAACTTATGGAGTAGGTTTATCCTGTTTAAAAACTTTCAATTTTCCCCTTTTCAGTATCAAATTTATATAATCATTGTCATACTTAGTATCACGCGAGGCAAAGTTGTTATTAATAAATTCTATATATGTTATGATATGAACAATCTGGGAATATGACAAATAAAATTTGTCATCAAAATTGCGCATTGCATTTTTTTCATTTAGACATTGTTATGGGCTATCCAACGTCAATCTAATAATTTTAATATTATGAGACATATTTCTGCAACCGAGTTTCAAATATGTTTTTATAAATAAAATATTACTATGTGAAATATTCACGGAAGTAAAACCAATTCTACATTTATGAAAATATATATTCATAAATGTAAAATTTGTTTATATACGAGTATATCATTTATACATCGTCCCCTTTTACACCGGTTCAAAAATTGTTAGCTAGGTATTTAAAATTCGTTCAGTATCACGGACCCACCGAGATTTCAAATTACTTTCGGAAAGAATCCAAGTATTCCTCTCTCGCTCTCTTGTATTCAAAATTCAATTCTCGTATTCTTTCTTTGGCCTATTTATATTATGATGATGATGATTTTTATTACTGTCAATGGGGCAGGCAATAAAATACATATACTCAAACTAAGCAATATCAAAATCTGCTAAAATGAAGGTTCACAACAACGTATTAACAATGTTCACAACAACAACAAGTGGCAACATTGACGTATGCAAGTGATAAAAGAATCCGAATAAACACGGTGGAAATACGTGAATTGAGAAGAATATGCGGTGTGTAATAATTTAGAATGGGTGTGAGTTAAAACTGAAGTTTAAATCGAATGAAAGAATACGTTGAGGTGTTTAGGACAAATTAAACTACTGATGAAGAAAACCTCAACAACTTTTTGATAGAGTGGGAGTCGTGGTAGAGTACGAAATTTTAAAATTCCATTCACTAAATAGTTACATTTAATTCTGCCGAGAATCGAAAAACCACATATGGAAATATAAATTGTAAATTGAAATAAAAAAATATAAATTTTATAAAATATAGCACTGAGCTTGGCAAGCATTAAACAATTATTTAAATTTTATGAGAGTTTACTAATTGATTTATTATTTCATATATATTATGTGCGAGATTAGAATATACTCGTAACATATAAAAATTTGGTCACTGCAATTCCTTGTTCGCATTGCTTACAATTTCGAGATTTTATTATAAACAATTAAATGTCATGAAAGCAATAAAAGATTCCGAAAATACACTCGCATATTTTGACTTGAGGGGACATTATCCAAATATATTTAAATATTGTTCCATGCGCATTGAATCAAATTTAATACTTTAAAATTAACCTAAACGACGCTTTTGAAACAACATTTCTGACATTCCAAAACATATCAAATCTCGAACGTGTTTTGTTCGAAACAAAATAAACAATAATTTGAAATTTCTCGGAAAATATAGAGACAGACAAATGACAGATATATCTTCTTCATTGACTTGCGTAAACCATAGTATCCGTCGTTGTACGGAGAAAAGCGAGGCAGTGTAAACACATATTTCATTACCAAATGAGATCAACCAGGGCTGAGCATTTGAAAAATTAATTTATCGTACAAAATAATTGATAATATTTCTTATCGGATATGTTCTCTAGACCAGTGCTTCCCAAATTGGGGACCGCGGATTTCTCGTGGGGGTCGCGAAAATATTCAGTTCAAAGTACAAATATTCAGTTATGAATATTTTTCCACATAACATATTTAGGAAATGTATATATTTAACAGTTAAAACATGCGATCTCATCTATCGCATTAAACTGTTTCATGTGAGTATAGTTTTTATTATAGTTATAGTATATATATAGTTTTTAAGCAAGTTCCTTTAATTTTGTGTTGAAATATAAATATGTGTATTTTAATTGTAATAATTATTGCCAAATAAATCTTCAACTATAAAAATAAGGTTTTGGGGGGGGGGGGGATTAATTACTTCAGATTTAGGGGGCCGTTACATGAAAGTAATTGGGAAGCACTGCTCTAGACATAGGCAGATGTATAGAGGTGCACAATCTAATGGCTGCATCGCCACCTTCATATACGAGCTTCATATACTTCATATATTTGAACCCAACATTTTAAAAATATTTTTAATCTTTCAATACGAGTGGGTTCGACTCTAGGGCTAGAGCACCATTTATGGGTCTGCTCTCTTCATGTCGCTATGTAAAGTTTTTTTTTTTGTTATTTATTGGATGTGCCCCCTCGGAGAAAACTAACGACTCGTACGACCCTGACTGAACCAAATGGTTGAGCCGGACTGACTAAACAGACGGCGGGTTACTTAAATCGATCTTCCGGCAAGACTCGTGATAATGTGCAGTGTGTAGGAACGAGGCAGTGGATTATCACGAATTCGACGCAATGATCAATTCAGGAATACAACAGGGTCTCTATGACAGCGACACTTAAAATAACTAGAAGAGAGATGGATAATCATTATAGACAGAATTGAAAGAATAGATGAGATATATATATATATATATATATATATATATATATATATATATATATATATATATATATATATATATATATATATATATATATATATATATATATATATATATATATATATATCACGATCATCAGTCATAAGGAAACCCACCCAAGAGTTCAATATGCGACCAGCCAATGACCGATTTTTGAAAAGTTAATTTTGCATTGATCGTTAAGTTTTTTTTAGAATTACGGAAAAGTGAAACCCGCATCGTTAGTGAGCATTTCTTTTAGAATCATGAAAAAGTTGACCCTCCTCGATAGATCGATTTTCGAAACATTGGTCAAGTCGAGCCAAAGCGGCGTTAGTAATGGTATTTGTTTTATTATTATTAAATACATCTAGCGGATTTGTTACTTTAAAGCAATTTCTTCCAATCAGTCAGCTTTTGTTTGATAATTATTATTGGTATCCATGGCCGTGTGTCTTGAGAATAGTGCGTAAAAACAATATTTGAGAAAAACTAACAAAAATTCAAATAAAATATAAATCTCAAGGAAAATAGATATTGGGATGGGAATTGTATCGAGTTAAGAACGAGGAATGTTTTGATATAAATTATGCTCCTTTAGTTTATTCTTAAATTTTGATAAGGATGCAGCGCATCTGACTCAGCAAAACATTTTCCAAAACGAGATTTTCAAAATCGGGCTGAGTAAACTGCAAAGGATGATGTGTAGAATAAAGAGTGATGCGTTGGTATCCAAAATATTCTGCCGTCTCTAGATCAAAGGGGCAGTTTATATTGAAAAAGAAATTTGATTTTTCCCATAGATATTCGTACTAGAAACAGCATGGATTGTTCAACACTCAAAAGAGGGTGAATTTTGTTAAAGTCAACTTCAAGCAATGATAAACTTTTCAAACCTTGGTCAAAAAGCCGAAGCGGTATTAATAATGATTCCTTTTTAAAACTTTGGTAAAATCAATCCGAAGTGGTGTTAATAAAAGCTTTTTTTAAACCTTGGTCAAGTCACGTTAGTAATGATCGTTTTTTGCGAATTCTGAAAAAGTTGATGCTGCATTGGTAATGATTAATAATTTCATCTGGGAGGAATCATATTTGTTAATATGCATCGGATCGACGTGAATCATGAAACTCATTTAGATATATTAAGAATCAATCACCTGCAAGAATTTGACCCAAATAAATACTATTTTTCATCGTGAAACGGAGTATACTATTATTAATATTGCTATACTATCGTCATTTTCACTTCTGGATAGGGAGGAACTTAATGGAGAGTTGGTTATCTTCAACAATTTATACAAACTAGGAAAAGTCTTGGCAATCTACAAGATTGTTGTCACTTTGTATATATCAGTGACGTCTCTCTCCCAATAGCCACCAGTTTGGCAAAGATCCTTCTACAATTTAAATATTGTGTGAAGTATTTCTACAACCGAGATCTAAATCATTTTTTTTTACAAAGAACATAATCTTTTTATTACGATGAATTCTCGTATATTTTACACAAATTAGATGGCCGCTTAAAAAGCGTATATAACTGCTAGATACGGTACACAAATCACACGGCATTTTCTAATTAATATGTATATTTTTGCAGAGCACGCGCTATTATTTTCCAATAAAATTAAAGCAAACCAAGCTACCAAAAAATATATATTGTATAGACGCATAATATCTAGCAGAATAAATCAACAGTTTTACATCAAAGAGAATTTTCATATTGAGTAATTATTCCATATTTTATTTTTTCCCCATTTCAGCACCATGGCCTAGTGATTAACGTGAATAAAGTTTTTTTTTAGAATCCCGGAAAAGTTAAACCCGTATTGTTAGTGAGCATTTCTTTTAGAATCATAAAAAAGTTGACCCTCCCATGGTTATGATCGCTTTTCTAAACCTTGGTATCCAGGATCTAATTCTAGGCAGCTCATTATTGTATTTCATAAATACTTCATTTCTATTTTGCACTTAATAATATCCGAGTATACGATTCCTTGGGCAATAGCGCAGTATAATTATTTTTAGTATAGTATTGTATAAAAGGAACATAATTGAGAAATTGCCATAAAATGAGCTAGAAACTGTTGACATCATTGAAACAAAGTTAACATCCATAATAATTTTGAGATACGAGTAATTGATCCAACTACTCACACACAATTAATTCCCTTGACCTCCATTCTGCGCCACAGAATATACATTTCGCCATTGTAAACATATTTAACCGTTCTATCATCGTTCATTCTCTACAAGTGAACAAACCACCTGAAAACACAAAGGAAATATTCCTGATTGGAAATATTTGATTCGTAGAAATTTCAATCTAAACAGGAATCTAACGAAAAATTAAGTATGTTAACCATACATACGAGTAGGTGTATTGCTTTCAGAGAAATATTTTCACTTTGGAACCCAAAACACAAAAATAATAAAGCCTTTATTTCAGTAACTAACCAACAAACGACATGTCAATTTCACCATAGACCGTTTATTATCTGTAAGTATCATTTTTATGTATTGAATATTATTTGAGCAAATGCATATGTTATATATGATTTAATTTTTTTTATATAACAGGAAGGTGTGGACTTAAACATCTAAGATAACTATCAGTCGGGTGTCTTCGCTTTATATTGAGGCGATATCGACCTCGAGGCCTGGTTGGTAAAACGCCTGTCTTAAGAATCTGAGGTTACGGGTTCGATTCCCGTTGAAAAACAAATTATTTAAAAAATATATTCCAATCTGATGTTGACTTAAGGTATCTTTTACATATTTCTAGTTGATTGGAAGATAGCCACATGGTGATAACATGTGGCCAGGTTGTACTATATACAAAGACAATGTAATACAATACAATAGTAAAATATCTGATCATAAAATACGAGCTCAGAACTTTCCATAGCATATAATCCATGTAACCTTGTTACATATATGGATCCTTAGAAGCCTATATTTTTTTATTAATTCAAATGTTCACATAATTCTATTTTACACAACATAATCAGTTTATATCGGCCGTCTCACTAGGATCATTGGCTGTTCTGAGACAGTTAACTTACACCCACGAAATCCTCAAACAAACTTTGCAACAAGTCTGAGCCACGGCCGGTCATATAATTGAACAACGTTTAGCAAAAAATATATTCACTTCCTTGTATTACTTGTTTTTTTTTCTATCAACGAATATGATTATTAATAAAAAAAATCTACATTGTGTAAGGCCTCGGCCACACAGGTGGGAGCCTCGCTTGATGCTTAGAGCTATGTTGCGAGTTAGGCGACATATCCTAGCAAACCAACGTACCGCATACTATCGCAGTGGCCACACTGCAAGCTTCGCGCCACGTTGCATGACGATTAGTCATCGAGTGAATCTCCTAGCGAACAGACGTGTTAGTTAATTTACAAGATGGTGGAAGTTTTGATGACAACTGTGTATAAAATGGAGCCTTTGTGGAACCCATCGAGCAAATTATAGAAAAATGTAGCTGTAATAAAATCACTTTGTAATGAAGTTGCACAGAAAGCAAATCAAGATGGTAAGTTGTAATGAAATTGGTTAGTTTTGAGAGTGACATCGTGTGTTGACTCAACCGCTCCCAACTGTCAAATGAATTTGTGCGTAGCATTTTGGTGTGGCCAGGCATGAAGTCACCTAGTATATGAGTCATGTAAAACCTAGCTTAGCATCTAACGAAGCACTTTAGTGTGGCCTCCGCCTAAGTGTTACGGTTTTTTCTCACTTTTCTGTAATTATTTTTACTATATTTTAAGCTGTATTCGGTCACTTCATTGAGAATAAAATTATTTCAACCTGTTGATTGATAATTCTGACAATTGATTAATAGTAATGGACTAAGTTCCATTTTGTTGTTAAAATTGTGGTTAATGTAATTTAAAATGTATAATTTTAAACGAATCTATCGACTGAAAGCAAAAAAATTTATTCTCAACCACATTTTCATAGGAAACATATCTTCCTTAAATTTCTTGGAGGTGAAAATGATGCGCGATTGGATCACAATATAATTGAATCAACGAAGCCCCGCTGTGTGATAAAAATGAACACTATAAAACCGTGTTTTTCAGTGCATAAAAAAAATTAATGAAATAAATCCTTTATATGAAAATTTTGCAATTTAATACTACACAATATTATGTGACTATTAAATTCAGTCCGCTAAATTTAATTAATTATTTCGTATGGAACCTCCCTTTTTTATCAGACTGAGCTCATTTTAATTTATTTTTTTGTTTTGAGGATCTATAAAGGATCGAACCCGAAACCCTCGCATTAAAGAAATGTGTCTTGCCACTAAAACTAAGAATGTCACCTTCGTAAAATTCAATTTAGTATTCTCTCTTCTTTTTCTCCTCTCCAAGCAGTCAGACTATCAAGGTACAGCAAGTCACTCACCTTGTTATATTGCTTCAAACCGGTGACTCAAAAATTTCTTCAATGACGTTCAAGGAAATTCCACAAATTTCCACAACGACAGCTGTGACTAATTCAACCTATAATTTATAATTTCTTAACGACCTCGAACGGTCTAGACGCCGGTTTTTCAAGCGTTTATCGCAGGTTTTCAAGCCGTTTATCATTGCTTTCGGTTCTCCGAGCACAATGATGGAAACCGACGGTGAAAACTCAATAAAACTTCGTATGGTTAGATCAAATTAATTATATTATGAAAGGAAATGTAAACAGTTAGATAAATCATATGAGGTGTATGGATGTAGAAGAAGTGAAATATGTGTGTCACGAAAGGAAATTCTGGCGCTCTCTACACTTTTCAAACCCCGACAGGGAAACGGCGTAATGGTATATATGTTTTAATGCTGACCAAGGATGAAAATATGAGGTTAAGGGAATGTCAAAAAGAATCAGGGTTATACCTAATGCCTTGTTGAAAGATTAGCAGTGCGATAATTATCTACAATGACATTGTAAGGTCATATGATTAGGTTCGCATCCCACTTGCAGAAACATTTATTGCAACTCTTCTTTTTTTTTAGAAAGTTACTTGACGCAGTATTTTCTCTGTTATTAAAAAAATATATTGGCGAAGTTCAAAACAAGGTAGTTAAGCAAGATGTTTAGGATTTATCGTAAATAAGCAATCAAATTGAAATATATTAACGAGTAGTTATAATCGAAATATTCTCCTCTGATAAATAGCACTTATTTAGTAAAAATCTCAAGTAAAACCAGACCGAAGCCCGCGTGGCATAAAATTATGTGCGCCTGATATCACAGCAAAACGCAATATAAAATAAAAGTAACAAACATCTAAAAACGTTAAATACAGTGCAGAAATGTGAAAAACTGTTACAATCTATTTCATCGTCATTGAATGTGTTGACATAGAATTGAAAAAAAAACGTTGCCCTTCGCCCGGAAGCCATACTCGTATAATTTGGGCAAAAATAACGAGCCAAGATTAGGCCCGTGATCGCCTGAGATTCCACAAATTTCCCCAACGACAGCTGTGACTAATTCGGCCTATAATTCATAATTTCTTGACGGCCTCGACCGGGCCGGACGTCGATTTTTCAAGCGTTTATAAACGGTTTTCAAGGCGTTTATCACTGGTTTCCGGCTCTCCGGATACAATGATGGAAATCGACGATGAAAGCTCGATTAGACTTCGTACTATCAAAAAATTACTTGCTAATGGATTTTGTGTTACATTTTCAAATCAGACATAGTAAAAGGTTAAATATCGTTCTCGAATTACTTGCAGTTTTGAGGTGATTGATCGTACGATAAATTCGTTGGACTTTTTAAGTTTAAACCCCGCGAAAGACGAAAGATTCATAGACTTGTAGTTTTGGGACTCAAAGACTTACAGTTCACGCAAGACTTGCAGTTTTGGGGTGATCGATCAAAATATTCATTGGTTACACTATGTACGTTTGAAATCTGCACTGAACTTCTTTCAGTGGATGAGAACATTTATTTTCTCATTCGTTTCCGGGGGTAAAAGTATATTTATAACTTAGGTTTTATATATATGACTTTGAATAAAAAAGAGATTAAAAAAAAGTAAAGCGCCGATTATCCGGAGCTCAATTATCCGTGAAATGGATTAACTGTTGTTCTCTGAACTACATTTTTTAGTAGTCCCGAAAAATATTTTTTTACAGTGAAAATTACAATCAATGACCTAAAATGTTTAAAATCTGTGGTTTACATTTTACTAATTGACTAACGCAAGTAAGTAGGCGGTGTTTCCCTGCGTCCACACTGATACGAAAATATGTGGATCCGAGGCTTCCCAATGTTATCGCCTCAGTATGATACCGACGTTTAGCGGTTGTATGTGTTGAGCATTGACAAAGCTTGTTCGTGTACTCATCTTGTGTAACAAATTAAATCTAGCATTTCAACTCTTAAAATGTTTCACTTAATAAAAACTTTATTTGGATTAACTGTTTTTCAATTATCCGGGCTCGAGTGCCAAATACCGCGAAAAATCGGTGCTCTACTGTATTCTTATAAATATTTAACTGGTAATTATTATCGGAGTCAGTATTAACCCATGTTCTACCCACTGATGACGGATTAATTCAATAATTTTGCGGCTATCAAAACAATAGTATATGATGTCAAGACCCGGTCAGTTTTGTCATACTGAGTGCTGGATTACCCCCGTATACTGTCAGCAACAACGATCATACCATATATCTTTTGGGGTGTACATAGGACAGATATTCACGTATTTCTATCGATTCACAAAGCCTTTGCATCTTCATCATACAGATGTGTTCCATTTATAGACATGCTATTCTGTTTCTCAGACTTCTTACATTTCTCTCATTTAAATTTTCTTCAACCATCTCTTTCCATTATTTCGTCCATCTACATCTTTCTCGCTTTCCATTTATTTCAGATTTGTATTTGTGTTGTAAGATTTCGCAATATATTCTCTAAATATGTCCAAACCATATGAAGATTATTTTATTAATGCTCCTTACAACATCAATCACAAAAAATGGTTATCCATTCGTTACTCTATCATAAACCATACCTTACTTTATCATATGCACGGTTAGTATACTTATAAAATTATTAATGTTATATTGTACAATACATCGAGGAAAAATACTATAAAGTTGAACTTTCTAAATAAAAACTGAAGCAAACTCACCACAACAAGAATCTGCAACGCCTCCACATAGGACCGCTCATTTTCGTAGAGCTCAACTACCACGTGAGTTCTTGTGTCCTGAAAATATTAAAATGTCTTAAAATTCATTATCTTTCAACATAAAAATAGTTTGTAAAGGTATGCATCCAAGTGATGTTTTTTTCTTAATATTTTATTTATTCATATATTCTCTATTTATTTCATTTTATTCAGGAACTCGAACACTATATTACTGTTCATTAGCAAAGTAACAGTAAACCATAAAATATTTAACAGTAAACCATAAAAACTCCACACGATAATTATAAACATAAACGATTGGCAAAACAGAGACAAAACACAAGACAAAAAAAATTAACTCATGTCAAAATGCACAGTATGTGATATATTGGGCGAGGAAGTTGGGAAGGATGGAAACGTAAGGGAAAATAAAAGATGAATATTTTTCTTTATGAATATCAAATCAGCCAAGAGATCACAAGCTGGTGGCTTAGAGAGAATACAAAAATAAACATATAAATTGAAAATAAATTAGTACAATTTGATCAGAAAAATTGGTTTAAAATAAATTTCCAGAATGTTATCAAATTTGTGTGAGAAACATCGGTGTAGCTAATAAACCCTTAATATAACTTCTATAAGTTTATTATTATTAGAGAGGTCAGGGCACACAAGTCGGGAAATAAAATAATGTCGATTATTACGTTGTTCTTATTGGAATATACAAGATTATTCGTTCCGAAAGATATGGACAATGTATCGATCAACGAAGAATTTTATATAAAAATGTTTGGTCAGTGATCAAATGACGATCTGATAAAGTTTGGACTCGGACCACATTGTACTATATACTTCTGTTTACCTATATATAATACTCGTATAATAGAAAAATTACATGACATGTCTCTTCAGTTAACTCGACAACTCCTGATTTCAACTATAAAATTTAACAGAACCTTGACCAAAATATTGCCAAAAAGTTATATAGATACATTATATTTTTGAGAATCTTTTTCAAAAATAACACCCTGAAATTAAATGTACGTTTGTGTTTTAGACTGACAATTATTTAAAAAAAACTTTTTGAGGTCAGCAACTCCGTTATGTTTCTTTACGAATTAAAAATCACATAGAAATGTCATAATTTCAATCCATACCTAAAGAACCCCCAACATTCAGATAAAAAATAATCTTGGTACGAAAAAATAAGGACGAAAATTTAAATGTTCATCTTCTCATAACGTGCGATAATTCTCTAAATAATTTTATTGTAAGTTATTAAAAGTTTGATAATTGTTGGTTATGATATAAGATTCATTAATATTTTTCATTTTATTTTATTCAAATGTTTCCATAATGCTGTACAAAAGATAGTCGGTCTATATCAGTCGTCTTACAGAGTTCAGTGCCTGTTCTAGACAGCTGACTTACGCCCGCGAAATTCACATATAAACACAAAAAAAACAATGCAATAAGTCTGAGATGGAGCAACTAGTGAGATTCGACAACTCTCAGGAAAAAGTATATTCACATAATTTCATTGGAAATCCCTAACGTTGTGAAAAAATATTAAGATATTAAGTTTGACTTTGCCGGCGCCACCGTTCAGTGGTTAAAATACTTACTTTGTATCGATGCATCTCAAGATTGATCCCCATCGGGCGCAGAATGAACTTTACTTTTAGGCATTTTTATCTAAATGAATTGTAGTGCTAGCACTTAGCTGCGTAACGTAAATTGTAGGAGCGCTCTAAAGGAAACAGGCGAAACAAATTCCTAGTTATTTTATTATTCGCCGCTCACGTACTTTCTCAAACAATTATTTGTTTGAGGTAAAATGTTAAAAAAACTGTCAAGTAATCTATTTGTGACAAAACGGGGCGTATATGTTTTGAAGAAAAAAATACATAATAATAATAAAGCTCCCTAAGAGCAATTCCTGTACAAACTGACACGATTGCGGTACGTGTGGAAAACTATTTTATTTTCTTACATACATGCTCGCATCATCACCCCGCCTCTCTTGCGGGGTATGCAGAAAGAACAGATCTCCATTAATTTCAATCAAACTACAACTATCACCTCCTCCGCATTCACACATCTCGTAATGCACAATATTCTATTGTTCATACTTCTCCCTAAACATTTTTTTTTCAAAATCTGGTGAAATCGATCTAACCACGTTTTCCTCGGTATATTTCTTCCGGGCACACCTTGCACTTCTGACTTGTTTACTCGCTTAGTCAGGTGTTTTGTTATTCGTTCTCTCCTCTTACTTAAAACATCAAATTAATCCATACGTTCTGACGTCTTAATCCCGCCATTCTTCATACATTGACAATCTACTCATTTTTATTTTCTTCCATTACAAAAAAAATATGAACTATCATCATATATTGAAAAATAAAAGATAAAAAATAACAATAAAAATAAGCGTCAAATTAAGAAGTTTTGATAATGTTTCTAAACTATTGGTATACATTTCACATACAAACATCGTAAAATTCTACGTCAGCTGAGAATAAAACATTTTATTAAAAACTCAGTACGGAATAAAACTGTATGATAAAAAGTTGAATTCAGTATAAATTCACTACCCAATTATATAAGTTCGTCCGTCCTTGTTGCTACAAATGAATCTGTGTACTTGAGCTGCGATATTGATTTTCAGCAGATAATAGCGTCTGCTACAGGCCCGATAACAGATTGACAACATTCTAACAACTATTTCGGATATGATTTTCGAACCAGTTTGAAAATTCTTTGTTGCTGGCTAAAACCATATAAAGCGAAAAACTTACAAGGAAAATCCTTTGTTGCTGGCTAAAACCATATGATGCGAAAAACTTACAAGGAAAACACTGTAAAAATATCAAGATTACTCGTATTATGATGTCTGGAATTTATTCCATTTTAAAATTTATAAAGATTTCAACTAATTAAATAACATAGAAAACAGTTAATCGCCTTTTTCCCATTTATTCGTATATTACCTTTAATTTATCTAAATTTGTGTTTCAGATATATTGAAAAACGTGGCCGTAAGATAGTGATGGATAGCTTGTTCGGAGTTTCGGTCCGATGGTAGGACACCTTACTCCTTCATCGGATAAGTTCTGACTGTTAAGATATTTATTGGAAATTTTTGGATCTTTTTGGGAATCGGGAAAGGATAGGTTTGTGGTAAATGTTTAGATTTTATTGAGGCATTAAGAGGCAACAATATTCGCACACGCAAAAGCGTACGATTATTACGAAGCAAACTTTTCAACCATACTGGAAATATTTTTAAAAACTAAACCCCAACCCCCAAATGGAAGTCAGCGTGTTATCAGTTAGGGCATGTAGGTTGTCAGTTATGCCTAATCAAAATAACAAATCATTAAAAAAAAACAGTATGAATAGAGAAACGGAAATCCTGAACACGCAACCCTTAAACATAAGTATATGTTTTAGTCGCTATTGCCAATCGCATGAATGCGAAAAACATGAATTTAAATTTGAAAAATAAGTTCACCATTCGAAAAATCATTTAGGTACGCACGTTAAATCTTAAAAATGTTACTCCATTAAAATGCGAACATTAATTTTTGTGACACCAAATTTAAAAAATAAAATTAGTATGCGCCAATTTTATAATAATAATGAGATTTTTTGGTAATTATCATCAAATAGTCAAAATGCTTGTAAAAATTGGGACTGATGTTTTAATAGTTAATACTTTATTCACGCAGTTGAAATATACGAGTATACTCTTATTAGTGCCCAGATGCAAATGTATGAGTACTCGTATTTTTTTATTCAACACTTCACTTAATTGCCAGGTGGCAATTTGATCCAATTAGCAGACAAAGTAAATAAAGGAAGTTACATACTCACAAAAATTATACAAATTATAATTTGTTTATATAATAATCAGAATATACAAAATAAAAATAAAAGTGAAGTATCATCAATAAAGGCAAAAAAAGGGATGGTGGAGAGGAAAGGAAAATCGGGAATATATTGCCTGGATAAAATTTGTAATGTAACTTATTTTTAGCTGATATCAGTTTATGATATGTCTTTAAAAAATCTTTCAGTAATACATTACGACCTCCGTAGCCCAGTTGATAAGACGCCTGTCTCCAAACTCGGAGGATGTGGGTTTAAATCCCACTGGAACCCAGATTTCTTAAAAAGAACTGGTTTTACTTAAGACCTCTTTAACATATTTCTGGTTGGTCGGAAGAGATTGCTACGTGACAATACGCCCGCCACGTTGTAATGTATACAACGAAAGTGTAATACAATAATATACGATACATTACTATCAAAGAATAAATATAAGAATATTTTGAAATTAATAATACGTCTTTTTCCTTTGATAACTGATTTACGGAACAGTTGAAACTTTTAAATTGAAATATCTCAGATACAGTAAAATGTTAGTTACCAACTTGTGCCAGAAACCAGACGATATAGTTTGCGCTTAACTATACGATATGTAACAATGCTTGGTTACAGCAATAAACTCAGTGAGGGTGTTTTGAGATATATACCCTTTAACTGCGATTTCAAAAACCTTTCCCTTAATTAACCTGCGTCATCTAAAAAAGTGCTTAAAATACAAAACATATGCAAAACACGGAATAGCGATATTACGTTTAAGGATACTTTGAATACTCGGATATTTTTGGAAAAACAGCACGCGATATGGAAATTATAATTTGAATTTAAGGGGTGGATATAATTGTTCTAGTCACTAGCCCAAGTCACCTGAGGATAGGAAAACAATTAATTTATTATTTAATTTATAAAGATTGTTATAATAGTGTTAGCTAGTAGCTAGCATTAAATAACACATTAGTGGATATGTGAACACCATGAAAGATATAAGTGGAATCACGTCCGAGGAAAAGGAGGATAAATGTGTGTTAGATGTATGAGTGTATATATGGAGATGCTTGCACTAAGGAAACAAATGGGATATATCAATGTTCGAAGAGAGAAGGAAAGACAATATAAATTGAATTCTCATCGGGTTATTGACTTGTGGTTATATCTACCCACCAACCAAAAATATATTGCATATTACATTTTATTTGTACACAAGATAGCCTGGTGGGCTTATTGCTTTATGACAATCTCTTCCAACCGAGCAGAAAGGTGCTAAAAACAAGCTTCAGGGGAAATCCAGACTGGAAACCTTTTAAAAAGTCTGGGTACCTACGGGAATCGAACCTGAAACCCACGAGTCGGAAGATGGGTGACTTATCAACTGGACCATGGAGGTCGTCATAGATGTTAACGAAGCCTTAAATGAAAACCAGACTGAAATTAAAAAAAAAATGGGTACCAAAGATAATCGAACCCACAATATCTGGGTTAGAAAATATGCGTCTTACCAACTAGGCCACGGAGGTTAGTTAGACGTCGAAATGATGGTTGATATAGTTTTGTTACATAGATAAAGAATCAATAAATTATAACAGTGAAATCTCGATCAATTGTTCCTCGAATAAACGTTTTCCAGTAGGTGTTATTTATTTCAACCAATCCCGAATTAATTCCATATATGTACAACACGCAAGAATAGATCACATTGATCGTTCCTCTATACACCGTTATTGTAATATTCGTTTAGAATTTCGTAGATTTTTGTACTATTTTATTGTATCAATCGTTTTTTCAACATATTAAAAACCATATTTTATTGTATCAATCGGTTTTTCAACATATTAAAAACCATATTTTATTGTATCAATCGGTTTTTCAACATATTAAAAACCATATTTTATTGTATAAATCGTTTTTTCAACATATTAAAAACCATATTTAAAAGTTTATTGCGTTCGGCAATGATGACGCAACGTAACGGTGTTAGAATCAGTCAAAAATTCGTGTGACGCAAGATTGAAGGAGACAGCAGGAGAGATTGCATATAATAATGAAGAAGATCCGCAGCCTGTATCTTCGTTTTCGGAAACATGCATACTTGCATATGACATATCCTTCGAAAATTGCAAACTCTTTTTATTCGCATACTATAACTGATTTGCAACACAGAAAAAAAAACGGTTTACTTATGGAAATCAATAATCGTTAAAAAAACAGATGCGTGAGACTCTCGTGCGGTAGAAGTGAAACTTCTTAGCTCCTAGGAAAAATTTACTTTATGCATTGCTTTTTTTCCATTTGCTAGCGATTTTTTTTAGGATTAGGAAATGGTTATGTGGAATTTAATTCATAAAATCTCTCCTTAATTAAATAAAAAAACATTCTTTTTTTATTTTTAATAATAATAAATAATAATAATAATATAAAACACTTAATTATATTAAATTTACATTTTTTAATATTAAATATATTAATATGTTTATGTTATGATTAATTATTTTTAAATAACTATTTAATTATTTATTTATTATATCATTTTTATTATATAATTAATAATATTAATATATTATATTATTAATTAATTATATTATAATTAATTATAATATTATTATAATATATTATAATTATTAATATTATAATAACATATTATATAAATTACTATAATTAGACATTAAACATAAATTACATATTAAATAAATATTAAGTTAAATAATTTAATATAAAATAAAATTAATAATTATTAAATATATTAATATAAAAATATGTAATATATAACAAAAAATATTATTTTTTTTATTTTTAATAATAAATAATAATAATTGTTATAATAAATAATAATTTTAATAATAATATAATCCACCGTTTCACTTTTCGTGACGTTCAGGCCAATTTGCCCTACCGCGCCAATACAAGAACAAAATAAGTTTATTTACGTTTTTGTTTTCGACCCGACTATAATTTAATATTTATTTATACACATTTGTGTATATTTAGGTGTTACTATTTTTTTATATATTGGCGCATTTGTTGTTATCCCGCATTTATCGTTTAGTTAATTAGTTTCTTCAAAAGCGACAGACAGAGGTTTCACTGGACACGTGTCAGAAATATAGGGTGTACGTGGTAGAAGACGCATACAAATATAGCAAAAACTACACTGGTACAAACCACTTAACGCTCATTGCAGATAAAATACTTTAAGTCAACATACTAAAAAAAAAACTATGATAAAAATTATTGATAAAAAACAGCAAATAGAAAACACATACGATCGCTTGGATATTTATTTCAGTATTTGCGTTGACATTCACAGTGGTACGACCACACACGATACCCATACAGGGGATGGAAGACTCAACCGAGTTTCAGAAAAGAATTTGTGCCACTGAAGTAATTATCTTTTCATGATCAACACAATCCACAACTTCAGTTCACACATAACACGCAATTCTACCCCTCGGGCCTGCGTACATTGTCAAATCCTACAATTTTAATTGTGATGATCAATTAAACAGCGGACCCCTCGAGATTCGCGTTACAATTATTTGTTGAATAAAAAGATATCTTGAAATTCTAGAAATATTGTGAGACACCATCACTTAATAAAATACTCAGTTGTCCCCGAGTTCTAGAAAGAATATGTCCGTGACCTATTTGCAACATTGTTGCTTATTTTAGATACGAAATAAGATTTGAATTGAGTATTTTACAAATAATGAAACGATGAAGAACAATTTGATTTGGTCGGTTGGATGACCTTCGTGGCCTAGTTGGTAAGACTATTGTCTTGCCATAGATAGGTTTAGGGGTTCGAATTTTTAAAAATGTTATCAGTTTGGTTATCATTTCAAGCCGCTTTCACATAATTTTGGTTGATTGTAAGAGATAACTACATGGCAACAAACCTACCACGTTGTACTGTTTATAACGAAAGCGAAATATAAAATAATAATATTGCATTATTGTAGTTAATTCGCTATAATAATAAACAACTTCCGTGGCCCAGTTGGTAAGACAGACTTATGCCCAGCAACTTCAAGTTCAACTCTCGATGGTACCCGAAAAAAAAACGATCCCAGTCTGTGAAATGAAGTCATCTGGTAATAATACTCGTATGCTAGACGTGTGCGAGTTTGTTGCCTCTTCACGTGCAATAGTATTTCCAGCACGTGCAATAACGAACTGCGAGTTTAATAGGGGCCAAAGACAATGATGTCTCTCGGCCACTCTCTTCAATATGATGTTTTTAGGGTCATCATACGAATGAATAAATGAAGACTATTACGACTGTAAAAAGGGTGCAAGTCTGGTAAAAGAGTTCGTCCGGTAACAAAACTCGCACGCGCCCAGCGGTAGTGTTGCCAACACGTTCAATAACGAACCGCGAGTTCCATCCCTACTCTAGAGGTTCTTAACTCGAAGGCTTGTTAACTGGGGAAGAAGACAAGATCATTTCCCGTCACCGCTCTTCATGTCCGAAACACTAATTTGGATATATTGAAGGGTGCCATACAGAAAAAAATGCAACAGTTTTAATCCACAGCGGGTTAAACCTGTCCGGTCGTCTTGATATTAAAAACTTTTTGATTAAGTTTGATTCGTGAGCTTGTTGAAGTGAAACAGTATTCATACTATAAACAAAAAAATAATCCACCTACTCGACATATCGAAAATGTTACTCCATCCCGAAACATTGCTTGTATACAATAATAAAAGCTTTATACGTTAAAAGTATAATATAATATTTTATGGAGATATAAATACATAATCTTACAAGTACTGAAGAGCTTTGGAAGTCGCATCCATACAGAAATTGGAAAACAAACGGTGTATACAATATTCACAACGGTATGCAGTTAAAACCAAGTGGAGAAATAAAGTTTTTTAATAGATAAAGCTATTTAAGTACCAGCTTCGGTAAATAATTATGATGGCTTTTTGCCACAATTTAATAACGTTGAGCAATCCTAAGAAACACACGATGACTCAAAAAAATTCAATGGTATGGTATATTATTTATAGTTAAGGCGTTATCACTATGGAGGTTTAAAAATTCAATGGTATGGTATATTATTTATAGTTAAGGCGTTACCACTATGGAGGTTTAAAAATTCAATGGTATGGTATATTATTTATAGTTAAGGCGTTACCACTATGGAGGTTTAAAAATATTGTAATTTGGTTAAACTTAAAATTATTTTTTGCCTAAAAAAACCGTGTTTTACTACACAAATTGCAAAAGTGACGGTCTTTAAATTCCTCTTCAAAGGTATTTTTGTGCAACACCATAATCAGACCAATCCACTGGACGGACAACGTTGATGGTCTAATTTAAAAAATGCATGTTTTATCCTCAAGGGTTTCGGATTCGTTTCCCGACGGTACTCATTAAACAAAGTTAAGAGACCTAGCCAGGATTGGTTAATCTAAAATGTTATTGTAACCTTTCCTCTGCGATTGAATTGCCAACACTCAGTACGACTAATTGCAAGTTACGTGCCTACGCTTGTGATTATTAGCACGAAAATCTCGATTAATGGTATAAAAGACAACATGGTCTCGAAAACTATTACAGATCAATTTGAAAAGATAAAAAAAAAATATTATTACACGCGATGATGAAGATATCAAAGTAAGCAAATTGAAAAATATTTTGAAGAGTAAGTTGTTTATAAAACTAAAGAACGTGTTCCAAGAGTGGCCCTTTCTATGGGCATTACGAGTACTGTCTGAACAATAGAGAAATAATTCTATGGATCTAGCATAATATTATTAGATAGAAAGTAGAATCAAGTGTCTTGGGTAGTAAGTAATTAGAAAAATAACGAAGTTATTTATTGTTGAATATTCTATATATTTCGTTGAATACAGCACGATTCTTGTTTCTATTGTTTAAACATCCAGTTTCTATGGAGAAAGGTTGATTATTTTTTAATTATTTTTATGTGGGACATATAACAGGAGAGTATCAAAATATGCAAAGAAATAATAATCCACAATAGTATTCTATTACCGACTTTGATGAATGAAAGTGAAACATGGATGTAAAAAATACTATGTTAAAAGTAATCGAATAAATGCTGTGGAAGTGTTCTCTTACCAAATGTGTTTTTATAAACATATGCAGATAAGTGCCTAATGGCCGCAACCACAACCTTCCTATACTTAACTCTCAAATTACATGCATTTACGTGTACTTTGTAATATTTTTAATCTGTCAATAATAATGGCTTCGAATAAAGACTTAGAGGGCCCTTGAGGAGAGTCTGCTATCTAAACGGCACTATATAATTTATCATTTTACTTTATAAATAAATAATTATTCAGACCAAATAGGCTTCACGATTACACCAAATAATTTAAACAATATTATTTTCTACAAAAAATATATAATCATTTTGCAATGCAAGGGTGCACACGAGTTCGGGGATGAAGCTTAACGTAATATACATGACAAGGCAGGGGGCATGGTGACCCAGATTCCTGCAAAAGCTCGTTGCACAGGCTCTCCCGGGAAATAGGGGGTGCGTGGGAGTGCCTACCCCAACTCGATGCACTCTGCGCCCGGAGATCGTATTATATGATGTAGCTGAAACCATAAACATCAGTTCCGCTACCTATTTCTCAAATAAAAATTATTTCAAACTTGTAAACGCGGAGTTACTGAACAACAAATAGAACACTTACAGCGCGATATTTTATCACAAAATTTCACCCCAAATGCGCGTTGTTTTCGTATTTATAAACGGCAGCAAACAAGCAACACTTAATAAGTTCAGATGGAATGATGGAAGTATGGGTATAACTGGGATATCAAAAATATTTACTATTCACCATACTGTCAACAACCGTAATACTGTATAATATCTCCCCGCACGTATCTCGATTATTACGACATAATTCTAGAAACAAGAGGAACCTTGTTTCATTTAAAATATGAAACACGTGTTTCATATCTGATTTTTCTTTCCTCTCTACCATAATTTCTTTTTTCTTTTGATTTATGGTATCTCACTTTTATTTTTATTGTGTTTGCGCGTTCATGAATTTTGTACAAGTGAACAATTACATAAATAATTTTGTCGCCAATGTAACTTCATTAATTTATTTTTGTCGGGCTGTTTCAAAGAAATTTTCGCCTAGCAATAAGCCCGCCAGATTGTTTTACAATGAGGTGTGAAATAAATAAACCTTTTATAATTCAAATGCATCAATAGCAATTTGCTAACGACAGTTCACGTCACGTGATTCATTCATTTAGGTAGCCATGTCTGGATTGGTGTATAGTTTTGATTCGGATATTGGTGGGTTTAAGGAGGTAACATATGCATGTTCAATTTTGCAAAAAACAGTGACATTTTTCTTGAACGGTTTAATTTTTTTCGAACATTTTAAATAAGACTCACAAAATAAAAAAATACGCCGAACTGTATTCGATTTCCGTTGAAGTTAAGTTAAATGGGATAAATATCACTTTGGATCATTTGTAGGTTATGTGAATTGCGATATATATTGGATCCAAAAATAAATATTTCCGACAGTGTGAATTTATTAATTGGCATATTGTCAGACCGCAATCTCTCCCAACCAACAATACAAAAGTAAACAAAGTAAGTTACATGGTAGCAAAAAAAACATTCAAATGATTATTGATCTTTATGAAATTTATGAAGAAATATATAATAAAAGTAAAAGTTAGATATCATCAATTAAAAGAAAAGGAAGGGACGGTGGAGTAATAATACTACTAAGAAAATATTGCATTTCAAATTTTAACTATATTTTCCACCAATATACTCGTATATTAAAAAAATATAAATTCTGCAGACAATCAAAAATTTTTAAAAGAATAAGAAATATTGTAACCCTGAAAAACTAAAATAGTTGTGCTTCAAGTATTTGTGGGCAAAATAAAACTTAGAAAATATTAAAAATGTCCACTTTAAAAGATTTTTTAACTGAACTCAAAAAGTTTTCTTGTTGTCAGTGGGTAAAATTAATGTTTTCTACGAAATAACATTTAGTTGAGAGGCCAAATATTTCAAAGAATAAATAATAACATGGTAATAAATGCCGAAATATCGTCATGCAAAACGCAAACTACTATATATCGTTTTAGTTTTAAGCCGTTTGCATTCGGTTGTATACATAACTAAATTTGTCAAGTAACGGCATTGGTAGTCAGAAGTCGTTGGAATTTTAAATTTCATAATAGTCACGCGATGTTTCTAATACAAAATATCTCCAAAGGTCACCAATTGAAATCTATATATTTATAGCTTCCCTTGAGATTAAAATAGTTTTTATTTACTATGAACAATCCACCCACACTACGATGATCTGTGCCACCACTGTTAAAGCCTAAAATGTTATGAGTCAAAATAAGAAAGAAAAACATTAAAAAAAATTCATTAATAATCTCCTACAGGATCATCATACATCCCACACTCACAGCTGAGATCCTCCTCAATACCCATTGTATAAAGGTACCCTAGTCATTACACAGTGGCCCACCTGCACGCAACACAATATTAACACTTTTATCTCGTTCATTTTTATAATATTATTAAACAATGGTTTCAAAGGGGTTACTTAAACATTTATTTTAAACTTCGTAATAACCTTGGTAGTGCTATTGGTTGTTCCATCCGATGACTTCGGGTTCGATTCTTAATGGTACTCGAAAAAAATGTCCAAATCCGCTAATGTTCGCCTGGCAACAATACTGGCGTAAGCTAGACATACGCGAGTGTTGTTGTTTCTTCGCGTGCGGTAGAATTATCAAAGTGCAATGAAGAACTATTCCATGACTCCATGCCAATTCCAAGTCCGAAAGGCGCGATTAACGGGGCCGAAGACTATGTTGTCTTCATATATGTACGTTTCAATACTTCGGATATGTTGAAGCATACAGTATGAATGAATGAATAAACGGATTTCATGATAAGACCCTATTGTTGAACATAGGCTGATATGTTGAGCAAGATGAAGAAGAACACTCCGAAATGGTTTGGGCATATGGAACGAATGAATGAAGAAATACTAACAAAATAAATATACAGCGCAAATGTGAGTGGACGGCGTGGTATAGAAAGACCAAAGAGAGTATGGTTGGATCAAGTGCATGATATTTTGAAAGAAGGAAATGTAAAAGTCAGAGAAATCGTAGGAGCTACATGAAAACGTGTATGGATGTAGAAGAGGCAAAATATGTGTGTCACGATCTGAAAGTCTGGCGATCTCTCCTTTCCGCCTACCCCAACAAGGAGACGGCGAGATGAAATGAATGTTCGAGCCCAGAAGGTAAATAAATACAAAGCAAACTTTGAACAAATACCCCTTGATTATGATAATTTAATCAAGTTTATACTCGTATAAGTGTAAAAGTTGGCGAAGTGCTGAAATACAGTAAATGTATTATAGCATCGAATAAATCGCGCAGTTTCCAATAAACTCCGGTTGCAGGCGGTGACCCGGGAAATGGCTGGGAAGCAGTAATTGGAAATGCGGCCTCCGAGGGAGAGCTGTCGCAGTACACGGCGGGGATGAGAGCCTTGGACCCCTGGGGGTGGTTCCGGAACTAAATTATGAACGTATATATGCAAAAAATATCCAATCTCCAAACGCAAATGATAAAAAATACATGATATTAAGAAAAAACATACATATGTTAAACCATTACTCTACTCGAGTAGGTAGAAAATACAGAGCGCAAAATTTACTCAGTACTCAGAAAAATAATAAATAAAAAAATCCCCGATCCCAAATGTAAGAACGTAAAAAATAATAACGTATCTACGAAAAAAATTCAAACCCGCAAAACAAATATCTACATATTTCCAGCTCATATTATGTAACAAAATATTTAGAAATCCATCAGCAAACAGATCTAATAAAAATATCACAAATAATAATCAATTAAATTATCCTATTCACTTCTTCTTACTCTACTCCCCATAAAACCTGTGTGCAGCCAATTCTTACTCTATTCCTCGTAAGACTATGGGCAGTGTACTCGTAAGTAACATGTACTTTACGAGTACATTAGTTCAACTAACTCACCTGAGGAGGACGCAGTCTGTACTGAAATGCGCATAATTTTTTTTTTTTTTTTTTATTATTACACATGACAAGAAATATACACAATTTGAGAAAAAACAACAGGTAATTTGATTTGGACATATAATTTTAATGGATCTGGGTTTGTTGCCTTTCATTTGTCGTATCCCCAGTAAACTAGGCTTTTGCCTGTATCTCACTGAGGATATTTAGCATGAAAAAATAAATCGATACTTCTTTCCGATTTTTGATAACACAAAAACACCGTTGCACGCTCTCATCAACCTGACAAACAGTGACACTCAACTACAACTGGAAACATCTTGCGAAACTCAACTCCTCACACATTATCGCTCCAGAAAGACCAAAAATATTCATCCCACAATATACTGCACACAATCATAAGAATAAAAATCAAAAACAAATTCAAAACAAAAAAAAGAAAAACACACAGAAACACAAATACAATAACAACCAAAATTAAAACAATAATAAGAGACCCACACTCACGAGCTCACATAAATCCTTTCCACTCGTCATTCATCCTGAAAGCCCAAGTACTCAAAATCCTGTCGCAATAACAACCACGCTCCGATCGACTGTCTAAATGGTTTTCCTACCTTTACTTTTATTGAAGTCGGCACGCCATTGTATGTAATGGGAGCCAAATAATGATATGAGTACATAAAAAAAAATATAGTGGAAAGGAAAAAAGTTAACGGTGTTATATTTATTTCATCTATTGTATTTTGTAAGTTGGTTCTCTTCCACATAACATATTTGAATTAATGTTATCAGCTGACGATATAGTTCAATTCGGATGCGGTTCTGGGAAATTGACACGGGGTGGAGGGAGGGCCTGCAAACTGTACATAGGTATACACTGTTTGATGTCATAACGCGTAATGTTGGTGATAGGATTTAAACAAACATACTCGTATAATGACGATGCAAACGGTGTAGTGATAAGCGTGCTGAACAATTTATTATGGATTCAATGCCTGGAGAATCACAGATTATTTCCATTTACAGACCTTATTTTATCTGACTTCTGTTCGCGCAGCTGCTTTGAAAAAAATAAAATAATGCCCCCACTCCGGTAAAACGTTGTAATAGTGTATTGTAATACACTTTTGCTGTATAAAGTACAAGTTGACGGGTGTATTGTGATGTGGCAATCGCTTCCAGCGAACCATTAAAATGTTAAAGAGGCCTTAAGTGATAAAAAAAACTACAATCCTCTAAAAATATGTCTTTCAACGGGTATTGAACCCGCAATCCCCAGGTCTGATAGATAGACGTCTTACCAATTAGACCACGCAGATCGTCCTCTTAAGAGTTCGCCTGGTAACAATACTCACACGCGCTAGACCTGTGCAACTGTTGTTGTATTTTCATGTGCAATCGTTTTACTAACACGTACGATTACATCACGAAGAAAATTTTGTTTCCCCAACTACCCTTCAATTTATGTGAATCACCAGTTCGGATAATTTGAAGAGTACCATACGAATAAAAGGATTCTTATGGGTGATAAAATATTGCTAGAAGAAGTATTCAATGTTAGCATAATGGGAAGAGATTGTACAAATCCAACACCCATGGGAAATTATGTCCTCGAAGCCTCATGATCGGAGAGAGATAGGATCAACGATGTGTCGTTAAAAGACAGGTCTTGGATAGCAACGTTAGGCACTAGAGTACAGAGAGTTGTAATTTTTTTTGATCTGGACTTCTGGACCAAAGCAGAAAGATTCTTTATCATAGATCGCCAACGTCACTATAGGAAATGAATAGGGCGTTAGAACTTTTGACATGTTTTTTTCTTGCAAAATATCATTTCACTTAGTCCAACCATATTGTTCTTAGTCTTCTTCTCCACGCTATTCACTCAAATTAGCACTTTATATTTGTTTTGTCAGATTTTCTACATTTATTCGTTCTACATGCCCAAACCATTCCAAAATCCTCTTCCTCCTCCTACTTAATACAGCAACCTTAAGTTCATATTCATTCTTAAACCGAAACCGAAATCTATTTTAAAAAATCCGTCGAAACCCATTAAAAAAAATCCAATCTGGCTTTCGCCAAAGGCCTCATTAACATATTTAGGGTAAGTTGGAAAATATTGACATATACGAATGAATCCGCCACATTGTATTGTATTCAACGAAAGTGATATATAATATATACTCCATCCCGTATTATGTCAATCATTATTAACCATAAATTCTTCGCGCATTTATACAACATTTATTCGGCTCCTTTTAGACTTTTTCCAGATTTACACGTTTCACTCCCATACATCAAAATTGGTTGATGTGTGGGAGTGAAACGGGGACGTCTATAAAAAGTCTGCAATACAAAAACTGATGTGCACCATCACTTCTGTGACCTAGCTGGTAAGATGCTTGTCTTTTCAGCCGGGGCGGTGAATTCGATTCCCGTTGGAACCTAAATTTTTGTCCAGTCTTGTTTTGACTTAAGGCATCTTGAACATATCTATGGTTGGTCGAGAAGAGATTGCCATATGGCAGGTTGCACCCGCCAGGTTGTACTGTATACAACGAAAAAGTAATACAATTCAATAATTTAATCAGATTTAAATACCATTCGGATAAAGTATATATGTTTTTTTATGTCCCATAAACTTTGTATCCTATCGCTACACAGCGTTAAATATAATTCGTAACACTACTAATGTACATGAATATTATACATTATACATACAAGGGACGTAGTGATGTTCTGCACGAGTAGCTAATTCGCATAGAACATTATTGCGAGTGGCAGTGGGTTAAGCCTCCACTCTGCCACCCTGCATCCTCCCCATGAGTGGGTGTTAGAGCCTGGAGCGGAGAGCTGGGGGTGAGGGTGGCACTCCACAGTGGGGCCTACACAAAACCGATAGTTCAAAGGTCACTTACTCGGGGTGGGCGGAGAGTTTGACTGCCAAAACAAGGATACTAAATTAGGAATGGTTTGCTGAAGGTGCTGTTGGTTGAATGTGTGTTTTATCATGTTTGGTTACTGATAAATGTCCTTAAAGATTTCATAACGATTATTAATATGATTAACGAAAAATAACGTTTTTAGTTATTCAGATGAAAGCCTTTGATATTGAGTTTGTTTTTTTTTTCACTAATATATTCATTCATACCATCACTCCACCTCCTTAGGCAGAGAGAATAGAGCGCCAGACTTTCCTATCTCGACACACATCCTTCGCCTCATCTACATCCATAGACCTTCTCGCTCAACTTATACGATTTCTCTGACTTTCTACGTTTACTTGTTTTAAATTATTCACTTGATCCAACAATATTTTCTTAAGTCTTCCTCTCTCACATCCTTTCGTTCACATTTGCATTTTACGTTTATTTTATTAGTCGTTCTTCATTCATTCGTTCCACATGCCTAAACCATCTCAGAGTGTCCTCTTCATCTTAACACAACCAGTACATCAGTCTTGGATGGTTCGAAGAAATTTCTAATGACACTCAGCTGGCCATATTGTATCGTACCGTGTAATTAATAATAGAAGAAACATTAAATGTTGATTTTTTTCGATTGGTGAAAATGTATGTTATATTACGTAGCATATAAGTTATTGTACACTATTTATCATTTATGAACATAAAAATTAAAAAAAAAAACAAATAAAATGATACACAAATAAGATTATTTTTCCAAATAATCATCACATCACTTCCATAAAGAGAAAACATATCACAATTAAAACACATCCAAACACATTATCTGGCATGTTCTCGTGCAACCTTTCCACTCATCCATTTTGAGAGTGTGACTCCATTGGTTTTATTCGAAGGGTCAAAACATTTTGCATCTTCTATACGTACATTACATGCTCATAATGACTCATAATCATTACATAATTCTTACTTTTTAGATAAATTTTCTAAGTGATTTTTACAATCAATTTTAACATTCATTTCTCCATATTTAGAAAAAACATATTGTATTTTTTTATGTATCATATTATATATTATTTGACTGCATATTTTTATTGTATAATTACACAAAATACAGTTATAAGAAGAAAAAAAAACGTGATACATAATATCGCAAATTAGGTGTTATGCGTTTAGGATACGACAAACTAAGAAAAAGTAACATACTCCTACCCGTATATGGTATATGCAGACTTCGCATTTCTTAACAAGGGACCCATTTTTTTATTTTTAAAGATTTTTCCTCCTTATGAAAATACACTTTGCTTAACGAGTAATTATTAATTCCATTATTGTAAATGTTTTGAAGCACTATTTTTATGAAAACAGCGTAAAAGAGGTTTTATTGTTATGTTTAGAACAGTAACAGTTGTATCGTATTATTTTATATTGTTCAACTAAAAAATATTATATTTATCATAGCATTAGCTTAGTGGATATTAAAAAAATATGTTTCGACCTCCTATCCCAAGACGTCCTTCAAACTTACGGATGTTGGTTATGTTGCAAAAGTAATGCTTAGGTTTAACTGTTGTAAAAAATTACTAACTGTTGAACACTTAAAAAATAACTGACGTAAATTAAAAGTGTATGATCCGTTGACCCAAAATAAATTAGTTAAAATATAATACTTCTTGCACTGCATGTGCATCGCGTTATAAAATACAAAACTATTCGAGAGTCGTTTTTCCAAAATGAGCATAATTTTATTTGATAACGATTAATTTTCATAAATTAATATGGTACTTCAGAATATATCAATTTTGGTGATGCGAGCATTTAAAGAGCGTGACCGGTTGGCCTAAATTAAAGACAATATTTTTAGTGTTGTTTCCGTCAAACGAACCTGTGCAAGGCACTCAATGTCCATTGTTGTACGTTGTACGTGTTGATAATACTACCGCAGACCGTGAGTAGGCAATAACTTATTGACGATCTCTTAACCAGGTTTGGACATTTTTTGGCCGCCTGGGTGGAAGACAGGTGCCTTAAAAACAACCATGGGGGTCTTACCAAATTGGTCACTATAAGGAAACGAAACAGAATGGTCCGGTTTCGAGACAAGCGTTCTATCACTAGGTGATGTAGGTAGTCAAATTTGAAATAATATCAATGATCTTCGACATTTGGAAAAAAAGTTAGGTCCGCCACTGTCGGGAGTATCGGGGTAGCAACAAGTAGCCGTGCAACACCGGGGGGTTATTTGTTTGGAAACCCTTCTATTTCTTTCATTTCCCTCAGAGCACGATGACTCGGTTGATGGGATTCAAACGGTCCTCCAACGGCGCGCCGAGCCAATGAAGGGGGGTAAATCAATCAATACAAAAGGAAGTTGATTGCTTTATGGGATATTCACGCACAAATGTTTTGGTGTTTTGGTATGAACTCTGCGACATAAAAAGAAGAAATTTCATCATATTTTTTTTTTTTTTTTGTGTACATGGCTACATATGGTACATCTGGTAGGCTTATTACTATATAGCAATTTATTACAACTAACCAGGTCAACTTGGATACATTATATTGTTTTAAAATATGACAGATTTTATAAAAATATAATTCAAATAAATTCAAGTAAATAAATTACCAGCCTCTATACAATAATGGTAGAGGAAAGGAAATCGTTCAAGGATAAGGAAGGAAAACAAAAGAAAATTAATAGGATATTCTGAAGAATGCAATATTTTTTTCGATTCTCTTTTAAACGTAAATAAGGATGATGCACATCTGAAAACACTTAGAAGTTATCTTACTTAAGTGTTCTTGTAGTTGAGGTTTTAGATTATGAAATCGTAAATTCACATTTAAGTATTTCCCAAACGCATTAAGTGAATAAAGTTCACTTTAAGGGTGCGAACTGTAATATGTTTTTTTTTATTTATGTATTTACGGTTCATTAATTTTTGTTCACAAAATACAATAAAAAATATAGAACTAGTCAATAAAGGAATAGAAGATGATACAATTAAGATGAATGAATGAAAACTGTGAATGCCTTATAATACTTTTTTGTAAATGTTAATTTTTATTTTGACAGTTGAAAGAATTATGCTTTAAATTTTAATCATACATTTTCATATAAACTTTTACTCCGTTATTAATACGTGACAGGTCTCTTGTTGTATTTATGTACAATGTATTGTTCCAATGTTCTGTAACTTCCATTTCCTTTGGCAGAAAGTCTATTCCCCGACTTAATAGAGGTTGTTTCATAGTGAATCGGGTAATGGTGTTTCTTTTCGTAACGATATTTTGTGATTTTGTAAATAAAAAAAATGTAATTTCCTCTCTCAGGGAGTTTTCATATTACAATTTATTTATTTAATTTTGCTATCAAATTAAATAAATAATACCCCAAAAATAAGGAACAAAAAATATAATGCAAAGTAAAAAAGCTCGGATAACAATATCGTACGGTCTGTGTCTTATATATGTATATAACATTATTTAAAGGATTCCAAACACTATAAAGAAATGTTAAAAATGGACGCAATAAATAATATATGCATGATTGATTATCAATTGAAATCATATCGCAGAAAAATTGAGACAGCGAAAACTAAAATCCTTCAACAATACATTTTAAGAATACAACTAGATATAAAAACAAATCATAACACCAAAATCAGACAGCTTTATTCTGCCTACACATTTATTTAAGACTTTCATGCAAATACATCTGGCAGATTTATTGCTTTAAAGCCATTTCTTTCAACCAACCTGCTAATGTTTCATAATTATTCTTGGTATCCATGGCCGTGTCTTTAAGTAATATACGAAAGAAATGTTTGGGAAAACCTAACAAAAATTAAATTGAATATAAATCTCAAAAAAAGGAAGGGTTAGGATGGGATTTGCATAAGAGTTAAGGACGAAGGATATTTTGAGACAAATAATGCTTCTTTAGTTCATTCTTAAATATGTATAAGGGTGAAGCACGTCTGATCGAGTCAGAAAGATCGTTCTTAAGTCGAGCCGAGTGAACCGTAAATGGTATGTATCATATAATATGTGATTCGTTGTTATATACAGGATTCTGCCGTCACCAGATCGGAGGATCAGTCCATGATCAAAGAGTAAATTGTATTTATCTAGCTAATACTAAGGACAGGTTGTATTGTTCAACACTCGAAAAAGGGTTTCGTTCTCCGCTGTATTATATTAAACTATTTAAATCTGGCAAGACATTTGGATATATGATTACATTTATAAAATAGAAAAAATATATAAAATTAAAAAGTTGATTATTTAAAAAGGCGTTATAAACCACCACACTTATAATTAAAACTGAAATAAATACCATATATTTAAAAAAACAATAAGATACGGGAGATAATCGTTAACCTATTTACTATATGCTCATAGGATACTACATGTTTCGACTCTTTTTCTTTTTAAACATATATTATTTGAACAACGACCAATACTATGTATTTAAATTCAGGCAATACCATATAACATTTTCATAATCCATCATAGTCACATTTTCTTAGACAAATCGAGACAGTAATTTTCAACATTAAAATTCTATGTTCAAAACACCAACTTATAAGCAATTCCTCATTAGCTCTGTAAAGATAGAGACACACTCTTCCCTTTTCTCAACAAAACACAACGCGTTGTAATCGAGCACCGAGCTGATAAATAACACTTGAAAAAGAGAAATAAAACGAGATCAGTCGACTAGCTGACAGAAGACATGACTTCCGCTCGAGAGTTTAGAACCCAATTCTCTATGGTACATACATATACACCATAATGTTCCTTTTGGGGAAGAAAAAAGGAGATATTTCAACACTTTTGTATATCCACGTACACAGTTTTGGCACGTTTAGATCCATAATTTATATCTCGTCCTACATGTTATCCGTTGTTCATATTTCTCATCGTTACCTCAGTTAAAATCACTACAGCTATCTCCTTCCAATTTTCACTGGGTCTACATACTTTTTGCTCTTCATTTATTTTACGCTCACCATATATTTTTGTTTTTCAAGTCCTTCGCCAATAATCTACACAATGTGTCCAAACCATATCAAGATGATTTTGTTAGTTCTACCTATAATATTCATTTTCAACAATTATCTGTTATTCTATCATACATTATAATACCAGACATGATTCGCAAAGCACACGTTTCGCACCTACCACGGTTTGTTGAAAGTAAATGACACAAGGCAATATTCCACCAAGTTGTGCTGTATACAATGAAACTGTAGTAAAATAATATAATGCAATAAAAATGATAAGATAGGATACAGGGGAAATAAAGATGTTTCCTTCATCTCATAGAGTCCACTTCTCTTAAGCTCTCACTTAGAGTGGCAATCACTAAATAAACGCTTTAACTTCTCCCATCCTCTGCAACTAAGTAGATTCGGTCGCCATCCAATTTAATTATAGGAAATAGGAAGGACCCTGAGGAAAAGCTACAGATGGAAATGGCAGAGGAAATTAACGTAGCGTCACCTATTTTTTGCCGAGAAACGATTTTCTCAGAGGCGAACGTCGCAGTTGGAAGATTTATTTTTAAATGTTTATTTATAATTATTTCATGTCGACGTTATTTTGGATATGATTTATTTGTAATCAGATGTTTCGTAAATAAAGCGAGTAAACTGGAAGAAAATAAGCATACACCTCAGGACAATTATTATTATTTGGTTTTAATAATTTTTGACAATTTATAAAAAAGAAATAGTTGAAGTTATGTATATTAAAGATATTCCTTCCCATCTTTGACGAATTGATTGCTAATATAAAAAAAGATAAACAATTCCCAGCCCAATTCCTCTTTTCCTTCAATTTACATTTTTTGGGCAGTATTTTTTCAGATGATGGGACAATTAAGAGGGATATGGAACAACGTAAAGCGATATAAATCAAAGTCAATGGGGATATAAAACATATACACTCGAACTGGGCATTATTAAAATCTGCTGAGATAATAATAATAGTACCAACTTCGATGTACGGGAGTGAACGTAGACGTGGAAAAAGACGGAAAGGGGCCGAATAAATGCTGTAGAAATGCGTGCACTGGGAAGAAAACATAGGGTAGCATGTATGACAGAAAATGAAATGAAGGGATTAAGGATGGTAACTTAATTTCTGATGAATAGAGTAAGATGAAGAAGAATACGCTGAGATGGTTTGGACAGAACGAATGAAGGAAGAAATATTTACCAAAAAAATATAAAGTGCAAATGTGAAAAATGGAAAGCGTGATAGAGTAACACCAAAAGAAAGCAGGGTTGCATCAAGTGAATGATATTTTGAAAGAAAGAAACATAAAAAATCAGAGAAATCATAGGTATTTGTATGAAAGGGTGTATTACGTTATGTCAAAGAGAAGGATGTGTGACGAGATAGGAAAGTCTGGCACTCTGTTCTCTATGCCTATCCTAACAGGGAAATGACGTAATGGTATGTATGTAAAAGAAAACTTCCCCATCTTATAGGTACATAGGTTTTTGAGGTGTATATGATATTAACGGTCCGAGGAAAGCACTCGTCTGTCCTAATTTATTAACTGGTCAAAGTCTGTACCATTTAAGATAGTATTTTTGCATGCCTCGCTCTCCATTCCCCATTAACATTTATTGGACCGTTAATTTTTAAGGGTATTTTCGAGTGAGTTATCATCTTTTATCTACCTTCTTTTGATATTTCTTATCGCCATCGACGTAGAAAAAAATTATCATCGATTTCCAGCTCGCTCTGAAAATGTTGAGTAAAGCTCATTCAAACTACTGCGTGATCTTCAAAGAAAAATAAAAACACTTTTTTCAATAATGTCCCGGATAAAAAAAACAATTAGAACGAAAAAGAAACAGTTGTTCATATTAGTTTTAACTTCTTTGAAGACAATTAAATACTTTATATGTACGAGTATATATCCACTAGTTTTAAACCGCTGAAGCGTTTCGTTCTACGAACGTGTATAGAATGGTATCCTGACAAGAATTCACAGTTGAAAACGGACATAAATGATAACACAATTTTTATTTAAAAAGAAAGAGGGATATTATTTATGGGAGTCCTTATGTTTCCAAAAACTTGGCAGATACAACACTTCTTTTCGATGGTCTAATCTCAGCACGTGTTTCGAACTAGTGACTTTCATTCACCGCAATACAAAGAAACTCATAACTGTATAATTTACAATCATAAAAGTATTATCTACTAAAATAAAAGCAGACTTATAGTCTTTTTTTATCACTTTGCACGGATTTCTCATCTTACCGAAAGAGGTGTTCATTCATATGTTACATTGTTACATTTTTATTCTTATGATTGTGTGCAGTATATTGTGGGATGAATATTTTTGGTCTTTCTGGAGCGATAATGTGTGAGGAGTTGAGTTTCGCAGGGTGTTTCCAGTTGTAGTTGAGTGTCACTGTTTGTCAGGTTGATGAGAGCGTGCAACGGGGTTTTTTGTGTTATCAAAAATCGGAAAGAAGTATCGATTTATTTTTTCATGCTAAATATCCTCAGTGAGATACAGGCAAAAGCCTAGTTTACTGGGGATACGACAAATGAAAGGCAACAAACCCAGATCCATTAAAATTATATGTCCAAATCAAATTACCTGTTGTTTTTTCTCAAATTGTGTATATTTCTTGTCATGTGTAATAATAATAATAATAATAATTGTAATTGCTCATATTCCGATCGAAAAGTTTTAGTTTTATTTGGCAATTTCTTCCATTCATTCATCTTCTTATTCGTATGGTCTATACAAGAACCACATCATTGAAGTTTTCCTTGACCGAGTTAATAAAACGCATGTCATCTAACCTGGGTGATACAGGTACGATTCCCAATAGTACCGATTACAGATTTTTAAAAAGGGTTCCAGTCGAATTTTCACTTAAGGTGTTTTAAACGTTTTTTTTTCAATTGGCTGGAATAGATTACCACATGGTAATAAGCTTGTCAGGTTGAACTGTTTGTAACTGTTTATTGTATGTTAATACAATAAAATAAACAACACTACGAAAGAGCAAAGCATTCGTTAAATAAGCAAAACATCAATTTCACTTACTCCCCCGTCAATACACGTAGATTCATATAAATATATTTAACTCTAAAATAATTAAAATATTACATATTATTATCATAATAAAATTTATAATAATAATAATCAATAATTGAAATAATATAAAAATATCTTGAATAGTCCAGGCAGTCCTCAGTATTTGCGTGAAAATTTCAATAATATTTCTGAGCATAGACTGTCCCTCCGATCTAGTGACGGTCGATTCCTTGTACAGTGGTACCTCGGGTTACGAACATAATTCGTTCTATGATTCCGTTCGCGAGCCGAAATGTTCGCAAACCGAAACAATTTTTCTTGGGAGCCATAATGAGGGTTAATTTAATGCAAAATATATTTTATATATACTGTATATTATATACGAGTATATATAAAAGCAAAACAAAAATGTATCAAGAACAACGAACGCAACGACAAACAATGTTCACAACGCGCGCACCTGAGAACAACTAATGCGTAATTGTGTAATGCGCCGTTACAACTAATTCGTGAGCCGAGGCATTGTACGCAGCTCGAGTCAATTTTTTTTCGGAAATTGTGTTCGTAAGCCGAATTGTTCATGACTAGAGGCATTCGTGACCCGAGGTTTGACTGTATATAGTAACGCCATCACGCATTACTTTTGCGGTTCGCTCTGCTCAACTTTGAAAGAATAATTTTGGTTACCCTCTGGTTTACACATAAGGCTTTTTCTTGATTTTCTTTTTGCCGTTCACCCATTAACAATATTCTTCGAGATTATACGGCCATAACTAAATACAATTAAAGGAGTATTTAAATTTCACGTATTAAATTAAATAATGAAAATTGGACATTAAACACATGTACGAGTACATTAAGAGAATGAATGAATATATAACTCAAATTTATGTTAAAACAAACCAAACTAAAATATTACAGTCAAGTATATTTTATCATACAAGAAATATTGTTACTAATTTAAATTGCGTAATCTTATTTTTTTTAAATATAAAAGTCTAAATATTAATTGGAATATCATGTTTCATTTCTTCCTTTTCTAATTTCTTTTTTTTTGTCGTTCACATATCAAGAATGTTCTTCAGCATTATACACCAATAAATAATATATGATATGTAGCAAAAATAATAAACAAACTTTTCTTGGAAGGGATTGTCATTTGTTACATTTTGTAAAATGAAAATGTAATATAATACACCATATTATCCCGCAAAATATCATGAAAATAAACACGAATATTTGTCAGACGACGTAAATACTCATTTCATTTCATTTCTTTATTTGTGATAAAAATATAGAAAAATAGATCTTATCCAGAATTTGAGAAGCGTCACGTGACATTTTAGAATAACACCAGTCAGTATTGCTAACAAAAACAGAATAATTCCTCTCTTAAAGGTTATATTTTGATATTTGATATTAAATGAATAAATTTGCGAATGTTTAAAACCTATTTTCGGGCGAAGAAAAACAACTGAAAATAAAAATGTGTTAATTTAAACATTTTGTTCATAAAATTCCGTGAATTTGAAATCAGCGCAAAAAATATGACGATACTCGAAATTTTTATATGAAATTTGAATTTCAGTTGTTTTTGGAAAATGTTGTTTAATGTTTAATTAACCATTTTAAAATGGACGTACGTGTATACTATATATGCTAAGCGATCCAACGCAAGGGAACATAACGCCGCAGTTACTTACTTCGACAATTTATTGTAAAACATATACCAATACCAGTTTTTTGCCAAATTGTAATCTCTACCAACCAAGCAGACAAAAGTCACGCATATAAGTGTCAATTGCTGGGTGAGAGAATACAACCATATTTTCAAAAAGAAAGAAAATCAACATACTTAAATTTCTTTTCATTTATATATTTGCTTTATTATTATTTTATATGACTTGTGTTGCATTATACAAAATTGCACACTTGCTAAAATACATGAAGACTGGGACGGCGGGATTGCTATTGGTGGAAGAAAGCTCTAAAATCTGAAATGTGCAGATGACACATCTGAGATACGTAGAAGAAATGGCCACGCTCCTTCATCCGGAATACGAGAGCAAGCTTAAGGGTCTTAAAACCAATAGGTCAAAAACTAAGTTAATGATAATAGACCGCAGAAACAAACTACCGCCAAATAATGTACGAGTATATCATTGTCTAGAAGTGGTTTCTGTCTTTGTTTAATTAGGCTCCAGTATTACCAACAATGGAGGATGGCGAGGCTGAGGTGAAAAGTAGAACTGGAATGGCAAAAAATACAATGCCAAAGCTAGGAAATACAATATATGGAAAAACACAATGATCACCATCACGACGATAATGTGTCTAGTTGTCTCTCGTCTGTGCAATATTCATGTGTAACGTGGAGACTTGGACTCGAAGAGTGGAGAAGGATGCTACAAATTCCATGGACAGCAAGGCGAACTAAGGCCTACATTCTCGAAGGACTGAGAATCACCAACAGATTATCGACAATATGCCTTCGACAAGTCCTCCGATTCTTTGGGCACATTGTTCGTGGCCAAGGAGAGGTTTGTGGTTACTGGAAGCGTGGAAGAACGATGGATAAGAGGAAGAATCTCAATGCGTTTTGGACTGACCAAGTGAGAGACTTAACCGGACTATCCTGCGAGCCGCGGAGTACAGGGATCTTTCGGTTCTGTCACATCCATACATGTCGTCATAGATACTCTCATATAACAAAAGTTTTTCAATCATCCCTTTATCAGAATTTTATTCATTTGGTCGCACCGTGATTTTCTAGGTCTTCCCAAACTTCTCGCACCTTCTTAACTACCTGTATGGATTATTTCTGTAAATCTTTCATCATTCAATATTTTTACGCTGCTGAAGTTATATCAATGCTAGTTTCTTTATTTTAAGCACTGCATCTTCTTTCAATCCGTATTCTTTCTTTATTATGTCATACATTGCTTTTCCATACATGCTACGTAGAATGTTTGTTGTAATTAACATTAGTTTATGAATATCTACACGTGGTAATTTTTGTCTTTTTAAATATTAAAAAGCAAAATATCAGTGTTTTCGACATTTTTCGAATTTCGGTAATGAAGGATATTGCATATACTAAACCATGTAAAAGAGTCCCACTGGCCAGATATTTTTCGGTAAAGGTGGATATCGCATATAAAAAAGTCCCACTGGCAAGATATTTTTCGGTAAAGGTGGATATCGCATATAAAAGAGTCCCACTGGCAAGATATTTTTCGGTAAAGGTGGATATCGCATATAAAAGAGTCCCACTGGCAAGATATTTTTCGGCAAAGGTGGATATCGCATATAAAAGAGTCCCACTGGCAAGATATTTTTCGGTAAAGGTGGATATCGCATATAAAAGAGTCCCACTGGCAAGATATTTTTCGGTAAAGGTGGATATCGCATATAAAAGAGTCCCACTGGCAAGATATTTTTCGGTAAAGGTGGATATCGCATATAAAAGAGTCCCACTGGCCAGATATTTTTCGGTAAAGGTGGATATCGCATATAAAAAAGTCCCACTGGCAAGATATTTTTCGGTAAAGGTGGATATCGCATATAAAAGAGTCCCACTGGCAAGATATTTTTCGGTAAAGGTGGATATCGCATATAAAAGAGTCCCACTGGCAAGATATTTTTCGGCAAAGGTGGATATCGCATATAAAAGAGTCCCACTGGCAAGATATTTTTCGGTAAAGGTGGATATCGCATATAACAGAGTCCCACTGGCAAGATATTTTTCGGTAAAGGTGGATATCGCATATAAAAGAGTCCCACTGGCAAGATATTTTTCGGTAAAGGTGGATATCGCATATAAAAGAGTCTCACTGGCAAGATATTTTTCGGTAAAGGTGGATATCGCATATAAAAGAGTCCCACTGGCAAGATATTTTTAGGTAAAGGTGGATATCGCATATAAAAGTGTCCCACTGGCAAGATATTTTTCGGTAAAGGTGCATATCGCATATAAAAGAGTCCCACTGGCAAGATATTTTTCGGTAAAGGTGGATATCGCATATAAAAGAGTCCCACTGGCAAGATATTTTTCGGTAAAGGTGGATATCGCATATAAAAGAGTCCCACTGGCAAGATATTTTTCGGTAAAGGTGGATATCACATATAAAAGAGTCTCACTGGCAAGATATTTTTCGGTAAAGGTGGATATCGCATATAAAAGAGTCCCACTGGCAAGATATTTTTAGGTAAAGGTGGATATCGCATATAAAAGTGTCCCACTGGCAAGATATTTTTCGGTAAAGGTGGATATCGCATATAAAAGAGTCCCACTGGCAAGATATTTTTCGGTAAAGGTGGATATCGCATATAAAAGAGTCCCACTGGCAAGATATTTTTCGGTAAAGGTGGATATCGCATATAAAAGAGTCCCACTGGCAAGATATTTTTCGGTAAAGGTGGATATTGCATATAAAAGAGCCCCACTGGCAAGAAAATGGTTGGAGAATGATTAAGACATAATATTTCATAGGCTTAACAGTTGCAAGTTAATAACCAATTGAGAGAAATTTTTAACAACTGGTTTATTGCATGCAAAAAAGTGTGAAATTAAAGCGAGGTCAACTATCAATTTTGCAATTCGTACAATGTTATCTACATTATTTTGATCACGTCTCACCACCTCTAATTGCCAACCCAGAACGTCGACTATCACATGGTTTATGAATTTGAGTTTTTGTACGCATTTGAACTACAGACCGGGAGCTTACCATAGATGATCAACCCATCTCCTTGATATTAGGACAGACCCTGATCTGCTGTCTTAATGAATAAAAGTCTTAAAACTCAATCTTTCATGCATACATACCGTCATGCCATTTCCCTGTCGGGGTAAGCAGGGAAGACAGAGCGCCAGAATTTCCTATCTCGGCACACAAATCCTTAGCCTCCTTCACATCCATACACCTACCCATACAACTTATAGGATTTCTCTGACTTTCAACGTTTCCTTCTTTTAAAATATAATTCACTTGATCCGACCATACTATCTTTGGTCTTCTTCTACCACACATTCCACTTACATTTGCACTATATATTTGATATGTTAGTTATTCTTTTTTCACTCGTTCCACATGCCCAAACTATCTCAGCGTGCTCTTCTTCACTTTACTCAACAGTCTTAAGTCCATATTCATCCCTAATCCCGAGTATTCTTCTCAATACAAGCATTGTTATAGCATTTATTCACCTCCTATAAGTCATTATAAATCTCCACGTTTTACTCCCATATATCAAAGTTCGCACAAAAATACAATTATGGACTATCATCTTACCGGATTTTGATTATATCCGGTTCGAGTTTAAATGTTTTACATACCCATTTACTTTGTTTCCGATCACTACAAGCCGTTCGATATCCCTCTTAACTCTTCCATCATCTGAGAAAATCCTACCAAAATAGCGAAATTACCCAACTTGTTCCAATCTTCCACTATTCACCTCTATATCACATTAACTTTTAACACTTTTCTATCACCATTACTTGGGATTTCGCAACATTTATTCCCAGATCGTTCTCTTCGCATCTCTCATACTATTTACTTACTAAACCCAATTTGATGGTGCTTAAAATCTAAGATCTTGTGCTTAATAGCATTTCAGATAGACTAGCTTAGTATTTTTCCAAACTAAAAGAGGATAAACCCTTAAAGATTTTAACTTAAATTTTTAATTTTAAACTCTTATAAAAATTTAATTGTTATATACGAGTATTACATGAAAATGTTTTTTTTCTCGGTAAAGCAAAAACAACATAAATATATAATTTAAGAGAATGAAATTTCCTTGAAATGATCTGCTGGCAACCTTTTCTGGCCAAGGTGGGAGACAAAAGGTCAGAGGTCGCGCGGGAGCCCGTGGGAAGGCCCAAAGGTCGCAACAGGTCGCTCCCGGCGCCACAAGTGGTCCGTAATCGCCTACTTAGTGCCAGATGAGGTTTTGTATTTTCTTTGACTCATTTGACCCCAGATTGACAAACTATGGCACGTGAGCTATTTTTTTAAAGTTTTATTCAGGAACTTAACAGTACTTACATTAAAATTCATACGAATAATGTGTAACAGTAAACGAATAATAATGTTCCACATGATAATTTAAAAATTAGCGAAACTAAAAGACAAACAATACAATTCAAATCGACTCAAGTCATAATGCATATGATACATTGTGTGAGGAAGTTAGTATGGAGGGAGAGGAAAAAGGAAGATACATATAACTTTTATTTATTTGTTTCGATTCAGCCAAAGCATCGCACTTCGGAGCTGAAAGTTGAAAGAAAATAAAAACAAAAAAAATTATCATTCAGATTGGTTCAAAATAAATGTCCGGAATGTCATCAAATTAGTGTAAAAAAAATATGGGTGGTTTTAAAGATTCATTGTTGGTTCGTGGTATTACAAAGTTCTGGGCATACGAGGTTCTAGATATCGGGAAATAAAAGTTGATTGTCGCGTTATTTTCATTGGAATCCATCCTGTCGTGTAATCATGACTGAGCATCGTAACTCCCATGATAGCATCCGACGACTTCTCTCCATCCATCCCTGCATTCCGCGACTCGAAGCGCAGTTTTTAAGGGTAGTTCAGTAGCGTCTTTCACTTCGTCAGTCCAACGCATTGAATTTATTCCTCTTGACGTATGAGAAACAGTCTGCGCGCTGCTAACATGCGTCAACATGGCCAGGCGGCTCAGCAGGGTCCATGTGTCTGTGGCATTTGCGGCAGGGGATCCAGGATCAGGCTGTTCTCATCCAGGATCGGGATGTTCTCTCACAGAAGATCATACGATCGACGTGGGAGAACGGTTCAGGACTGACGTTGGAGTGGCGAGGGGATCCTCGGCTGCGAGGCCCGGCAATGATGATTATTCCTCTTGTGCATCGTCCTTCCACGCCCCCAGTAACCACAAACCTCTCCAAACGATCTCGTTGGCCACGAGCAATGGACCATAAAAATCGGAGGACTCGTCGAAGGCATATTGTCGACAGTCTGTCAGTAATCGACGGATTCGTCGTAGACAAATTATCGATAATCTGTCGGTGATCTCAGTTCTTCGAGAATGGAGGCGTAAGTTCACCTTGATATCCATAGAATTCATAACATCCTTCTCCAGCACCACATTTCAAATGCATCTATTCTCCGCCACTCGTTTGCTCACAGAGTTCAAGTCTCCGCGCCATACATAATGATTGCGAATACGAGAGATTTAACTAACGTATTTTCGTCGAAATGGTGATAAATCTGCTCTTCCATATCTTTTCCAGCTTTGACATCGCATTTTTTACCATTTCAGTTCTTCTTTTCCCCTCAGCATCACATCTTTCATTGTTGGTAATACTGTAGTTTATGTAAATAAGCCACTTCTAGACCATATTAGAATATTAAAGATTATTTTGTTCCAGAAGACATGGACAACGTATAAATCCTCAAATATTTGGTCAGTGATCATAAGACATTCTCATAAAATGTGGACTCGAAGTTCATCGTATGCTTCAGCAAACGATGGCAATGACGTGAACGTTCCAAAGATTACACGATGCACGAATTTTCTATGCACCCTCTTCAATCGCTCTATTATATAAACATTACATATATTAAATAGGTATATTCGATTCCATATTTAAGATGCATATTCTATGTCCGTGGATACGGATATAGCCGTAACAAAAACTTTTGATTGAAAAGGAATCTTGAAAAACTTTACTAGTTCTAATAATAAACTCGAACATATGCATGAACATCGCCTTGTTCATTATTTTATCAATATGAGATCTAGAGTTTGATGTTTGTCAGCGTCGTGGTCGTGTGGTTAACTTGCTTGCTTGTGACTAAAGCGCCGGAATTCAGTTATTTTGTCATCTGAAGTTATGGTTTAAATGGCGCTTATTAGTTAGCTTATTTTTGGACAGACAAATGTTTTGAAACTGCGTGAATAAGTTCGTAGTTCTTTATTAATATAGATAAAAATAAGTCGATAATCGGTGCATATTTAGAATAGAAATGTCTGAATTGGTATATTGGATAAAAAAGTGGATAGTTTTCTATATCCACGAATTTGTGGTTTCATGTTTGTATTATACACTTGTATTTTCTTTTAGAAAATTTGGTATAGCCCTTTTACCGGTCATTATGATCACCTCAAGAGCGCTTCCTAATTAGCTCAATAGAAAATGTGGGAGGCTGAGACACACAAATGTCGCTAACAAAAGCGCCCATCTGTAGTCTAGTACGTATATTAACTTGAAAAAAACAAATTCAAATGTAAAACATCCTAAGAGTAAAGCCATTCCCGGAAGTGAATCCGCCAGTATCGAACTTTGAGCGCCCGTTTGCTTAGTATGAATGCTAACCGTTAGACTACGGCCGCCGGCAAAAATTACACTTTCGTTATATACAGTACAACGGCTTGATTAACACATTTCTGTTGGTTGGAATGAAAGCAACCGACAAAATATGATGTGTATTGTATTTTTTTACATTTTTGTACCAGTATCTACAACCTGATAGATTTATTGCTTTAAATGAAAGCCAGACAGGAATACTTTTAAAAAAATCTGGGTTTAAACGGAAATTGAACCTGCATCCTCCAGGTTGGAAGACAGGCGACTTACCAAGAAGGTTACCATTTGTACTCTCAACAATAAAAATAATAAAGAGAACAATATATAGCGTCGTTTAGAGAGCAGACTTTCCTTAAAAGCACTCTAAATCGGGAATCACAATTATTGAGATATTAAAAAGATTACAAATAATAAAATTAGTTGAGTGAGTGTACACTTGATAGGAAGTTTGTGGCTCTCCTCCAATTCGCTTATCAATTCGAACAGTAATTTATTATGAATTTATAAATATATTTATTTTTAATCGCCCCTTAGACCTCGGCACATACACGGAAATGTGAACTTGATTAGATTTTATATCACAATATTTAAATTTCACATCATAAAATGTTATTTCTTTAATTTGAATCGCATTTTTTGTTAAAATTTATATATCTTGAATGATTTGCAATTTTATTATAAATCAAATGCATTTTTTGTTTCCTCTTTCTTGTGCGTGTCCAGTCTTTCTGGCGCTGGCGATTATTTTTAAGAAAATGTTATTGTCTTCGGCGGCACGGAACAGCTCCTCAACTGTATGTATGCAGTCGCAAATGTTGCGTAGCCAAGATATGCGCGTTCTACCGATTCCCCGTCGACCCTCAATATTGGCCATTCTTATACAATCACAAATTTTGATAAAAAAAACCTTTCAAAAAAGGTTGTATGCAAGTGCTCCTAAAGCTGCACACGACACCCATATCTCTAACACAAATAGGCAAACTATTCCGCGCCACAAGACAAGCAACGGCAAAACCCTATCATAATACTCCGCTCCTATTGGATCGGTATTGCATTGTTTAAAGAGCAGATTCTCCTCAAAGGCAACTTGGGAATCGAACCCAATCTAATTGAAAAATTAAAAATGAAGGCCTAGTTGGTAAGATGCCTATTTTCCAACCCGGGGGTTGCGGATTCGATTCCTGATGATACCAGATTTTTATAATGGTTATAACCATGAACCAAATGGTTCTGGTCTCGTTTTCACTAAGGTACTCGTTAAAATCTTTCTGGTCGGTCGGTAGAGGTTGCTGCATTTAATAAAGCCGCCAGGTACTGTGTACAGCGAAAGTGTTAAATAATACAGTACAAAAAATAAAATAAGTTTAGAGTAAGGATAGGACGGTGACGGATACACGAGAGGTGCATGGCTGCACAGCTACAAAGCACTAGACTTGCGCTGGTTCGACTTGCGCTACCGCCCGGCTCCTGCCCGGCGGGTACTTCAATATTTGAGATACAATATACCATGAAGACGACCAAATTATGACACTTTTCTTCCACCCGGGGGCTTAACATACAATTCATGATCGTATCCGAAAAAAATCAGCATTTAGTCGAGCCAAGAAATAGTCCACTAGGTTATGTATATCCGATTGCGATTGAACTGCCAATCACGTGCATCTTCCAGTAATTGTAAACCAGAAGTCTTAATCATGGGACCAAGGACGAAGTTATACTTCGGTCATGCTTTTAAACATGTCCAGATATACACACTACTATAAAAAAATAAGTTTACAATGACGGTAAACTGTTTACTTACCGGCGCAGCACTGATGGCATTACAGGGGTCGGTTTTGTTGTCCTCAGGTTCTTCAGCCGCCCTTCCCTCAGGGCAAGGGTCGCTGAGCCGTAGCCTCAGCCCGTCCCGCGGGCCCGACGAGCGCATCGCCTTGCCCTGGCTACTCTCCCTCGGTCTTACACAGACATCGTACACTGGATGGGCTCAACACCCATAATCATTAACACTTGATCACTGATCGAGTCTTAAACGCCGCTTTTTACACTAACGATAGCTGTAAAAATGATGCAAATAAGGTTTGCTTCTTGTAGAGTGCAGAAAAAACGATGTTCTTACGCGTTATACAATAAATAACTCTCTCTCTGATTTGGCTTTATCCATGACACAAGACTAAAATATTTATATGTATTTTTCTAATTAATTATATGGACATCAAGTAAGTGGAAGGTACATTAGCAATGAAAAACATATTTCTATGTTCCAACAACCCTTCCTAACCCAGTAGTGTCGATTATAATGGGTAGGCCCATAAGGTTATGAATCATCAAGAGCTAGTCGACTGGCATGGGTTGGCCAAAAGGTTATGAAATCATCAAAGGTCAGTCGATTAGCATGAATTGGCCACAGAGCCTTGAAACAATCAAAAGCTGATCAATTGGCATAGGTTGGCCACAGGGTCATGAAATCATCTAGGGCTAGTTGATTGGTATGGTATGGCCACAAAGTTATAAAACCATCAACGGTTGATCAATTGGCAAGAGTTGGCCACAGAGTCAATTGATTGGCATGGGTTGGCCACATGGTCATGAAATTATCAAGAGCTGGTTGATTGGCGTGGGTAGCCCATAGGGTTATGAAATCATCAAGGACTTTTTGATTTGCATAGGTTGGCAACAAGGTTATGAAATCTTCAAATAATAGTTGATTGGCATAGGTTGCCTATAGGGTCAAAAAATTAAGGGCTGGTCGATTGGTATATGTTGATCACAGGGTCATGAAACCATCTGAAAGAATAGTGTCAGAAAATATACCATCAGGTAGACTAGGAAAACGTTTTCAACAATTGCGATGTTCGTCATCGCTCGTGCTAGTAATATTACCGTACGTGAAGACCTCTAAACACAGAAGTCAAGCGACTTACCAATGACACCACAGAGGTTGTCAAATATTGCGTACAGCAAACCGCTTAGTTGTATGAGAAGACATATGGATTTAGTCGAGGCTAAGGATATGTGTCGAGATAGAAAAGGCTGGCGCTTTGTCCTCTGCCCACCCCGACATGAAAATGGCGAAATGGTTTGTAAGCATGTATCAAACCGCTAAGTAATAATATTTTCGTCAAGCGGAACACGTGTCAATTACTAAACTTCATAAAAAAATATTGTGAAACTCGTTTAGTTTTTAATTCATCCGAAAGTTTAAAATTCGATTATAACACAACTTTTATAAATATTATATCCATTTAAGAAAACTACTAACCAGAAACTTATATTATGTTTGTTCCAGTAGTCAATTTACCTACTTATGTGACTGAACATAAGGATACGCACAGTGGAAACAGATACTTTCCAGAACGCCGGGAAAACTGTTCCGCCGCGCTGGGCACACGACTCGCTCTTGGAAGGTTATTAAGTAACCGGCTTATGCGTATAGGTACAAAAGACAAAAGGTGGAGCAAACTGGATTGAAATAATATACATAATACTAAATAATACAATAGAACCTGAACATTTCTTTGCGATAAAATTCCAGAAATGAGAAAATATATTCCAATATATTTATTTAGTCAAAATCAAAATAATAGTACAATAGATGGATACAAGTAACAAAACACAGGACAGATTAATGTCCTAGAACACTCAGGGCATTTCTTAGTTGGATGAACGTGAAGTAAAGGATATACCATAAATGAAAATAGATAGATTGAAAATAATCCACGTAAAACGGCATGAAAACACAGACATAAGTGATGCATAATAATAATAATAATGTGAATGGAAGGCGTGGTAGAGGAAAACCAATAAAAATAAGGTTGGATAAAGGGTATAATATTTTGAAAGAAATGTAAAAAAACAGAGAAACTGTAGGAAAACGTGTATGGGTGTAGACGAGGCCAAATATGTATGTGTCGCAATAGGACAGTCTGGCGCTCTTTCCATTCTCCATACCCCGATAGGGAGACATAATGATGATATGTATGTATAGTAATAATAATAAAAGGACGATTTATATAAAAGGATAATTTATATAACGCTATTTAGACAGAAAACTCTTCTTGACTCGAACCCACCATTATAGACAGATTAAAAATATTACAAAACACAAGTTGAGGGTAAGGATAGAAAGGTGGTGACTGCGGTTATTAGATTAGGAACTTCCCCACATCTGCATATGTTCAGAAAAACATATTTGGTAATACAACCGCAGAAAACTTACCATGGGAAGATGAACTATAAATAAACCTCTGTAGATCTTGCCATATGTGAAAATAGCACATTCGGCTTAAGGTGTAGTATTGTGTATGTGTGTAGTGTTTATATATAATACAATCACAAATTTTGATAAAAAAAACCTTTAAAAAAAGGTTGTATTCAAGCGCTCCTAAAGCTGCACACGACACCCATATCATACACAAAGAGGCAAACTATTCCATACCACAACACAACCAACGGCAATCACAATACTCTGCCCTATTGGATCTATGTTGCTACGTTTAAAGAGCAGATTCTCTTAAAGGGCAACTTGGGAATCGAACCCAGTACAATTGAAAGATTAAAAATGACGACATTTGGTGAGACGCCTATTTTCCAGCACGGGGGTTGCGGATTCGATTTCTGCTGATACCAAATTTTTATAAAAGGTATTCCAGTATGACATAGTTTTCACCTAGACTCTAAAATATTTGTGGTTGGTTGGAAGAGGTTACTACAAAAAATAAATCCACCAGGTTGTACTGTATACATTTTCTCGAGTAACAAGGAAACTGTTTCCCCTTATAGATAAATAAAAGGGGGACAGAAATTTATCAACATACAATTAGTAAAGAATAGAAATAAAAATACGAAAACTCCATAAAGAACAATAAGCTCACTTTAAGAACAAATGTGCGAGTTATTACTATATATCCCAACAGGAAGCCGGAATCTGGTCGAAAATTCCAGATGGCGCGTGACCCCTTGCAATAATAATAATAATAATAGATGAATTAACTCGCACAACAGATACAGAGACGGTGAGAGATGCCAATAAATTATCAGTAAGTGAGGTCTGGTGAGGAGAGCGGCGCCCTTCTGCCGTCTGGTCTGCACTCTTCACGATGAAGATTGGGAAACCAGCCCAAGAAAAGATAAAGCAATAATAAGTGGGATGCACTTCGAAATTCGTGGCATCGTAAAATATCGTAATACGTACCAATATAATTACGGTGGTATGCTAGGTCGCGCGATTGATGTGGTGAACTTCTAAGCAAATCACCACTTTTTTTCATTTTCTCCTCTCAAACAGCACCAGCGGTAGTTATTGGAGGTTTGAAGATACTAATGATTTGTATCATATACATACATACCATCGTGTCATATCCGTTTTAGAGTAGGCTAAGGGAACATGTATTTACACCTTTCTATCCATGCATATAAATATTGCATCGTTCTCATCCATGCATCTCGTCACACGCTCTCCTGTTTCTCATACTTCTTACCTTTACCTCAGTTAACATGCCTCCAACAATCTGCTACTTCTTCGGTTTAGTTCTAACATGTTTTCCATTCATTTCAAACATATTTAGCTGTTTCGTTTCAGACATATTTAGTCATTATCTTATTTGGTTAAACCATCTCTGAATTCCTTTCTTAATTTTACTTATAACATCCATCTCTTACAAACAGTTATCCTTTATCCCGTCATTTCTTACTCTATCACACATTGTAATACCAGATATTCTATATACTCGTACCTACGCATTTCTACCGCATTAATTCTGCTCTTATTAACTCCCTTTCAATGTTCTTATCAATCCCATTCGATGCAATATTCGCTTCCATACAAGTGGCCCTTGATTTAGCGATTGATTTGGCAAAAACAATACTAAGTGTGACATTTACCTTTTTATATATTACTTTATCCGTTGGTTAATTTACATGGGGACGCACGTTCGTTTTTTTTTATACATGTAAGAAATGTATTTACATTGTCATGTGGTAAACGGCGATTTATATTTGTAATATACGAGTAGATAGCGGTATGTGAAAAAATATCTGCCAAACGAAAGACCGCAGCAGATTAAACCTAACGATCGTCTTGGAACTTGATGTCCTTTCCATTGGAACTTTAAGTTTCGTCTGTCAATACTGTGTGATTGCTGCAAAAGTTTGCATACAATGAACCGCTACAAACACACGCGTCTTCTATTTGCAAGATGGCTGACAATCATACTCGATCACGAAATTGTCTATCATCTTAATCGAAGAGCGACCGAGATCTATCAGACAAAAAGGGACCAACACTTCGGGTACTGGTCTTTTCAGGATACCGACTATTATTCAGTGATTGTACGAGGGTGAATCAAATAAAGACGTGAATTTTTATTTTTATTTTCTTATTTGCAGAAAGAAAAAGACCAAGTACACATAATTTTTCTACATAACCTGCTTTAGAAATGTATTTTTCCCAGCGGATCGGTAGTTTTTTATCCCGTCATCGTAAAAAGAAGTGGGTTGTGTCAGCAGCCAATTGCGCACAAACCCCTCTTGCGCACAAACTCCATCGTCGTCGTTGAATCGTTGGCCTTCCAGAGCTTATTTCAGTGGCCCAAAGAGATGAAAGTCACAGGGCGATAGATCAGGGCTATACGGAGGGTGTTCCAGTCGTGTCCAACTAATTTCCTCCAATTGTTCGCGTGTTGCAGCTGAAGTATAGGGTCACGCGTTGTCATGGAGAAGAATCACTTCTCGTATCGGTTAGTCACGTATTTTGCATCGATAAGCAAGTTTAACTTCACTCAAAAGTTCGCAGTAATACGCCGCATTGATGGTGCGACGATCGTGCAAAAAATCGGTGTGCAAAATGCCGCGCCGGTCCCAAAAAACGGTCGCAAGCACCTAACCAACTGACAGCCGAGTCTTGGCTTTCACAGGAGCTGCCTCATTCTTCTTTATCCACTCCATGCTGGCTTGTTTCGACTCGGGCGTGTAGTGGTGTACCCAGGTTTCATTGCAGGTAACGATGCGATTCAAAATGCGTTCCTTTTTTGAACAAACCACGCCAAGAGTCGCTCACAGACTTGCAAATGTGCCAACTTTTGACACTTTACTGATATCTTCACCCAACAATCCTCGAGGCGGCCGCGCGCTCCGTTTAAAATTACGCACTCTAAAACAAAAGTCTCGTTTGTATTTAATCCACCCTCGTAGGGTTGACGGTAGAGGTGCTATGGAGTACACATATACTTAACATTAAAATATTTTTTAAACAAGTGTCATAAAATATGTAACCGAAAATTATTTTATGTTCGAATGTACCATATGTTTGGATAAATGATTTTGCATAACCTACTTACTATGCCCGTATCAAAATGTTCTAAGATAATAGTCTTCTGATGCCAACTTTGATGTATGGGAGTGAAACGTGGACGTGGAAAAAGACATAGGAGCCGAATAAATGCTGTAGTGCATTGAGAATAATACACGGGATGACAATGTATAACAGAATACGGAATGAAGTTATTAGGGATGAATGTGAAATTGAGGCTGACGTGTTAAGATGAAGAAGACCACGCTAAGATAGTTTGAACATGTGGAACGAATGAAAGAAGAAAATCTAACAAAACAAGTATATATATTACAAATCTAAGTGGAAGGCATATGAGAGGAAGACCAAAGAAAATATGCTTGGATCAAGTGAATGATATTTTGAAAGAAGTCATAAATCGTAAAAGTTGTATGAGGTGTACTCGTATGTACTCGTATTTGAAGGAGGCTAAGGATTTGTGTCGAGAGGGGAATGTTTGGCGCTCTGACCTCTCTACCTACCACGACTGGGAAATGGCGTTATGGTATGTATGTATGAACTTGACCCGTTCGTAATTGAATCACAAATATTAAGACAGATTTGTTGATTGTTGAATGAAAACATTCAGTCTTAAAGATATTATCAGAGATATATGATTAGACTGTTCCGTTTTAGTGTATGTTTATACAACATAACTTGTAGCCTTTTCAATCTGATGGATTGTTTGAAAGATTGTTCAAGAATTCAGGAAAATTTTCATGAAATGTTACAGATAAATATGGGTAGAAAATAAAAAAAAATGACATTTACAAAGCATTGCTTTGAGGTGTGCAGAAATTATGCATTTTTAAAAAAAAAATACGTTATGGGGCAAAAAAATAATATCAAACGGACAGAAACAATAAATAGAAGAAAAGAACGAATATTTTAGAGTAACCTTCATAACCTTTTATTATCTGTTATATTTCTTGCACAGTGGCTTAGTGAAGGGGGTGTAGGAAAGACAGTTGTATTTGCGCGTAGGGCAAAGGAGGGTGCAAATTCAGGAAACAAAAGTAATATTTTTGAAAGCTTTTCAAGCCTCAATTTGGCCACGCTCTGTCGGCATAAGACTCGTTTTATCCAAAAATTTAAACAATATGTGTTATTTAAGCTTTCACTCGCATTTCGGACATGGGAACTACAGCAAAACTACTTGAAATTTGTAACAATGAAACTAGTAGAAATACGGAATTTGTTAAGAAAATAATAGCAATTGAATGACAATTTATATTGCGTCCTTAAGAAGAGCCTCTCCTCCCCTCTCCTCAGTGTTCTCGCTCGGGATTCGGAACCACTGTTATTAATAGATTAAAAATATTACAAAAAAACAAGTTGAATATAAGGATAGGAAGGTGCTGGCTGCGGCCATTAAATTAGGAATTTCCCCGCATATGTACGTTTATATTTAGAAACCCCTAATTAGGAAGAAGACCTACAAAGAAGCCTTTGTAGATCTTTCGTGCTATGATAGTAACACATTCGGCTTATTTCAGTTACATATACAATCATGAATCTTGATAAGACTTCCTCAAGCGCCTCCCGAAACCGCATACTTCACCCACATATCCAACATCTTGAGGCTTACAAATATCGACCCAATTGAAATATTACTACAGTAAAGGAACATTTACCAAAAAAGGACACTAAAGCTTATGAAATAAATAATTACTTATTTTAGTATGTGTGTAGTTATAACTGAACAAATACCACAATTTGTTACATTATGATGAATGATGTAAACAAAAACAAACATAAATACATCAATGAAAATAGAGGTTTTGCTTTGAGCAGTTGAGTTTCAACCTTACATATATGAATATGCCTACACTTGGTGCAAGTGGGTGCATATTTTGTCTTTTCTCCGGGTGCAGAAGACCCTCGCTCTACCACTGATCTTCCATGCACAGAATTTTGTACAGACCAAGGAATGGCTGTATCTAACGTATTATGTGATCATGAAAATAAATTTAAAAGTAATATTTTTTAAAAGTCTCAATGTTTATACGTTTATCACACCAGTTCCTCGTCTAGGAAGACAAAAAAAGAGCGCAGCTTACTATACACTAACTTTGCCTCCTTTACATTCATGTATCTTCATATACGATTTATGATTTCTCAAACTTTTAATTGCTCCTCCTTCCACTTAGTTCAACTATACGCATCTCTCGGTTTTTCTCTACTACAAGTCCTACTCACGTTCCCAGTGAAGATTTATTTAGTCATTTTTTTATTACCCATTTCGTTACATAATGCCTAAAATCCTTAGCGTACTTAATTATATTAAAATTTACACATCAGCCTTATATTCATAAGCATTCTTACTAACAATATATGTTATTCTGTTATAATCCTTCTCGCCTAGTTGTAGTAGACGACCTATGTGGCACACTTGGTAAGACGCCTGTCTTCCAAACCGGAGGTTGCGAGTTTGATTTCCAGTAATAACCAGATGTTTTTAAAAATGATTTCCAGTCCGTTTTTCACTATAGGATTGCAAAACTTTCTAGTTGGTTGAAAGAGATTGTCATATGGCAATAAATCCGCCAGGTTGTACTGGTAAGAGAGTATAAAATAATATCAATCTACACGTCACATGTTGTCGGTTGCTTGTTTTCCATGTTTCATTTCCATTCATTAATATTAAACACTAATATAGTATACTGCTGTGAATAATTAATCATATTTATTCAATCAATTTCTCGATTAAATTTGTGATGTGAATGAAATGTTACTATATATTAATCAAAAAATATTTTTTGAAAAAAAATCATAGCTTTGTATTGTAATACACTTTTGCTGTACACAATACTATCTGGGGAGTTTATTGTTATGAAGCAATCTCTTCCAACTAACCAGAAAAGTGTAAATCAAAGTTTGAGTAAAAAGAGTGGAAATCTTTAAAAAAATATGTACCAAAACAGGAATCAAACCCGCATTCCCCGGATTTGAAGAAAGGCGTCTAATCAACTACATAATTCGTCAATGATACTTTGCATGACAAAATAGAAAATAATTCATACAAATATTCCAATGCTTCTTTCTGCATTTTTACTTATAAAATCGATATAAAACACGTAGGTTTGGACACATGGAGTGAATTAATGACGAAATAATATAAGTCAGAAGCGCAAGGTGTGCGTGGAAGAAGTAGACCGAAGAAAATGTGGCGGGATCAAATGGACCAGATATTGAAAGAAAGTAAAGTGAGAAATATGAATAATAAAAGATTATGCATGACGAGATGTATGAATGCGGATAAAGCCAAATTTGTGTGATTAGGTAGAAAAGTTTGGAGATCTGTTATATCTGCCTACTCCGCAAAGGACACGGCGTGATGATATGTATGTATGAATGTAAAACCACACATTATACTATATATGAGTTTTATATAATATGATAGGTAGACTTGTAGGTATATAAAAGTTTTCGGATATGATATTATGGATGCAAGAAACTTAGTAAATATACAAAAAATTATTTCAGCAACTATGGAATAGTGCCATATCAAGAATTCAATATTTTTATTATAAATAATTTTTATTATGGTAAAAAAAACTGATTATATGAATTGACATTTATATAAAAAAAAGAGAAATTAGTTGTTTCTTAAAAATATATATAATACCAATAAGATGGTTATTTTAAAAAAAATGCACAATTTTCACATACGGTAGAGAAAAAAATATTACAGAATATTAAACTTTCCTGAAACTGAAAGCGAAATGAAAACGATCATATTTATCTCTCATACAAATGATGACATTAAATATTCAGGGGATATGGTAATGACTTCAGTAAACAAAGAAAGATTAATAAAATATTCTTTTCATTTCAAACATTGGATAAAATCCCGAGAGATACAATCAAAACCGTTTTATCAAATAAGTTTATGCTATGATTCAGATATGTTTATTATTTAGCAGAAAACACGATGTAAACAGTGAAAAATCGGGTGAAGCCAAAACGAGTTATTTTAAGACGTATCGGAAATCGATTTTGATATGTCAGCGGCAATCATTTATCGAAAAAAAATATAATAAAATATCATAGTTTTAGAACTTGTAACGTATTTTAATTTTTTTTTGTTATTTCGAGAGGTTTTTCATGCAAAAAACCACACCCCTCGAATATTGCCCCGCCAATACCGATCGCCATAGAGTGAAACTTTTTCACGTGATAACTAAAATAAATATTATAACTGCTATGATCGTTGAATGCACATGGTTTAAAACGTTTAATTTTAGATTATTTTCTTACTCTTGCAGATCATATAAATAAATGAAACTGTTGTCAAATGAACTGTCAAAATACTACGCGGCGTTCGCAGTCTGTTTTCAGAGCGCGTTCGATTCAGTACTGAAAAACCCGAGTAGCGTCAGAGGAAGGAGCACGCGCTTTGCAATAAGGTCAGATCGCGCATGCTCTGCAACGACTTTCATCTGTTCTTTTCTATATTCAACTATTTTTTATCATTTTTGTTCCAGTTTTGAAATTAATTCATATTATTTTTTTAAATGTATGCAATTCTAAAAAAATAAGTTATATTGATTCGATTTGTTCCTTATTTAAATGTTGTTTTTTTTAATTACTGTTCCTATTTTGAAATACGAGTATTATTTATATGATTTCTGGAATATGAAATACAATTAATGTGTGGGCAATTCTTTAAAATAAAGTAATAAGAATTTTTATCGTGAATCTTAAAAATTAAGTTTGTTTCACATTGTGGTGTCATATTTACAATTTTTTTAAATAATCCTTATTTTTCCTTCGTATTCACCACTGTTTTATTTTTATGAGTTCACATCTGGATTCAAGGACCTCTATCTTTCTCGTCAGGTGAAGATGAACTAAATTAAATGTCTAAAATATACTTTCTAATTGGAGTAGGCAAATGAGAAGGCAGTAGTTGTGAATAAGGGAAGTGAAATAGGTAGGCGTCAAAATGTTTTCCCTTCAAAGGCCATCCTTTTATCCACCCAGTTTAATCTGAAGTTGAATAGCTTGCACATAATGTACAAACCTTACTTACAATATTGTTTGAAAGTTAAGAATGGCCCATCACAATATGGAAAAAAACTATTAATGGAAATCGTTAGATTTAAACCAACTAACAAAGAATATTCACACCACCCCAATAATTTTAACACCTAACCTTTTTTGGCATAGTTAGATCCTTTGTGGCATACATTTTGACCACAATCTGACGTACTTACTACCTACTACATCATATAAACCTTTTCATCCGTTTTACACAAGACAAAATGCACATTAAATCAACGAAGTATAAAATTATTTGAAGAATCTATGACGTAAAGTCGATTAATGTCTTATAAATTTAATAGTTTGGAATTCAAATGTGTATTAGGGTGTGAATGTAAAGTATTAATATTAAAGCTGACTGTTTTAGTATTTAGGACAAATATATTGATAAATGAGGTGCATGGCCGCACGGTAAAGCGCTGGACTTCCATGCTGGAAGTAGTCGGTTCGAACTCCGTGCTGTGCTACTCCCCTCGAACGACACAGGCACTTCTTCCGCCTAGTGTTCGGGGATATAATACCCATGACTTCGGTCATATCTATTCTTTGAAAAAAGAAAAAATGAACAAGTTATATAGCGCCATTTAGAGATTTGTTTCGTGGGGTTTTTTTTTCGTTTTATACATTAAGAACTGTTTTGATTTGAATGTGTAGCTTTTTGTTATGTTTTTGCATAATTATTTTTAATTGGCCACTGTTCAAATAATAAACACTGAATGAAACTCGGATAGGTAAGTACTCAAATTTATTAAAATTCACTTATCAATTTATTATTTCAGGTCATTTGCACATTACAGGTTTCCCTAATTCGTACAAGGACCAAATATAATAAGTACAAAAAATATATGTATACAACAATTCAAAATTTTAAGACTTATAAAAATAATTGTAGAAATGTACATGATATGTTCCACTAAAATGTAGCATGTTAGATGATATAATTGTTTTTATAATTTCAAGTACTACACTAAATTTAAGAGATTTTTCCTAAAGGAGCTGAGCGATACATGAAATACGTCTATATGAGTTTAACACACACGGTTAAAAAGTGTGATTGCTCTACCTACCGGCATCTCCAAAGGCAGGTTGGTTTGGCTTAAAGGTTGATAGAACAATCTATGGGAGCGTTGTCTCAAATAATTATCCGGAACATGCAAACGGGTGTGTTAATTAACTACCGATGCGTTAATTAATTAATTCACGACGGATGCGTTAATTAATTACCCCTGAGCAAACGAAAAGTGGACACCCAACCGAAGAGATTTTCCACTATCTAATGACCTGTTACTAAGCATCCCCAGTAAGAAGACACATGGATAAAGCCCGGGATAAAAGCCATACTCACTCATATAGAGACAACGGAGAAATCTTTTCAGAACCTTTTCTAGCATGAATGAATACGTAATCTTTGCTGACGCCCATATTATAAAGCAATATTCCAAATGACTTCTGACCAAAGAATTATATAATACCCTGAGTACGTAGGTATCTGTGAATAGTTTGGTGGTACGAATTACAAACCCAAGCATCTTATTTGATTTATTGCAGACTTATTTGATTTGAAAATCAAACGAAAGGTCACTTTCAAATAAAACACCTAAGTCCTTTGTTTTATCCATCCTAGACAATGGTTGACCACAAGATAACAAAAATAATTTTTTTCGTGCTATTGCAAATGAAATAACAAAACATTTTGACATGTTAAAGAAGAGTTTGTTACAAGTACTCCATTCATATATATATTATTGATATCATCCTGGATTTTCCTACAATAATCAACGCTCGATATATTTAGGAACAATTTAAGATATTCCGCAAATAGTAAAACATTTGAGTGAGTTATACTTTTTTTCACATCATTAATGAAAATAAGAAAAATCATTGGCCTTATATTTGATCCCTGGGGAACACCTGAGTTAACATGGAATTGATCAGATGTAAATATCCCATAAGAGACAAACTGTTTTCGATTTCGAAAATAGTCAGCAAATAGCTTGAAAGTGGTAAATCACGGCCAAACTTGCTCAATTATTGAAGAATTATAGTATGTCATAGTTGACTTTGTCAAATGCTTTTGCAAAGTCACTATATGCAGTCTATTTGTGAATATTGAATGAAACACGGATAGGTTACTGTTCAAATTATGAACATTGAATGAAACAATAATAGACTACACCTCAAATAATGAATACTAAAAATCAAACTCGGATAGGTTACTGTTCAAATTATGAACACTGAATGAAACAATTATAGGTTAGTGCTCAAATTATGAATATCGAATGAAACTCGGATAAGTTACTGTTCAAATAATGAACACTCAATGAAACAATGATAGGATACTGCTCAAATTATGAATACTGAAACTAAAACTCGGATAGGTAGTGTTCAAATTATGAACACTTAATGAAACACGGATAGGCTACTGCTCAAATTATGAACACTGAATGAAACGTCGGTCACGTTCCTAATCAAATTATGAACAATAAATTAAACTCGGATAGTTTACTGTTCAAATTATGAACACCGAAAGACAGTATCGCAGATTGTTTATTCCAAAATCAGTACAAAACGTATAATACTAAACAATTTTAAAAGATGAGGGATATTTACGTATTGCCTATCAAGTTATTAAAAAACTCGTTTGACATGCTATTTTTAAGAACCAGTGAAAATTCATTTCTAAGAAGGTTCATGTAAAATAAATTATTCTAAATAATTCATGGTACCGTCTCTCAATAGATACATAGCAAATCATCCTATAATCACTGCCATCACTTCATTTTAAATTTGATATGATTTAGTGGGCGCCCACGCTGCTTAAATCACTTTTGTTTTTCCAAGTCGGTTGAGGCAAGCTATTTCCACGTCGCCAATTTCCTTCAAATTATTTTATTCGTGACCCATTTTCCCAACCGTGCATCATCTCCATGCACAGTCATCACGATCAATATTTTAAGACTAATACTCAAAATAGTTGTGCACTTGAAGTTGTCTAGTCTAATTGCGTCTTTGAATATCTTACAAATTGACTTTAAGGTCCGTTTTCACTGCCCAACGAGAACTATTTTCAATTGGTGAACTAACGAACATTAGTTCGCTCATATAGTAACAACGTTGCATTCGAGCGAATATGGCGAGATTTATCGGCAATTATCAACGTATTAATGCAATAGAAAATTTATTAAAGTCAGATTAATCAAAATGACCTGGCAAAGCAAACAAATATTAATTTACATTAATATAACGATACGATAGACTATCATTCGTGATCGAGTATGATTATAAGCCTTCTTGTGGATAGACGACGCCTTTATAATGGTTTACTGTGTACAAGCTGTTGTACTTCAGCAAGCACAAACTATAGACAGTTTAAACCCAAAGTTTCGATGGCAAGAATATATAACTTTTAAGACGATCGACAGATTTAATCTGCTGCTACCTTTCGCTACAGTTTTTTTATATAGTGTTATTCATTGTATTGCTTAATAGCGCTATAAAAATGTGTTCATGTATATTATTTTGTTTTTTCTTGCATGGCATACGGTCTTGGGTCTTCGGAGCCCTGGCCTGTTGTGTCCAGTAGTACGTATGTAATTTTTGTTATTGTAAATTATATGAATCATGTTAATGTTTTGATGTTTATATCTACTCGTATATTTTAACATCTTGTATTTCTGTATTCACTCACAATCTGAATTTAAATTTAAAAAAATGTTTAATTATCAAGGTCGAAATCAAACGGAAATCAAAAAATATTTATGTTTCTAGCGCCACTTCCGTGTCCAAATATCACTCCAAGGGCACCTACGTTTCAATACAATATCTCTCAAATAGTGTGAACTTAAGAACCCTCATGGATGACTTCAACCTGACACAGTCTAGGGGAATTATATTTCATGTTATAGAGCCAGCCACTCTTAAAGACCGATCGAAGTAGATCTATTCACCTAAATAAGACGGTTAAAACTCTGAGACCAGATCGACCTTAGTAAAGCATGTCTCCCAGAGAGAACATAACTAATCCACAATTTCGTTGTTTACTACAACACCAGACCATTCTGAAAGACCATAAACATAACATACGAGGCATATCCAGAAAGTAAGTGTACTGAATTTTTGTAGGTTACAATTTTTTTTATTTAAGCAAAAAAATTACGTGGTTACCGTAGTACATATGTAAGCTATTTTTCGACATAGTCGCCATTCCTCTCAATGCAGATGGTGAAGCGGGGTATCAACTTTTTGATGCCTTCCTCGAAGTAGTTTCCCGCCAACCCCTCCGTCCACTTCTCCACCTCCTCCTTTACCTCCTCGTCGGTTGAAAACCTTTTTCCACCCATGTGCAGCTTCAGGGAGGTAAAGAGATAGTAATCTGAAGGTGCTAGGTCAGGGGAATGCGCGGGATGGTTCAGGACATCCCATTTAAACGAGGCGAGCAGTTCCTTCGTGGCGTTGGCCGTGTGTGGTCTGGCATTGTCGTGCAGCAGGCAGACTCCCTTTGTCAGCATGCCTCTCCTCTTGTTCTGAATCGCCCTCCGCAATTTTTTTAGGGTCTCACAGTATCTTGCAGAGTTGATGGTCTCCCCTTGAGGCATATATTCAATTAAAATTATGCCTTGACAGTCCCAAAACACGGATGTCATGATTTTCTTGGCTGAAATTGTGGTTTTGAACTTTTTGGCGGAGGGTGAAGAGGTGTGACGCCACTGTTGAGACTGCCTTTTGGTTTCAGGCGTGTAGTGTGCAACCCAAGTTTCATCTCCAGTAACGATGGAGCGGAGAAATTCATCTCCATGGAGTTTGCAGCGCCTCAAAAACTCTTGCTCGGCATTATTTATTTCGCACTTGGCGGGAGATTGGATTGACATTTTTCACGAAACGTGTTGTCGCGTCGACACTTCTCAACGTACTGACCTTGAACCGGTCTCGTTGCGGAGGGGAAGGGTCAGGCTACACGGAAGTGTAGCCAACATGTCGAAAATAAAATCCATCCGGTCGTGAGAGCCTCAGTACACTTACTTTCTAGATACGCATAGTATAAGCGAAATCCCACCAAGTGAGGAAACGTTTTGGACATTTTGTAAAGACGATCGAAGACAGAATCGCTTACAAATTATGCCTTATGGTATTTAAAGACATCTTCAATTATATGCATAGAGTAGTTCTTGTGGTTTTTATCGATAACATTGTATTTTTTGTTATTTTAACGTGTTTATTTTATTATTGGTACAGTCATATTAATATAAGGCAATATTAAATTAAATGAAGATCTTTATTTTGGTAAACATTCGTTTTCTCGAGTATTTTTTCAAATGGATCGATCGTTTTCTGCCGTGTTATGGATGGCGTGTGCAGCTGTAGGAAGCACTAAAAAACAACTCATTTTGAAAAGTGTTATCAAAATTTATAATTACATATGAATATTACACACATACACTATACTCCAGCTTAAATCGAATGTGTTACTATCACATATCGGAAAATTTACAAAGGTTTCTTTGTAGTTCGTCTTCCTTATGTAAGTTTTATGGGGTTCTTACTAATTATATTTTTCTAAACATATGCAGATGTGGGGAAGTTCCTTATCTAATGATCGAAGCCACCACCATACACTCAACTTGTGTTTTTTTTTAATATTTTTAATCTGTCAATAATATTGGGTGTGAATCCTGAATTGGAGCGCCCTTGAGGAGAGTCTGCTATGTAAACAGTGCTTTATAAATTGTCCTTTTATAAGCTTTGTATTTATGCTGCCTCCCCTGAACGCCAAAGATCGAAATATTTTTTTTGAAATTTCCCCCACCAGCATTTTTTTTTTTTTTTTTTTTATTATTACACATGACAATAAATATACACAATTTGAGAAAAAACAACAGGTAATTTGATTTGGACATATAATTTTAATGGATCTGGGTTTGTTGCCTTTCATTTGTCGTATCCCCAGTAAACTAGGCTTTTGCCTGTATCTCACTGAGGATATTTAGCATGAAAAAATAAATCGATACTTCTTTCCGATTTTTGATAACACAAAAAACCCCGTTGCACGCTCTCATCAACCTGACAAACAGTGACACTCAACTACAACTGGAAACATCCTGCGAAACTCAACTCCTCACACATTATCGCTCCAGAAAGACCAAAAATATTCATCCCACAATATACTGCACACAATCATAAGAATAAAAATCAAAACAAATTCAAAACAAAAAAAAGAAAAACACACAGAAACACAAATACAATAACAGCCAAAATTAAAACAATAATAAGAGACCCACACTCACGAGCTCACATAAATCCTTTCCACTCGTCATTCATCCTGAAAGCCCAAGTACTCAAAATCCTGTCGCAATAACAACCACGCTCCGATCGACTGTCTAAATGGTTTTCCTACCTTTACTTTTATTGAAGTCGGCACGCCATTGTATGTAATGGGAGCCAAATAAGCATATTGCCTTTGGGCAAAAGAGGTTTTAACTCTAGGGATGGTGAACATTTCATTAGTTGCCATGCGTGTCATGTGTGTCTGCTGAGTTTGCATCTTCCCCTCCTCTCGATGGTAGTGCCAGAGAATGGATTTGAGATGTAAATTGGCTATGTTCAGGACCTGATACTCTCTGAAAAGCTCCGCCGTGGGATACCGAGCAGGAAGTTTATTGATTATTTTCACAATCAATTTTTGGGAAACCTGTAATATGTGTTTCTGGGTTAAGGTGCATCCCCCCCAAACTGATATACCGTAAGAAAGTGCTGACTGACATAAGGCGAAGTATATACTTTTAAGAATATTTTCACTGAGCACATTTCGAATCATACGGAATATGTATCCTAGTTTTCTGATTTTTGCGCTCAAAGTGTTAATATGGACCTCCCAACGAAGGAACTGGTCAACATAAACTCCAAGGTACTTTATACTATCAACCCTTTCCAAGGAAACACAACTACAGTCAGACATGGGTGAACAAGTGTGTAGTGTTATGTATTTATTTGTAACGGGTAATCGAGCCAAACAGGGATGGTAATAGAATCCTCTGTATTGATAGTCCTGTTCAGTTAAATTGTATATCTGTGGAGGCTAGGCACTGAGAACAATATGGCTTTCAAAATATATATAAATAAAACGTTTCTATACACAAAATGTTATCAAGACGCAATTAGGGTGGTTCACCGTAATAAAACGGCGATGTAGCAAAAAACAAAGACCAAAACAACATCATAGATCGGCCAATGGAAATGCTGCCACCTAATCTGTTTGGAAAGTTGTCCGCAAGTGCGTAAATAAGGTCTTGACAATCATGTTTTGCTTGCCCAACTAATGAAAACGCACCTTTATATTGGCAATTGGAAAGAAAATTTCAATGTTTTATTTTCACACAAAAATAATTAATCTGATTTTTACTTTGAAAACTCCAAATATCAAAATCACTTGCTAGTGGATAAAGTAGTTATTTATAAATTTGGAGTGGTGCACTGGAAAGAGTCTTACGTTATTGTATTACACTTTTGCTGCATACAGTAACACCTGACGGGATTATTGCCATGTGACAATTTCTTCCAACCAACCAGAAAGTAGTTAAAGAGTCCTCGACTGAAAATCAGACTGGAACAATTTTTTAAAGAAATCTGGGTTCAACCCCCGGGTTGGGAGACAAGCATCTTACCAACTAAGTCGCGTAGATATCAAAATGTCTTTACAAAAGATACTATTGCAATGCGTATTATCACGGAAACTCTGAAGACTACCTACATAATAAAATCCTCATTATATAAGTAGTAAAGAAAATAATTAAAGAGTGCAAAATAAAATCGCAAATCGACCAAGTGCCTGTTCATAAGGAAATAAAACTACTATCACTTTGTCTCACCTACCGTCGATCAATATGTAAGACTGAAGCAAATCGACAACAGGCCGATCGTCAATATATAGCGATCCCGTTGGACGGAGTGTGACATAAACAACACGCATCTTGTGGCCGACCCGACGGCGGAGTTGTCTGTTTTTCCCTATCTAGGAAGGAGTGGTGCACTCTGAATAGGATCAGATGCAGAAAAAACCGTACTGCATACGATAGAATCAAGTGGTGCCTAACAGAGTCGCCTTTCTGTTAGTGAAGGGAGAACCAGACCATATACCCCATCATCAACACCTGCCCCCTACATGAGTTTCCTGGAGGCGTGCAGGAGCTACACATCTAACACCGGACGCTGTGACATGGTTGGAAAGGACACCTTGCTCATGAAAGCCACACGTAGAAGAAAATAACTACTATTAGATCTACTACAAAGATTTATAAACACTTATAATCACGCCATTTACTATCGGCATAGACGGGGTGCCAGACTTTATTATCTCGACACACGCATGCTTAATCTCGTCTAAATTCATATACCTCATACAACTCCAACGATTTCACTGATTTTATACGTTTCCTGTTTTCAAAATATCATTTACTTGATCCAATCATATTTTCCTTAGTATTCTTTCTTTCACACGCTTTTACATTAAATTTACAACATATGTTTATTTTTTTGGTCTTCATTCATTCGTTCCACATACCCAAATTATCTCAGCGTTCTTCATCTTACTCAACACGTCAGCATTGAGTTCACATTCATCTCTTATTAATTAATTGTGTATTCTATCATACATTATCCCAATGTATTATTCTCAAAGCACGCATTTATACAGCATATATTCGGCTCCTATCATTTTTCCACGTCCATGTTTCAATCCCATGCATCAAAGAAGACACCAAAATACAGAAGTGGACTGTCTTCTTAGCAAATTTTGATACTGTTCGGTTCTAGTATATAAAGGGTCTTTCGGATTGAGCGGTTTTTTTAATTATTTTTTTTTTAATTCTTGAATAAAACACACAATTTGCTTTGAATTCAATTTTTTTTTATTGGTCATTGAAGTATAATGTATGACATTTAAACACAAAAAAAAAAATATTCGCCAAATGTACACCTCTTGTAGCTCCACAGATGTCCACTCTTTTGTCAAAATTTTCGATGACATTTTGGCATAATTGCGGTTCTAACTCACCAATAACGCGAATAATTTCGTCCTTCAGCTCAGGAATTGATTGAGGGTAATTCTTATAGACCTGGCTTTTCACGTAACCCCAGAGAAAATAGTCAAACAGTGTCAGATCACATAATCTTGGTGGCCAATTAACATCACCGTTTCCGGAGATAACAATACATAAAATAATTCAAATATTTGAACGCGTTGTTGTATTGTATACGACTCCATTTTTATAAATGTCATACATTACACTTCTCAAATATTACAAGACCTAGGCAAGTTCGCGACGCCATCTGTGTTTTATCCAAGAATTTTAAAAAAATCTCTCAATTTGAAAGACCCTTTATGTTGTAGTACCGCATTGACTATGTTTCCCATCGCTACATGTCACGCAAAACTTCATAGATAAATAAATGTAGTCCAGTAAAAATAATAACATTCACGTATCAACAAAAAGTCCTTCGGTTTCATTTAAGTCTGTAGTGGAATTTAGTGAGTGCTTCATTTTGAATTTAAATAAAAAAAATTCATATCCTATGAGCTGGAATGAATTTTAACACATTGTTTACGGTGTGCACAAATTTGTGCGTTTCAGAAACCTTATGTTGCAGCGATGTGCACATATTTGTGCGTTTCGGTTACATTCATCAACTTCATACATAAAAAACACATATTCAACATCTTATTTGCTTTGGTGTGTAGCGAGAAGATGTCACTAAACGACAAAAGTTGTTATTGATCCTTCACTGGATCAAAACATGGCTAAAAAAAAATCGTTTTTTCATCTATATTTAGTTCTTATGAAGATATCAATTGACAATATTTATTGAACAAACCTTATGTGAAAACCAGACAGGAACCTTTTTTAAAAAAAATCTGGGTACCAACGGGAACCAAGCCCGCAACCTAGAATAGGAAGACAGGCGTTATATAAACTAGGCCACGGAAGACCTCAATAGACATATAGTGAAATTAAATATTATTACCAGACTGGGATCCTTTTATTCTTATTTCTTTTATGCACCATGGAAAATCAACCACAGGAGGATAGAAAATCAGCATCTTACTGACTAAGCCACGAAGGTTGTCATTTAAGGCAAAATACTTAAATAATTTATTTCCAAGAGGTCAACGGATTTCTCAAAACGGTCTTCACCAAGAACTTTTAGAAAAAATTGTCGACTATTTGTCACGTCGTGTAAAATTAAAAATGTTGTGTGCAGCAATCCCTCCATTAATACGGTAAATGAATACTTGAAAAGTTACAAACTAATCGAAAAAGTGTATTCAATACAAAATAAGGTAAATAATTTTAAAAGCGGGAGTTTTGTCAACTATTTTTATTACGACATGAACGCTTTAAGTTTAAACGATGCTATTTATTAAGAAGTGAAAGTGTATTTAAAACATAATATTACATAGGCATACATACATCATCATGCCGTGTCCCTTGCGGGGTACGCAGAGAGAACAAATTTCCAAACTTTGTGTCCAAACCCACAACCGCCTCCTCAAAGCTCATTTCTTCGGTCTTTTCGGTCTTCGGTTTTCTTCGGTCTACCTCTTCCACACACACCTTGCACTTCGGACTTGTACACTCGCTTAGTAATGTTCTCATAATTAATTCATTCCACAGATCCAAACCATCTCAAAGTTCCTTTCTTCATTTTACTTAAAACATCACTTACATTTTTTCTTCCAAGTTTCACTTCCATATGTCAACGTGGGCACATATTGGGTCGTCCGAAAAGTAATTTCGTATTTTTAGATCAAATTCAAAAGAAAACTTTTGATATTTGAATGTAACTTGCTCGTAGGCGGTGGTTTTCGAAAACAAAAGATAAAAAACATCTTCAAAATGTCAATATCGTTGTAAATAATATGCTTCTACAATAATAGGTTGTGCAGAAAGTAATTTCGTATTTATAGGTCAAATTCAAAATCAAAATTACACCAAACGCTCGTAGACGATAGTTTTCAATATTTTCAGTATCTCAGCAATTGCTCGTGACGTATAGCGCTGGTAATCTCGATCTCACCTTGATTTGGTCGTCACGAGTGGTAATCGGTTTTCTAGAGCGAACAGCATCATCGAGTGGCGTATTGAATTTTTAAAACCACATTTTACACTCAAGATCGCTTACTGCATCGTCGCCATACATTGTATGTATCTTTTTTTGGTTTGTGTCGTATTTTTTTCCTTTGCGGAAATGACACTTATTTTGTTCATATTTTCAAAATTATGCATAATACAAGTTATTTGGGTAAACAATGGTTGAAAAGATGTGTAAAATAATCACTTTTCGTATTTCATAACATTCAGCACGTTTGGAATAAAATTAGCACCGACAACCCATTCAGGAAATATGAAACTACTTTTCGGAAAATATTTTATATAAATAGTTTGAATTAGTTTATATAAAAGAAACATAAAGGATCTTTCAAATTGAGCGGTTTTTTTTATTCTTGGATAAAACACAGATGGCGTCGCGAACTTGCCTGGGCCTTGTGACATTTGAGAAGTGTAATGTACTCGTATGACATTTATAAAAATGGAGTCATATACAATACAACAACGCGTTCAAATTGTTGAATTATTTTATGTATTGTAATCTCCGGAAACGGTGATGTCAATTGGCCACCAAAATCATGTGATCTGACACCGTTGGACTATTTTCTCGGGGGTTACGTGAAAACCAGGTCTATAAGAATGACCCCCAATTAATTCCTGAGCTAAAGGACGAAATTATTCGCGTTATTGGTGAGTTAGAACCGCAATTATGACAAAACGTCATCGAAAATTTTGACAAAAGAGTGGACATCTGTGGAGCTGCAAGAGGTGGACATTTGGCGGCTATTGTTTTTTGTGTTTAAATGTCATACATTATACTTCAATGACCAACAAAAAGTTTTTTGAAATTAAAGCAAATTGTGTGTTTTATTCAAGAATTAAAAAAAAAGAATTTAAAAAACCGCTCAATTTGAAAGAAGACCCTTTACAAATAACCTCTATCGATAATGGTAAATAAAACCAGAGGAAAAGAAATCGTTCAAGGATAAAGAAGAGAAACAGCAAAATTAGGATGAAAAGATATTCTGATTAATGTATTTTTTTTATTCTCATTAACGTTAACAAAGATGGTGCACATCTGTTAAATCTTGGAAGTTTGTTCCACAGTCGCGCGCCGAGTGAATCACAAATGAAGATGTGTAAAATGTGATGGAAAGATATGGTATGCAAAAAATTCTCATGGCTTGTCTCTCGAACTTATCCAACATCGCCTCGTAGGCATCCAAATAAAATAAGTCACCGTAATCAAGTAATTGAAGGATAAGATATTAGGACAGTAGTATTCCACTTAAAACATGCAGAAAATTACGCATCCTATAAAGATAATGTAGAGAAGCAAAGATCTTCCGGTTTAACTATGAGATATGATTACTCCAACTCAAAATTTTATCAATAAGGATTCCCAAGTATTTATGTATCGCGCTTAATCTAAAATAGCATTAATTGAAACCGCACTACTAGAGGGATGCCTGTTTTCCACTTGACATTGAACCAGAGGCACTGTTGTTGGACGTTTTCCAAATAATACTCGAAAAAATAAAGCTGATTTACATAACAACGTTGAGGAGGCTGGCCGACAGAGACGATAAATACGTTAGGACACAAACGAATCTACACCTAATACAATAACTAAACATTGTAATGTAATGTTTGTTATTATTTTCTACTGTCAGAATTTATCATAGTCTCCGACTCATTTATTTTTTTGTCCTCTAAATCAGTGCTACTCAAATTATGTTACGCGGAACAGTGCTGGTCCACGAATAGTTTCTTCCTAATCCACAATGAGATTTAAATTAAGATTTCATTTAAAAGTATCTGCGTGGTAAGCAGAGAGAAAAAAATCACCATACTTTTCAATCCAAGCAAAAATCTTTCATCTCTTCCACATTCACACGTCTCGTCATGCACAATATTCTATTATTTATACTTTTCATTTTACCTTCTTTCAAAATTTGGTCCACTTATTTGACTATTGTAATTGTTATGTCTCAACATTCATACATGTCCGAAACCATCTTAACGCTCCTTTCTTCATCTTACTCCCATTTATTATTTCCTTATTCTTCCTGAGTCTTCAATACGTCTACATGAATATAATACATTGACACTCGACATCATTTTGTTCTTATTCTGTCAAGTCAAAGTTTCACTATCAAACGCCAAGGTGTGCACCAACATACTTTTCTATATATTGCCATTTTGCTAATTTTGATATTGCGCGGTTGTTGCATATTATATTAGGTGCTCCATTTACCTTGTTTCCTGTCACTACAGATCTGATTTAATTGGTTTTCAAAAGGTAAAGGCTTTCACAAATTTACTGAACAAGATGTAACGTAATAATAATCAGACTAAAAAATACTACAATTTTTTAAATACGGCTCTACTAATGAGAATAATGGAATTGTTTTCGTTGAGATAACATTTCATCAAACCCGGGTTAAAAGTTAGTACTCCCTATCATCAAAATTAATTGCAAATGTGAATTTGTTAATGCTAACCTGTATAGAGATTTTACGTATTTCATCTTTAAAAAAAAAACATCGATATCAGTAGTACTTGAAACGCTGCCGAATTACAACTGCATGGTGTCACAGCAGAGGCCACCGAATGCAAAGATACTATATATGAGCGACACATTCAGTCGCAACTCCTCAACTCGGCGGTCGGCTATTCCGTTATAGGGCGTGCTTTGAAGTTTTAAAGTATTTGAAATTGTAAAATCCGTACGCGGGCTGTACAAAAAGAGGCGGTGGGCCGGATTGTCCGATTTGTCGATTCCTGGTCTACAGTCTGTCACTTCATGTCCTTCGAAGCCATGCACTAACCAGTTCAGAGGCGATTTATGCCTTTTGTAACACGTATTTGATCTTAAGGGCATGGGTAAGTTACCCAACGTTCCTCAGGTCTGGAGAAATCTTAAAGACGGCTCATCCTGAAGTATGTTACAGACAAACTAAAAAGAATGTTCAGTATATTCGGAGATAATATTATAATGTATTTTATATCCGCAACATTCTTTGCTTGAAGCCCGGTACCTGCAACCGTAGTCTATGTATATAAATCGATAAGTGCTTATGCTGTTTACTTAGTATATATTACAACAAATCGGAAGTAAATACTCCCCTTAAAGCGATCACGGAAATGATTACTCTGCAAACATCAACACGTGCAAACAGTATGAGTTTCGGAAATAGAAATAATCGATTTGAAACAGGTACCTAATATTAGGTGTCACATAAGTCGTTTTGAATGATTTTCACTCAAAAAACAACATAAAATTATTAAGGTTTAATTTTTCAATATATTATTTATAGTTAAAGCATTTACATTATGGAAGTTTAAAGACATTGTAATTTGTTTTATCGAGCACTGTTTATTCCACTTTATGCAACGGTATAACGTTACCGGTTTCAAGAGTCTTGTTTGTGCTCCCTGATGATGAGGTGAAAACCTTGAAACCGGTAGGGTTATACCGTTACATAAAGTGGAATAAACAATATTTTATAAAACAAATTACAATTTTCAACGTATTAATTGACTAATTTTTAATAAACAGTCATTGACCTAACACATTGTAATGCTTTATAAAAAAATCATACCTACGTATATGTTATGTATATCATCACAGAAAGAACAAATCTCCAAACTTTTATATTCAAGCACACAACATTCGCCTACTCAACATTCATATATCTGGTCATGCAAAATCTTCTATTATTAATACTTCTCACTCTACCTTCTTTCAAAATCTAGACCATTTCGTCCAGCCTCATTCTCTTCGGTCTACCTCATTCACGCACACCTTGCACTTCTGACTTGTATACTCGCTTAGTCATTATTTCAGCATTCGTTCTCTCCACATACCCAAACCATCTTAGAACTTCTTTCTTCATGTTGCTTAACACATCCAATTTATCCAAGCATTCATTTCTGATGTCTTCATTCCGCCTTCTTTCTAACATTGACACTTCACAAATTTTTCTTACTGTACTCATCTTAACATTTATCTTACTGTTTTCAGTAAGATACGATATTTATCTTACTGATATTCAGTAAGAATTAAAGAGGGTCACATAAACAAAGCCTTACAAAACCTTTTAAAAGCTTGGGTCTCCGGACCTTGTTTTGAGAATTAAAGAAAGTCACATAAAAAGAGCCATATAAAATCTTTCAAAAGCTTATTTTAATGTTACCTTTATGATTCGTATGAAAAAAATGTGTAGATGTCATTATTTTACTTAAATATACTAAATTTAAATGAATTAGAAATTGAAGTGAACAGCAATGTCAATTCAACGTAAATTTAAAAAGATGTAATGCGATCCCTAGTTTAATCTACCCTACGAAAGTGCTCTTCGCGTGAAAAGAAAAACTAGGGCAAGGGCGGCAAGTACAACAAAGAAGTGAAGAAAATGGAGACAAACGACAACAAAAGGACGCTCAAAGCGACGCCGGTAGGAGACAAGACTGACTTCAGCACCAGTGGAGAGCACTCAACTTGAGAGTGGCTTCTCAAAAGTGGACATTGCAGTTTTTGGTTTTTTTTCTTCGCTATCTCATTTTACATACATACACCATAATCGTACATGTAATATAAACTATTTACACGGAGTTATGAAGTCAAATAAATAAAAAACAATGATTAGTCTAGTGACATAAGTAACAAATGTAATGTCAGACATAGAGGGCTAGTTTTCGAGTGTTTACTTTGATTTCTAACATTCTGAGTTGGTTCTTGACGAATTTTCATATGGTTTGATTTTCAGACCATTTGTTATCACAGTTTATTTATAATTTTGGTAAGTTAAGTACCTTCTAAAAAATAACTCTTAAGAGCGTTCTTGGAACGATATTAATAAATATACTTTAAAAAACGCCATACATTGTGGTAGAAGTATGAGAACACTTCGTCATAGGTCTTGCCTAGTAAAATAGTACTCGATATCCGCAAAATGGTGGGTGTTTTCATTGTCATGCATTTTTACTCGACGGTTTGCCTTTCATTGGTTTGACATATTGTGGATATAAAAAAATAAGTCGTTTAAGGTTTGTGCTTAGAATTAACGTTAGGCGCCCCTAAGATAAGTATGATATCTATCTACACGGCGCTATATAAATGGTCCTTTTGGTATTATTATCATAAGGCAAACAGTCAAACCAATTATAAATTGAGATGATAAAAGTTCTGAATGCAAAAGAGATTTACAATAATGACCACTAATAATTTATGGAAAACACCCCAATATTTTTTCAATTAATCAAAATAAGCAGATACAAATGTCACGAGAAACAAGTCAAAAACATTGTATGTTTTCAACAACTAAGTGTAAAAAGTGTTTATACGAAGGCTAGTTAAGCAGATTCAAATATTACGAGAAACAAATCGAAAATATTGTATGTGTTCAACAACTAAGTGTAAAAAGTGTTTATACGTAGGCTAATGTTAGTACTCAATGTGGAACTTGAACCAATACACTTTTGATTAAAACACCAAAACAGTAAATATTATACAATGGATTCGAATTAAATATTCTTGTGAAAAACTGGAAATACTGTGTGAATAACTTTTCAAATGATTAACATTAACTCATTCTTGTAGGTACAAATATGCATCCCAAACTATTTCCATGTAACAAAATAATTATTTGAATACGGTTTTTTTTAAACTAACTTATATAAAATGAAGTATTTGCTAGACACACGTTTACACTTTAACTCCACCAGACAATTTGGTCGTGATAATGCAAAAAGGATCTAACCGGCAACAAGCGTTTTTTTCTTCGATTTATTCGAAATATCGAATAAAATTACATCAATACAATATGTGTGAAATATCAAAGTAAAGTGTGTCGAGTGCGTCTTAATAAAACATGGCATGTTTTCTTAGTTACATTAAAATAGGTAAGTGTGGTTTGGGTGCTTTTCGTAAATATGCGTCCATTTGAAGTTTCAAATTCCATACTAAAACTATACAACAAAAAGGGAGGATGTCAATACAAAAATATACGGGATAGGATTACTTTTGACCCAATTGTCGATGTCGAGTTTTTTGACATTGTGTAAAATATCACATGATATTCTAAGTCGCTTATACCTGTGGCATTCAGTTTCACGAGTTTCTACAATGTAAAACAATAAGCTGTGTACATTTAGCTCTAGTTCTTATTTCTTTAGCTTCAGACTTTTAGTTAACATAGTGATAGATTATCCAAACAGCTTTTAAAAATTTGATATATTCTCTGTGTTCGCGATCACATTGTGAGTTGTAAGAGAATCCGATAGTTACCGAGAAGAGAAAACTAAAAAAATATATTTTTATCTTTCAGGAAATTAACAGTAAAATACGATTGTTAAGTAAAGCATAACATTTAACAGTAAACCAATAATAAAGATCCACATTTTAATTAGGAACATAAATAATCAGCGAAACAGAAAGAAAACACAAAACAATACAAATAAAATCAACCCAAATCACAATACTCAGCGTGTGACATATTGTATGGTGGATTTTGGGAGGAGTGAAAAAAGGGCGATGATAGATCTGGGAGGTAATATGGAAATGAAAAACCATGAATTACATAAAATAAATTGTTAAGGTGGGTTCAAAAGAAATCTCAGGAGTATCATCAAATTTGTGTGTATATCCTAATGAATCCTAGATGTTGATACATGATTCACAAGGAGGA